>CM026286.1:1249659-1849659 GCA_014851415.1 Cnaphalocrocis medinalis
TTTGTCCAGAAATTGCCTATTGCAAGAATTTTATAAATTAAGTACACGGCTACGAAATAATTAGGTTCGTGGCAATGTACAGACAGCCACACATCAGGTTCCTACAATCTGTCAAATTTCCTCAATTGATATTCAACCAATGTGTTTGACAGTGAGATGACAGTTTTTAGTAGTACGTACATACATCCACGCATCAAAGTATACAAAACTGTCAAATTTCTTCAATCAACTCTCATCTTACTGTCATACACATTAGGTTGAATATTTGAGGAAATTTGACAGGTTGTGGTAACCTGATGTGTGGCTGACTGTACCGAATTGGTTCTAAATTCCGAAAACGCCAAATAGCGATCTATTGCGAATAAAATACACTTAAAGCACTTTTAGCATTAATATGATCGAGGAAAAGGATAAATAAATTTACCTCCATTATCAAACTACATCCAGTCTAATTTTAACTTTCGAGAATGCATCTCGTATCAACAGTAAACCGACATATCAAGTAAAAAAGCAAATACTGGGCGAGCTGTTAGCTCGCTGATAATAATAATTGCTGCTGGCAGCGATAACGTGTACATTATCTAATATTTGTACTGCCACAGTGATTAGATAAACCGAAAGATGTATCAAAACTTGGAGTCACTAAATGTTGCGTTTCCGAATTAGAGGAGGCATCATTATGACGCTGTACGTATCTATTACATACTAAACTAATTTGAAGAATGATTAAAGAATATCTCAAGAACTGTTCAATTTAATGACCTATATAAGTACGCTGTTAAATTTTAGTCGTTTTAACCCCAAAGCCCTCATGATAATAGGCAACACGAATAAAGCCCCTTTAACATGCTAGATCATCAAAATAAGCAAAATGAAAATCAGCTGTTCCATACTTTACTTATTTGGCTGGAGAATATTCTTTTTTTGTATGGAACCCGCCGCGCAGCGCCCCGTGTTGGTCTAGTGGTTTAAGTACCGGGCCGTGTTCTCGGGGTCCCGGGTTCGATTCCCGGGTCGAGCAAAAGTACGTTTAGCATTTTCGAACATAGCTCGGGTTTGTGATCAGCAATCCGCATTAGGCAAGCGTAGTGATTAAGCCTAATCCCATCATAGTAGCGATAACTTCATTTCTATGATAGAGGCCTTTGCCCTGCAGTGGGGCAGTATATAGGCTGATACTTTACTTTTTACTTTTTTTTGTATGGAACAGCAGATTTTTATTGCTTTTATTTTGATGACATTTCATAATTTACAATTAAAAGATAACGCTTAAAGTCACCGGTATCAAGATCAAGTTTTTACGAAATCACAAGTTTAAGCTTGGCACATCCACACCGAATTTTATGACTTAATTTGTATGTGAATGTTATAAACTGAAAGTTGATGTTGGCACTCAGAGGAGAGGTGAAACTGGCGGTCACGTCCGTTTCCTCCCTGGTTAGGGTTGCCAGGCATCCAAATAAAGCTGGGCAAACAAGGCTTTGAATGTTCTACCAAATTAGAAGATGCTATCGATATTCTTTCACCCACTATGCCAAATCTAGACTCGCCGCACATAGGGTTACAACAATCTGTTAAACGTCCTCAATAACCTCAATGGGAACAAAAATTAACATGTGGCAGACGAATTGACGGGTTACCATGATGGTAAGCGATTGCCGCCGCCCATAGACACCTGCAACACCAGTAGAGTCACTAGTGCGCTGCCAACCTTTAACTCAAAGGAGTTTTGAATTGGGAGAAAGCTCCCAATTGGGCCTCCGGTACTCTCACCCACTCGACGAAACACAGCGCAGGCGCTGCTTCACGCCGGTCTTTTGTGAGGCCGTGGTATCCTGGCGGTCTATTTCATGTCGAAGCATAGCTTTACCACGGTTAGTTCACGGTCTCCCAAGGTAAATATTTAGCCTTCATGATAAACTGGTAGATATGTCCGGTTTTTTGTTTTTGAAAGATCTGGCAACCCGATCCCTAATGCTCCGAGATGTTTGGAAAGTCACGTCTTCAAGGGTAGTTGTAAAAAGTTAATTCACAATTTCGCGTGTGAGTTTCGAGTGATGTTTCCGTGTTTATTTAAGGGATTAGCCGAGGAAGGGCGGGCAGATAAGGTTTTAGTGTTTGATATGCTATTGAGGTTCGACTGGCTTATCGCTACGCTAAACATGGCGAGCAGATAGACATATTTATATGGGGTGGATTACATAAAAGGGCCTTGAAGCATAATTTTCGTTCTCCGTGTAATACCGCTTTTGCTAAAACCAGATAGTGCAGCAACTTTGGATGTTGTTGCACTATTGTTGGTGATAATATAGACTGTTTTAAGTACATAAACATATTAGGTATTCTTCCAGCAAAATTGCAATCTTAGAACAATAATAGTTAATCTCGTATGTGTGCATACACAGTGAACTCTAAAAAAATACGGTGTTTATCGATATTGTCATTTAAGACGGGTAATGCCGATCGGTAGGCTGATAAAATTAAGACACCTAAATAAAATGAAATAAAACTTTATTAATTATCATAGAACTAATTTTACAATAGAAATTTTATACATAGGGACAATGATATTTACCTGCCTACTAAGAATAATCTTGACTCACAGGTATTTTAGAACTAAGTGTTTTAATTTAAAAGAATCAATAATTAAATCTAATTAAATAAAAGAAAAGGTAGACAGTTTAGGACAAATTACTTAGATTAATGTAGGTACGGTAGCAGGTTCTTACATAGAACTAATTAAAATCTGGAGATATAAGTATTTATTTCAAAATACTTAGATAAATATTAATATATTTTCTGTGTCATCATAGGATAACTTCTGCAGTTCTTTTTAAGACGTTCTCTGATAAAAGAAGCCAAAAATAATACTCTTACCCCTTAAATTGTACCGTCAAATAATTACAAGACACGAGGATGAAATACACTGTCGTAGTAAGTTGGCCTGGGGAACTAGCGGCATCATCTATACATGTATGTGTGTGCGTAAACACTATTACACATTTGAAAAATATTATGGTGAACGGCATTTCCCGGTTTTACTCTACCTTGTACATACATCGGTCTTAGAGCCTATCGTTTTCAATTACCAGAACTATGTACCCTAACTTATATGGTCGAGCGTGTCCGATCGATTAGACTTACACGAACGGATGTTTTCATTATTGAGGTAGGCTCGGTTTCTAGCTAGAGAATGGCAATCAGTAGGCTTATACGCATAACGCATAGCCATAGTACGCAGCTACCGGGTGGACGCGATATAATTTTTATAGCTTGACGCCTATACCGTCGCGTGCGCAAGTGTTAGAATAGCGAGGCCTGGAGACAGGCATTGCAGAAGTTATATTACAGATGTGGAATGAAAATGGAGAAAAAGATGAGAATTTTAAATCACCTCGAACTGCGACACGAAATGTATTCCCGTAGATGTAATCTATTATAGTCTGTCTTCGGACATGGGTCTCCTCCAAAGTCTTCTACGACACTCTTCGGATTAGCATGCTTCGGAATATCGTTGACCCATCTTTCCAGTGGTCGACCTCTGCTTTGTGTAGTCTCTCTAGACTTCCACTCTAATGTTCTTCTATAGCCCAACGCTCGAAGTTCATTCGGGCTATATGCCCAGCCCATGTTCATCTTCGGCGTTCAATGGTTGCAGTAACCACATCCACAACTTAAGTTGTCCGCCCAGGTCTAGCTTTTTTATACTTACAAACCTTATTTAAAAATCCCACTGGGAAAAAGAACTCAGAGTATGTGTGTATAAGTAAACTCTAACCAGGCTTATAGTTCTTAATTTTTTACACATCACATTATTTCTATCTTAATACATTTGTTACCACCATAAACATTTACATGTTGATAAAGAGTATTATCATACTAGGAGAATATAATAAGACAACATTGTAAGAGTATTTGAAGCTATCGGTGCAGATTGAAACACTTAAGAAAACGTAGGTTGGTAGAGCAATAGAAGTAATTAAAATACTATCTATCATTTACATGACAATGTTAGCAATGCCTGCGAGTGTGGTGCTGCCCCCCAGACCACGGCCCATCTTCTGGCAAGCCCTCTGTGCTGGATCGCTGCACGTATGATGACCTCTTACAGGCCACCGACAGCAGTAATTCCCGTGGAGGAAGTTTTGAGCTGACAAAACGGAACTTTATCGCCATCGACTCGAGAAGAACGAAAAAGACTAAGGGCCGGTTTCTGAATTGAGAATTTGAAGTTAAGCACTTTAAATTCTCAATTCAGAAACCGGCCGTAAATTTCAATCAATACCTTTTATGTTTTTTATGCTAGAGTCGACAAACGAGCAAGCGGGTCACCTGATGGTAAGTAATCACCACCGCCCATAAACATCCGCGAGATTTCTATTATAAAAAGGAGTTAAAATTTCTAAGTTAAATAGTCAACGGATCTATGAATAAAACATTGAATTACCCGAGTGAACACATTAAATTTATATTCTACAAAAAATGCGTTGTTACGCAAATTAACTAGGTATGTACTTACAAAATTCCACGTCCCATTAGAATCCAAGAACTGAAAATGACAATGACTACTTAAAATAGATAAATCGCTAATATTATCCTAACCAATGATATGAATTTACTGGATGCGCTTTCTTCATACTCCCTGCTACAAAACGCTATAGGTAAGTAAGTCATAGAACGCACAAGTTTACAAGCCAATCGAAACTTGGGCAAGGCTTTATGATTTAGGCCTAAGGATATAGATGTTAAGTTACGCTGAAAGAGTGAGTGAGAAAGCCCAATCCGGGGGGAAGGAGAGTTTAAAATTATTACATAGCGTAGGTATATCGAGTACCTACTTGCTTATATTTAGAGTCGCGGCAGCCGACTCAACCTCCCGGGCTCACCGAAGCCAGACGAAAAGACCTCCGCTTGGCTCTAAGACCTTTTTTGGCCTGGAGGGCCCCGCAGGCTGCGACATGGGATAAGTAAACACCTCTGTTTGTCACCCTCCCCCTGTGAGTTAAAGTTGAACCTAGGCTGTTAAGGTAATCGGCTTAGGAAGGAAATTGTATGAAAGAGCAGGGTAGTTACGTCTTCCAACCGAAGTTGATATTTCTGTGACTGCTTCTCTTTCGAGTCACGTGCGAGTCCTATATCGTATCTAGTATGCATCATTGCCGACTATTATAAGCGGATAAAGGTAATCTAAGCCGGTTGTCACGACCTGTACGCAGTACGGTTGGCAGCAATCGAGACAAAGGCTCGTAAAGATACGAGAGGTATCGCGCTTTACGACCTTACGTAAGTAAGGCACTCACCTCGACTGGACGCGCCCGCACGCACGATCTGCCTATACCTGCCCTCTCTACCTGCATATTATTAGGCTTCTGATAAATATCATTAAAAACTGCACCCCTTTAAACTTGTGAAACTCAATTAATGGGGGCTATCGCTAGATGGCGTACTGTTAGACTGAGGTCCCAATTCTAAGTCTTTGGTTGCTGATATTTTGATATCTTACATCAAAAATAACCAATCACCGTGTATATGGATCACAGTTCTACACAGTGCGTCATCTAGCGAATTTTTCACACCATAGCCCACATTATTAGGATCAACTTTTTTACTAGATAGCTCCTACGTTCCGTTCCGACCCAAATAACTCTTGGCCTCCAAAATGTTCTTAAGTAAGGGAAATGAAAAAAAGATCGTGAAAATACCAACCCATAATGTTCCTAGATAATTTGTTGTTCTAAGTAAATGACGAATAGGATGGATATTTTAGAAAGATACACCTTGTATATAGAAAAGAAATGGATGTATTTGGACTTCAAAAGTACCTAACATAACAACACGGCATAAAGTTAGGTATACAATTATTATGACCGTATTAGTTTAGTTATTATTGTTTTTCAGACTTTCTTTATCTTGAAACAGCAACACAGTAGCGTCTTATCAACCATAACAAAACAATTGAAGAAAAACAAGTCTTTATATTTTTTGTTGTTGTACTTACACTAGATCAAAGACTAATTCTAGACTGGGTGCCACAGGGTGCCACGCATAACGCTTGGATTTTATTGATCTGTCATTTTATCATATTATATGTACTTAATTGTTAGTAAGTATGAGAATCCTACCGTTCGCCTGAAAACATTTCATCACGTTTCACGTCCCAATTAACTTTTCGTACCTACTAAGTACCTAATTGGTTTCATTTCACAAATTAACAAATTTATATTTTCAGTTAGATTTTCTACAGCAAACCTTCCAGAGGGGAAATCCTCATGCACTCGACATTAATACCTTATTCCTCAGAAGAGACTTAAAAAATATATTTGGACCGTTTTGCTAAACTAAACTCTGAAATTTGGCGAAATATTTCGTAATAGTAGTTAGTAAAATATAAATAAATTATGAAATATCCATGATACTATTCGAGCTATAAAATAATCATCTCAGCGATAGGTAAGCCGATGTAATATATTACCATCATACGATATAAGTAGATAAAATAACGTTTAAAGAACGATAACCGTATCTGTCTCTGATAAAACAAATCGTTAACTGATACTTTTTATTTTTCCAAAACATTGTACATAACGTATTGAAATAGGTCGATGGCTTTTAAACTAGATGCTACAGAGCTCTGGGGAGGGCCAAGGAGATGGGGCTCTTCAGTCGGTTCTCGTGTCTCCTCCCCACTCAGGCTAGAGGAGAGCCCCACATAACCCGTCGGCCCCCCAGCGTCGTGGTATGTATAAGGAAGTCTGCCCATAACATCTCGGACCGGCTGCATTTCACCAGGAAGATAAAAAAAGGTGCTGCAGAGGATTACTTACCAGCGGCCAATCTAGAACGAAGATAGACGCATGTTATTTCCTCTCAAAATGCTAACTTGAAGCTTAAAAGTACGGACAACCGAACTTTGTGTTTCTAAAAATGTCAAAGTTCTTCATAAGTAGTAATAATGTTATGTTACAGCCTTAATGGTGTTTTAAGAATCGGCAAAAAATGGCAGAAGTTACCTAATAACCGAACGTGTGGGTTTCTCTACTTATGTCGAGCCAGTACCTAGTATTTTTTGTTGAAGGAAGTAGGTAAATTATTGTATGATTAAATATGACGAAAGTATTGTGAATGCATTTTAACAACACATTGAAAGGTTATCTGGAACTTTGATAAACTACAGTAAGTGACATCAATTGTTTTAAAAACGTCACGTAAGATAACAATTAGCATACATAGACATATACCTACTTGAACCTGCTTGAATTAAACTTCGTATTTTTTTGTAATTACCCATGGTCTCTAACTTGCTCGGGAAACCTATCAGAAATACGTAGTAGCAATAGGGTAGCTCACAGCTTTAAAAAAGCGGCCAAGTGCGAGTCGGGCTCGCCCTTAAAGAGTTCCGTAGCAGCAAGTAACATTTATTTTCATATTTCACATAATCATTTTATCTCAGGTTACCATCAGGTGATCCGTCTGCTCGTCTGCCACCTATTACGTAAAAAAATCTCATTAAAGACCGGCTGAAACAGCGCCACCGCTGTGTTTCGCCGAGTGAGAGAAGGTATTTACCGAAGGTCCAGTTAAAAGCTTGGCAGCGCACTTGTGAATCCACTGGTGTTGCGGGTGACGAGAGTATCCTACCAGTGCGTCTCAAACTGTGGGTGTCAACAATTATTGAGATAATGATTTTGAGCATGATCTAGTTGATCTGGTTCCTATGTCTAAGGGTTGCGAAGTTCAGAGGGCAGTCACTTCATTATAATTGCCAGACTTGGAACATTCTCCGTGCTCCGGGCTTGGGACGCAAATGGGAATGACATACTCCTTTTGGTGTAGCTGATGTCTATGGGCGGCAAAGTTCACTTATGATCAGGTGACCCGCTTGCTGGTTTGATTTCCTATATCATAAAAAGAATACGGTGATGAATTAGGACTTCGTTTGGTAGTTTAAGACTACATTATAATTACTTACCCCTGAATTCCCCTTGTTGACCACAGCTATTTGCAAAACCCGCCTTTGTGATTCCATCAATATGCTGTTCATTCAAGGTTTTCTGCCTGGAAATTGCTAGGGAATGACTATAATCCTGAGTTTTCGTATAATATTGGTTGAAACCGCAAGGCCTATAAGCTAACAGATGTTCAGAAAGAGTCGACTGTCTGCGATGTATAATTACTTCTGGTGTCTTGTTTACCACTGGTACAGTCAATGCGAACAGTGTTATTATAACAGCAAAATATAACAGAACAGAAATGTTACAAAAAAATATATGTATATCATCTCCAAATCGAAAAAATATACGGCTCTCCTCTTACTCAAAGTACCTAACCTACCTAATTCAGTATATTTTTGACGCCCTTTAAATTTACATCCAAGAATTAAGACCTTAAATTTTATTGTAAATTATTTTTTTGACACTCAAGTAACATGCTAACATCGATGGAATATAATATCCTTATTTTAATTAACTACCTACTTGCAGTACATTTTTACATTAAAAATAGTGCAGTATACACAGGAAGAGGAAGATTAGATACATGTATATGTTTAATATAGATATTACGTAATCATGAAATATAACACTTGGATAAATAACGCCGAACTCCACCCAGCCAGCACTTAGTAAAGTATTACTTTGTTCGATTTGTAGTTCAGATAGTTGTTACTATCGTTCGATAAAATTGATTTATCGCTGAATATCGGCCACGTTTTAATGTGTGTAAAGTGAAATTAAGTAGTACATCGCACTTTAGATACGAGTGGGTACGTTCGTGTCACACTCGAAAAATGCTTTTTCTACGCGTTAGTTAGAACAACGCTGTCTTATTTATTTTTCAAAATAAGAAAGAATTATTCGTCAGGACCGTTTTTCGCCACATTATTGAGGGTACCGAAGCCGAAGGTCCAATCGGGGACAAGATGTTTAAAGATTGCGTGTGACTTCAATCGCTTGAGGCGATTCGTTTGCTCGTCTGCCCCTTATCGATCACGGAAAACAACCTACGTTCTTTCAAATGGGACTTACAATAATTTACAAAATAATTGAACGAAACGACCAAATAAAAACGCAAAAAACTTAAATGTATCTAAACTCTTTGGAAGGATGGAACGATACATGGATAGGTACACCCTGTAGTTTAAAATATTTGATCTTAGGATAAGTAAAACTGAAAACTGAAATGTAAAGATGGTATATGTATACGTAACTGCATACTTAAATATAGGGAATGAATAATTGTACATAGAGTCATTAGCAATAATAATTTGAGATTAATTTAACAATTTTCTTAACAACTGTACATGTTATTGGTCCTTGAAACACAAATTGCTGAGTAGGTACTGGTGCAGGCATATGTATGTATATGTGTTGCAAATTGATACCAGCTGGGACACATTATTGAAGCCTGTCTCTCTCTCTGTCGCTCGGTGAGAAAAAACTGTTAAAGTGCGACTTGACATAAGCATTGGGGATTCCGTACCCACTTACAGATGCAAATATTATATATATGAATTGGTTTATCATCAGAGAGAAATCTGGAAGTGCCTTAACTTTAAAATAAATAAGACCTATAAAAGTTGGTTTTAAATACGCACTCATACTGAATCAGTTAATGACTATAAATGATTAGTTTCGGCTTTTTCCTTTATTTGTACCTCAAAATCTCACTTCTCACAAAATGTTATAATTATAGTTAAGTCAACGTAATCTACTAGTAGCCCGCCCGTACACTCTCTTTAGTTTCGGGACATTCATTGCACTCTGTACCAAAAAGAAGTACCTACTTAGGACAACCTCAGAAGATCCGACTAATCGACGAAGCTGAACATTTATAAAAAAAACATACACACTAATTGAGAACCTTCCTTCATTTTTGAAGTCTATGAAAAAGGATTCCGTTTTGTCGTTTTCAGGTCACACATACTAACCTAAATACTATTTTGTTTCCTGTTTACACATATACGGTGCGATTATATTTGTAACAGTTATTAATATGTATTTATACTTTTATTGTTCCTGATCTGCAGTTCTATATAGAAACTGAATATTTTAACTAATATGGCATAACAACCTTGTTAACCCAACTTGGATAGAACTGGAACTTAAATTTGCAACTAGATTTGGACTTAGCTCTCGTTATGATATTTGTCTAGAAGAGATCGCTTGCAAAGATAAGACCCGTCTTTTTTAGACATAGTTTTTTTTGTTGTTAGGTAACGTGCATTAAGAAAAAATATGTGATGTCGGTTTTATCCTATTTGTTTTCTTCTATGTGATTAATTTAGTTAGATATTTCTTTTATTTTTAAATAGTTTTGGGCTGCTTGGGTTCATTGAATAAATATATTTTCTTGATATTTATGTTCATCTATCTTATATTTATCTTACCTACTTACAGATAAAAATAATATTATTCGTTGAATATTATAAATACTCAAATTGCATGGTCCCATGTGCATGGTGGCGTTTTCATTTCGTAAATTCAACTGGTATAATGATAATACTTAGATAGATTTAAAATAAATGACAATGTAATTACAGCACGTAATATTGCGTAGTTATGAATATTTGGAACGTGTTTTATTATAACGTCGTAAGTCTTAGGCAGCAGACACATTGTAAAATCAACTGTTTTATGCCTTTAAAAAGGCTTTTGGGTCTTACGACGTTAAAGTTGTCGATGTATTCTTGTAGGAAATCGTAACGATTATGTTGTCGCTGTTTTTGCACACAAGTATCTAAATAGATACTTTTCATTTAATTTTGTTGTTGTTATACTGTGAACTGTGTGTAGGTATTGTACCTTTTTCAAATTTAAGTTTCGAACAAGATGAAATGTAGTTTTTATTATTCGCTATTGCCTCCCTTCGTCGGGCAACGTGCGTAAGTCTTAAAATAAAAATGTAGTTAATGTTCCTCAGACCAGTTCTGACCGCAGCATGCAACTTGGCCCAGACAACGAGGCGTTATAGTTTTTTACAAAAAGTTGAGGGCAGAGATATTATGATGGGTAGAGTTGAGGTCGGGGAGAAATTAACTCGAGTTGAATTTCATGAATCAAAAGGTGTTGCTATTTTGTTTGTGATTTGTGACTAAAAACTTAAACACGTGCTGATCCTAAATCAAAATATTACATCAAACCACCGATCGACCTTAGGTTGGTACTAATATTTCTATAAACACATATGCATTCTGACCCCAAATGGAATAAAAGCTTTGGATTTTTTGATGTAACTGGAAATGACACGCTAGGATGACGATATGTATGAGTCTGAAAGAATTTGAATTCGAGTTTTTATAATAACTATTGTTATTAAAAAAACTATTATATCGTGCTATAGCGAGCACATTTAACCCTACCAACGCCGAGTGATTAAAGAGGCGTTATTTGAAATATAATTGACCGGTGTGACGAGATTATACTCTTCTGAATTTCATTAATAATAAAATTGTGTTTTACACCACCTAGAACAAACGAATAAATAATCCCATATACTTACAATGTTATGAGGGAGACTCGTTTATAAATTGAGTTACTCTATCGAGTTGACATCACTAGAAGCGAGAGCGGGAGGGTTAGGCTCTCGTCCAAGTCCGACTAACTAAACCGAGTCAAGCGGTTGTTTTTTTTTTATACTAGAGGCGGCAAACGAGCAAGCGGGTCACCATGCTGGTAAGTAATCACCGCTGCCCATGAACATCTGCGAGATCAGAAGGTCGCTGATGCGTTGCCGGCCTTTTAAGAAGGAGTACGCCACATGTTTTCGTCAGTTCGGTGTGCCTATTAGAGTATATCTTATGTATCAAGATATATATTTAATTTCATTTAAATCAAATACATTATCTTTAAATAGTTTTAAATATTTTCTTTATGTATGACGATTTGTAAGTGCTGTGTACAAGCCTATGCAAATAAAGAATATTTGACTTGACCTATCTTCGCAGTTTGTTCTTAGAATGATTCATTGACTCAATTAAAGAGAAGCTATTATCACCGTTAATTTTTTCACTTTACCGTACGTAGGTACCTCTTTATCCACTTGACATTGTCTTGTCAGTTGACGTCTCCATGACGCAGAGCATCCATTAAAAAGACAACATTCGAAAATTTCCGACGTATAAGCCCTAGCGCCTATTAATTACAAAACCAGCTGTAATACAATAATAGCGTGTTACGCTAACGTGTTTGACCGCACAATATACAATCATGATATCAACATCTAAGCACGCAATAATTGTAAAACGATCAGCTAATTAATGTTCATACGTAATACTTGCACTTACATCTTGAATACTAAATTACTGAGGTAACTGACAGTAAGCGAAACACGCAAATGTTGTAGTAATGTCCTCCCACCCGTCGATCGCAAATATCAGCCACGTATGCAGGATAGTGCACAAGTGAGTGCGCAAACACAAATGCAACTACATATTCCTTTAACCTCATATTGCACCTGTGGTGTCACAGGACTGTCTTACCGGGAGAGAGATCCGGGCTAGGCATAATAATAAATTCCGCCTGGGTGACTAACCCAACGTGAAGTTAGGTTCTTCAACCCGTACTCATGTCTCCTCTCCATTTTGGCGATGAGGAGGACATTCTGACATAACCCGCCTGCCTCCCGGCAGGAGAATGCAAAAAGAGGCATTCCCCAGCGACAAAAAAAGGCATACGTAATAATAAATACTTAACATGAATTCACATAGGCTCAAAATAAGTTAAATACAAAAACTAAAATCCGACTACTAATTTAAAAGTACGAAAAAAAAGTAAACAACCATAAATATCTATCAAGTTATCTTGACGTTCAAATAGGTAGGTATGTAGGTACATACATTCCTGGATGAATTAAATTTCAATAATACCCGATAAAACTTAGTGTACCTACCTATTCGATATGGTAAATGGAATGGGAGTTCCCAGTATTTCTAATACACCTTCGTTATATTATCTGGTTAGATTGCCACTTTATAGACTAAGTAATGAGCTTACGGCTGTTTTATGCTCATTCTACCTAACACTTTATAAAAAAATTCTCAGTCTTCGATAAAAAAAAGTAGCGATGCAGTGAACCGTGGGTATTATTCACATTCACACCTTAATAGGTTAAATCCCATGTAGGTAATATTTTTCTATTTGAATCAGTTAACGAATAAGTAGGTAAATACTGAATATCGTGCGAACAATATTCTGTAACAGTATTAAAGCCAAAAAAATAAGGCTGTCGGGACAACACCACCTTATTTGGGTGTTTAGTTGGGTGGTGGGTATCCGACCGCGATTGCGCTGGAGATGGACACCCCAGGGGTTTTGGTTAGGGTTAAAGGCCATGATGGTTTCCCCTAGGAAAAACGTCATCATACGCGCAGGAAGGCCTTGTGGGAGGCAGTGCATCTAAGTATGACGTCACCGCAGACACCGCGGATAACCCTGCGACGCAGCATCCGCTCGGGAATATTTGTGCTAAACCGGCAGAATAACACCACCTATTATTAACAGTCCGCTTTTTACCCGCATATATCTTTAGTAGGACCCTAACAAGAGGAGTCATCATCATCAGCCCGTAAGCCAGTTGCATTCCACTGCTAAACATAGACCTCCAAATGTTCGCCACTCCAATCGATCTTTGGTTACTCGCATCCAACTCTCGCCAGCCAACACGCGCAGATCTTCACTCCATCTGGCCTGAGGGCGTCCTACACTAAGTTTACCAAGACGCGATCTCTACTCAAAAACTCGTTTATAACATCATTTGGTATAACAAAATTGATACAATAAAATGTGTTGTGTTTGTACATCGCAAACAAGAGACATGGTGAGGTTGATGGAGGTATGTGGAGTCTAAACACAACAGTGTTGGTCGTGGCATTTCTTGTTTGAGTAGGGAATGAATAAGAGGCGCTACTGGCATTACGAATATAAGTAAGAGACATTTTAGTAACGAGTGTGAAATAAAATTAATTATAACACGTCAGTGTAACCGCTCAATGCAAAATAGAGAAAAATAATTTTATACCTAGATATTTGAAAAAAGAATACGATATTCTTCGCGCTATAAAAGTAAACAAAGGAGGTAAAGATGTTTCTTAGAGAGCCACGCTTCGGCATGAATGGGACGACTCGGCCTCACAGAAAACCGGCGTAAAGCAGCGCCTGCACCGTGTTCCATCGAGTGAGTGAGGGTACCGGAGGCCCAATTGGGGGAAAGGGGATTAGAGGTTGAAAGTGCACATGTGACTCTACTGATGATGATGTCTATGGGCGGCGGCAATCGCGTAGTACCGACATCTAATATAGATGTAGGACTAGATAGATAGATATATAGATATTCGTATTGCACAGAAATAGAATACATGAGTGAAACAACAGCTATAGACAGTACAATAAGGCGGTCTTATCGCTTGTAGCGATTTCTTCCTCTAGCTTCCCCTTATTTATCATAGGTGCTCATTGCTTAAACACAGGTTTAAGCAATGAGCACCTATGAATATCTATATAATACTGACAGCAACAGTGCTGTCAGTATTATACAAGTGTTAAATAAATGTGATAGATAAACCATGACTAATTATTATTTTAGACCGGGTTTTCTAATAAGACGGGCTTTGTTTGGAACTATAGTGCAGAATGAAGGAAAATGTAGTCCACTAAAAAGGTCTTATTTCTTAGTAGAAAGATAGATACTTCAGCCGGACATAAATTACCTGACTCAGCCGAATGTTTGAGCAAAGCAAAGAAAAAGTTATCGACTCAAGTGTTTTATTGAAAAGGGATTTAGGTATGTTTACTTCATTATGAACCTACAGAGAGCACAAGTATGCGTGTGAAGTAGATTGAGGACAATACGGATATTTGTACAAGTGTGTGCAAGCCACCTGTGTCTTGAGTTTACTCAGAGAATGAATTTATGCTCCATAAAAATGTTAGAGTCGCCACACACCTCGTTAAAATATTTAAACGGACTCATTTAAATAACACTTTAAGTGTAGAATATAATTGTACACAGTGTTACGTCCAGTTAGGTATCCTTTTTGGAGTTTTGGACTTCTTATGCCTGAGACACAAGTGTATTTTTGCGGCATGGGGGAGGCCCCGTACTGCAAAAATATGGGAGGTAAGTAGGTTTGTCATGCTATTGTCATCTTCATATTATATAATATTTCATTATTCGCAGATCTCCCACAATCCCTGTTTTTATACGCTCATCTGCGCAGAAGGATTACCAGATGGTAAGCCATTGCCACCGCCCAAAGACACTTGCAAACACCAGTAGAGTCGCAAGTGCACTTCCAACCTTTGAGTATCCTTTCCCCCAATTGACCCTCACTCACTCGACTTGGTAGGTATTTGATAATAAGGACAGATATTAATTAATATGTGAACTGAAGAAGTATCTGCAAAAGAATATTTTTATTAGCAATAGTTCATATGAACTAGTATAGGAATATTCCTAGTAGCATATAAGTCAATAGCGGCCAAGTTATGTAATGTAGGACTGGCTCAAACTAAAGGACTTCCAATGTTTAAACTTGATATTAAGGAATGGGCTAAAGTTAAACTTCACATACCAACAATACCATTGTTCCGTGTGAGCAAGCTCTTATTTCGCTCTAAAAAATACCTGAAGCGGTTACTATAGGTGGATTTAATATCGTATGCTATTGTTGCCATACGATAAACTTTGTTTGCGGCTAAATGAGCTATGCGCTGGTCATTGCCCCCTATGAAATAGAGAACGCTAGATTATGCTAGATACCACAGATGCACGCAATCACGATGGTTGAAAACCTAACATTGTCATGTGACACTATTTTGATTAGTTAGCCAGACCCTCAAACGGCAACAGGAGTCTGACAGGAGGAGAACAAATAAATTGTGATCGCTACTTATTACATTTCGTATTTCTTCAATTTTATCTTTTAAAAATCAGTTCTGACTTAAACTATGTATAATTAATTTTATGCGTCGGCTGTATCAAACTAGCGGCCAATACGCATATCTGCCCCAATAGTCCGACATACACTTGGCAAAAAAACAAGAGTCTGGTTGCACTATAGACAGACATCACAATCTATTTACTCAACGTAGGTATTATTTAGTAATAATTCGTAAATTAAACTAAAACAAATAAGCGGTTCCACAATATGGATAGGTTTTAACTATAGTCGACATATTTTCGACCTAATAATAATAATACTTGATTAAGCAAATGTGACATCTTTTGTTGATAAAAAAGAAAATGTTTTGTTCCTTTATCATAATTGCGTTTATGGCTCGATACCCTGGCATTATGAATATGGACTAATTGATTGATTACGAGATATGAATTGGGTACTTTTCCAAAACTATGAATACAACAATCCAAGCCATATCATGATATAAGGTAATGACTAGTACTTCTTACCTACTACCTAAAGTCTGGGACGGAGTCACGGAGTGCTCAATGTGTAATGAAGAACCAACGCCCGATTATATGATATCATTGTTAGGCTTAATTCTGTATGATAAGTATGACCCTAATTGACTTTGTTTTTTTTTAACGGATAATAGGAAAGGTAGGTACCTAACAGTCTGCCACATGTAGCAGGTTAGGTTAGGGTTTTTTTTTATTTGCCTATGTATTTAGGTTAGGCAGGCAGGTCTTAACAAGATAAAAATCGTCCACAGTAGGTAACTACTTATTCAAAACGACACGTCCACCACAGGACAATAATAAACTTAAACAAATAAATAGGTAGGTCCTAGGTACCTAGGTAGGTATTATGTTTTTATGCTAATACCTAAACATTTATTTATTCATAAGATAATATTTATTTAAACGAGGAAATGAAGCAAAGTATCTAGTGAAACCAACTTAACTATAAGGTAATACAATCAAACTCATCAAGTAAACTGTTGTTTACTGAATTACGTCAGACAACGCATGATCGACTGAGATTGAAAGCGTTTACATAGATAATTAACATGATAAGTAAGTAACTAGGTACAGATAGGCACTCTGCATTATGCGCCGTGCACTATGGCAAGAAGCACACTTAGGACCGTTTTCGAGACGAGACGAGGGTATTTAGTACCTACATTCTACATATACACGTACACACGCATACAAAATTTTCTGTTTTATAATAACCTGTGTTTTATAATTACATATTTTAAAATATGTAAAATGTTATATGCAGATTTGTTATCCTAAACATAAGTTTGACAACAACATCAAAGAGCGGTGTGGTCCCTGGCACAGACATTCTTATGCAATCTAAGTTTTAAGATTAAATCAAATAATCTAAGGTTTAAAAGGGGTCTCCAACAACTAATTAATTATGTTACAATACCTGTCTTAATGTTTTTTTTAGTACCTACTATTCTAGTGTGTATCGCGCGGTTATCAGAAACAATAAAAACTGGATGTAACCTAAGTAAATCGTCAATGGGTAGCAGTTTTGGCGACAAATTGGTGCAATGGTGTCATGGTATCTGGTTCTGCACCCTTGTTGTACCCTTTCAACGGCCAAGTCACACAACATTAACTGTAAGTAATAATAAAGAAATCGCAGTAAGGAACATTAGACTTGGCACGTTCTTGTCTAGATTTCATTACTTTTAAGATATAAACAAGCAGCTCCATCGAGACTAGGCTAGTTTTTTACAGAAGGTTTTTGATGGGATTCCTGTTTACTTTAACACAGAAACTCTGGGCAAATAAACTATTTTTACAATTTCAAATAATATTTCTCACCTGAAAATCCTACGCATGTGTCCAGGAAAATTAAGAGCATAAACACGTTGATTGACAAGATTGAATGCAGTGCGTCCGCCCACGTCTTCCCCGTCAATCTTCACCAGTCTAATTTCCTCCTTTATCGAAAATAGCTAATACGCGTAGATATGTCGTAGCCGAATCGTATAATCCGCCGTATAAAATTACGGCTAGCTATTATCAAAAACAGGCACATAGTCATCTTTACAATTAAGGATTTGCCTGCATCTATATAGTTACCTATGACAGTGATGCCCTGCTCTCATCAATAGTCCTGTCAGCCAATACAAAGTGCTGACACCAGTACTTAGGTAGTTACTGCAAATGTCCTTAAATATAATAATATTTCCTTCAAATATTGGGCTTGCTGCAATGGGTTTTTTATACTAGAGGCGGCAATCGAGCAAGCGAGTCACTTGCAGGTAAGTAAGTAATCACCGCCGCCCATGAACATTTGCGAGATCAGAGCAGTCGCTAATGCGTTACCGGCCTTTTAAGATGGAGTAGGTACGCTCTTTTCTTAAAGGTCCTTAAGTCATAGCCGTCAGGAAACACTGCCGTGGCTAAAACGTTTCACAAAACTGAGGTCTCTTAATTTAAAAATTTAGCTACCTATATAATGTAAATCATGATGTGTACAGGTAGGTAAGTAGGTACCTACCATTGCGCTGCCAAGTTCATTCGCATATCAAAATAATATGTACGATAATATTTTTTGAATGACTTTTGATATGATGACCGATTATTTTGAGACTTAAATGGACATAACAGAAAAATCAATTATGATTGTCCTGATAAAATTAAAGACCCACCAACTCAGGTCATTACCATCAGACGGAAAAGCCAGAACTTCCATCAGCATAACTTCGCTGAGTTCATCCTGAAAATAAATACGATAGAATGTTTCTAAGTTTCGAATAAATTCAAAGGTTTCCCAACCCAAGATATCTCCTTCATCCAAGAATAAGCCATAACTTCACATGGCAGTACCACGTATCGCCTACGCATTTTCAATATCGCTTGTACTTATACCGAGGGCTCGCGTAACATTGAAACTATTGAAAGTCGACATCCCGCTTACATTGTTACATTCTAGCTGTTGGGTGGTGGTTACGTATAACAAAATTATGTGAAAATAATCTCACAATAAACGCGTAGAAACCGCTACCATTTGCCACTGGCGGCGTAGAGCGTATGACCGATAGCCAGGTCATCGAACCCCTTATCAACCTCCGTCTCTACCTATGTGTGTACCTACCTACATACCTACGTGCGCACGCACACAGTTGGCTTACATTACAGGACTTTGCCTTGGTGTCGAATTTCCATAGATACAATCCGCATGTAGGTTCCTGGGGGTACAGTACAGTTCAGGGTATCTGCCTAGATTTGTGGCGAATTGGAAAGCTTGGGCTGGTCCGTTAGCAAAACCAAAGGTAATTTTAAATTCTACAAGCGCGTAAGTACACTCATATGGGTAGGAAACGTTTGTTAGTTACCTACTAACATTACTCTAATTTCCATCCACAGACAATAAGTAGGTACCACTGACAAAAAGTAACTTTGTAGTGAAGTTGAGCTCTATTCGTGGAACTCTTTTAATATCAGATTACTAGGAAGCTTGTATTGTATTTCAGTTATTTTAGTACTGTAGGATATCGTCTATTCCACTTCCTGGGATAAATAAGTAAAATAGCTTAAAGCTACAACAGCAAAAATATACCTATATGAAAAGTAGAGCAATGAAAATCCTGGGCAGCTATACCGCATATGTATATAATTTTACTGCAAGTAGGTATTATAGTTTCATCAACTACGAGTACATAACTCTGCCGGTAGTTAAACATAGATGTATCTTAAAACATTTCAAAGACAAAATACCTACTTAGATGTCTGTGTAAAATGTTTGGAAGTTAGTTAAGAAGAAACCAAAACATTCAGTTAATATAATATCTAAGGAAAAATTTTTGGACAATGGATTTTTGATCGAAATTTAAACGATTCTATAAAACTTGTCTCTTTTATGGAATCAGAAGTACGAGTACATCTATGTTGTAACTATACTTAAGGAATCTGGTGGGGCCGATTCCGAGATACATAATTGTACTAGATGAAGTGGTTGTCAGATCTTTTAGTTGCGCATAATTTAGTAGCAAAACAAATTCCTATTTCCTAGTATTAGACTAATTGAATATTTGATAGTTTACAACGATAAAATTAAAATACTTATTCATTGTCAATATCTAAAGTTATGAGTTCCTTGGGATAGAGTTGTAAACTTGTCAACGTATTTCTAAGTTTATGGTTCGTACGTGACTGTAGGTATAGAAAACTGTCTGCGTTACTATTTAGTAGGTTATACGACAGTCATAAATGTGAGGCACTAACCTAACCTACTATCATTGTTGTACTAGTCATCGTCACAATGACGGTCGGCTGTCGTGATTATCACTCCACTTGTCAACGTAACGTTGTTTTATTAGAAATTATAGTAGTGGAACCGGGTAAACACACTTCGGTAGCAATTATCAATGGCAACATAAGAATACTGTGTAGGTAGCGTGAAGAGACAAATACTACACACATTAACAGAATCTAGGGAAGTACAGGGATACTTAAAACATCTTCATATTAACGTCAAAGTTATCATCTCAGCGTTTCTAACCCGGTTGCGTCCACACCTGTCGCTTCGTAATACTCGGGGTATGCTTTTAAAGCATGATTGAGGATTTTTGGGAGTCTGGTTATTGGTACACTTTTTAGTACAGAAAACGTCTCATTCCTACGGATTGTATGTACGTACAGCCACACATCAGAGTATACAAAACTGTCAAATTTCTTCAACCGACTCTCATCTTACTGTCAAACACATTAGGTTGAATATCAATTGAGGAAATTGACAGAATGTGGTAACCTGATGTGTGGTTGACTGTACATTACTCAGTAGGATGTGCCTATACCTGTATTCCTATTTCAAACAACTCTGTGAAGGAGTGACATAACTATGTATTTACATTATACTGAGTACCTAGCTGCTAAACTTACCACCTCAGTACTTTGCATTTGTTACCAAAATTACAAATTTAAATTACTTTACTTAAAGAGTTTTCGGACATTATTCACGATACATTTGCATGTTAATTCCTACAGAGAAAAGTTTAAAATGTAATGAATGTAAACAAACTGCTTATCTATCCAGGTTTCATTTGCCTAAATAGTTTAATTATAATATTAAATAATTAAAGAACTCAATTCCATAACAAACCAAGCATTGAGGTATATCTACCTATATAATATCTTTGTAATTAAATAATTTACCTACCAAGACCTTTATTTAAGTTTCCAGACTCTCGGCTGAGGACTAAGAATCTCTTAACTAAAGGAATCCCAGTCTTCAGAGAGAAGCCCGAGATAGAAAATACTTGGGTAATCAATTACTTATGTAGTTACTCGTAGTAGGTACATGCATTTTTCATTATACGTTCATTCTAACAAAAATAGGTCAGCCTCCTTAAAGTAGGTAGGTAACCCAGGTCATTTACTTTTTTGTATAGGGTCTTTAACATAGATGACAATTCCTAAATGTTAATTAGAATTTAAGAGCACAATTTATTATGTTCTCGTGTACCTACAAATATGTATAAGGGATCTAATCTTACACCAGTAATGAAAATTCAATTGCTTCATTAAGCATTCGCCTGCCAGTATTTCATTCAGAAAAAGCTTAAGCTTTCTTAGGATGAAAGAATTCTTACAAAATAATTTCAGTGAACCCAGAGATTTCAATAGGAAATAGAGTCATAAACCTTTTTACAAAACTGAGACTAAAATTAGTCTTAACTAGTTAATCACCAAAGACCACGTTTTATAATAAGGAGAAATATGTTTTATCGTAAACAAATTGAAAGCTATGTTGCGTAAAATAATGACATACTTACCTATCTACACAATATACTAACTTACTTTAGTTGTTATAAATTTTAGCAGTAAAGTATTTTTAATTAGTCAGTTAGATACACACATAAAATTACTGCCAAACTGTTTTTCAGATATCGGTATAACAAGAAAAAATTCAAAGTTATTTAAGTAAAATATTTTGGGTGTAGTTAGTAGGTAGGTACACAACTGTGCGAGCATCTGACTATACATTGTTATGGTAACCAACTGTAGGTATTAATTTACCCGCAATTTCCATTCCATTTACAGAAAATTAACAAATAATTTTATTCGTTAACATTATACTTAACCGTGAGCTACGGGAGTGGAATAAAGTATTGATTAATATAAATAAAAATAAAATGGAAATGATCAAACCATCACTATGACGTAGTATGTATGTATATGACCTACAAGAATATCTACGATGAAGTATTACGTGATAATAGTGGCCCGCCCTTCCTTGGCTTCGGGATAAATTTCACAACAATCAAAATTATTAGTTTAAAGCACAGATATTATAATAAGTACTAGGTTTAAAGCAATTTTACTGACCTATACTGATAATTTGGTGATCATAAACCATAAAGAAGAAATCTCAAAAAGAGTTAAGTAAATTAATAAAATGCTGGAAAGAGTTTTTTACTTTACTTTGTCAAATATAATCTTCAATGCGACGTTACCTGCCTGCATATTACAGGCCCCCGCAACACCAACAGACTCACAAAGTGGATTAGGCCCACTACCCTTAGGCTCACTCGGCGAAACACAATGCGACCGCTGCTTCACGCGGGATTTCTATGATGCCGTGGTATCATTCTAGTTGAGCCGGCCCATTCATGCCAAGGTTAGGCCTCCTTCAGCCAAAATTGTGCCTTGGCTAAAGAGTATTTATAAGTTCCTTTCTTTTTTGGTAAATTGACAACCCTAAATGTATCGCAACACTTATACGGGTATTTGATCAAGTGATATTATAATCAACAGGTCACATTGAACCTTATGTTGATCGCATTAATGGGTCTTTGTGACCCAACAAACAATTAAATTACAAACAAGGTAGGTAATCAGAAAACATTACATACCTACCTAGCTATTAATTAGTGTTATACCTTATTCTGAGGGCTTAAAACTACCTAAACGAGATTCATATCTTAACTGAATCGATCGTTTACCCACCGTAATTATTAAAGACCTAGGAATTACAAAAATAACACAACGTCACCATTAAGTGAATATTAAGCTAATTTCATGCCATTAAATAAATGAACATTAAGTCTTAGTACATACCTACTTTAGTTCTATTATGCCTGTACCGTACCGTACCTACACATAGTGGCAACAGCGCGGTGTTTGATCAAGTGTCAGCTATCAGGCCCGAACAGGCCACAATGGGCCCCTTATCCACATCAACGGGCCATTGTAGCCCAACCCTGACAACCCCACCGGATGCCAAAGTGAGATTTACTTACAACATAGTTGTGTCACAAAACAGTTTTATTTTGTTGTAAGTAGGTAGGTTCTTAGCTAGGTAGATACCTACCTATTAATAAAATTATGATGTAAGTGGTCCTTGAAGTGAACTGTCCAGTCGATGATGGCCGTCTTATTCTGCATGATAATTTGATATAGTCAACTTAATAACTCACTTCAAACTTGAAAACACAGATTTATTTATCCTCTGTGCTTGAACCACACGAACGGACGAACTTTTTAAAAGTTCAGTATTCGACATTAAAATTCGCGCCTTTTTCTTTGGGTTGGCAAAACTGCGTTGAAACGCAGTGCACCAACATATAAAAACTAATTTAGTGTTGTCAAGTAATATAAAATGTAATTACAAAAATATTTTTAAGATAGTAAAAAATTTATGCAGCAAGACATGAAAGACGCGAAAATTATATACTTTCACGACTTTAATGACGAATTGTATAGACGGAAAGACCTGAAAAAAAAACTTGGCTGCCGGTAAAGTTCATAAAGACGACAAAAACGAGAACATCTTATTAAAAGATTGATACAAATTGCATATTATCCCAATAATTGTGATTTTCAATTCTATGCAAATTTTACTGACAGAATGATGTCACAGATGTAAAGTAATGTCAAGTTCCCACATTACATCCAATACCTATTATAATAATACATTGTTTATAAGTATTATTATAATAACATTTTGCATCAGTTAAAAGGTACGAAAATTTTTGACATAATATATATGTAAATAAATTTAGTCTGCATAATTAATTAAAAATTTGCGATAACTTTAGTCGTAAATCAAGCCTCGCTTGCTTCGCCTGCTAACAAAAAAGACGTTTCACGCTCTCACGCGGTAGGTATGACTGTGTTAGGTACCACAATGTTGTATATTGGCTATGCATCGATTTAAATGACGATAGAGCTCTGTGGATAAAAATGCGCTTTCCATCGTGGTCGTGGTTCGTTCGAATCTCTGGATTTTTCTAATGTATTATGCATATTTCTACCATTGAATGTTTTTCGAAACTTGTAACCATGAGTCAGTTCAGTTCATTGTAAGTAGTACCCAAATACTGATATTTATGGCTTAGATAAGCGTACCCCAGTTTTCAGAGCGTTCAGCTCTGGGTGCAACATGACACGCTGACGTGAGAGTGAGAGAGCTTTGATTTATAAGAAAAAAAAATAGAATGGAGACAATTTATAAATTTATTAAACATATCTATATATTTAGAGTTCTAGTTATACGAAATAGTGTCTGTACATCCCTGGTACTAAATAGAATGAATTACTACAGTTTGCATAACTTTTATACTAAATTTACTTGCAACACTGGATCTTGACATTTCGTTTTCGTTTTGATGTTTCCACCTTTCGGTTTCGTTTCACGAAAATACCGATTAGACATTCACTTATTCAAACAATATTTTGTAAATAAATTATGTAATAAAAATTGTAATTACTACAACCTTAAATTGGATTGCAAAATTGACACTGATGTGATGATGAATTAATTAAATTTAAAGCTGTTTGAGTACTAAATATTAAAAACGTAATTAAACGTCAGCCAAGCTTACGATACGTAAGAGTAAAGGAACGTTTACGTAAAATAAATAAAGTCAAAACAAACTACTTCGCCAGTGACGACAATGAAATATCTTTATCAAATCAAGGTCAGAATATTCGTATTTAATTCAGTTGGCTTGGCCCCCAACCCGCCTCCAGCCGCGTAGTATTTGACTGAAGATTCACACAAAATTTCAACCATGGCTTCAGCAATGTTGAAATTGATCAAATCAGAAGTAAGTTTGATATCAGTGGATTTGTTCTTATTCTGGTGTTGATTTTAAATACTAAAAAATAATCTAGCCGGTGGAAATAGTGCTTCCTGTTTTAGGTTATAAATATTTACAGTCCCCTTTTATTTCTGGCTCTACAGTAAAAAATAGACAGCATATTAGTGTTCATTTATTTCCCATTCTTTGTAAATGATCAATTTATTAAAACTTACTTTTATTAAATGTAATTGCAGACTGCTTTCTTTTACGTCTGTGGTTACCAAAATTTACACTCAATTTCAGGCACTATATATTTGAGCATGTGTTCAAGATGTGGGCTTAAACTGAAAACAAAAATCTTCTGATTATACTTGATTTAAACGACAGGTAGGTATATGTTTCAGAAAAAATGAGGTTTATGAATCATTCACTCAATTTGGTATTTAAAATGACTATTTAATTCATGAATTTATTGGAGTTTGTTGTTTTGCGCAGCGGGTGACTATGAATTTCTTGATTTGCATATAAACATTTCTGATTAACTGGTTGCATCATTCATGTACATAATATTTGTCTTACATGTTTACAAAGTGATGGTTATATACTAAGATTTTGCTATTCCTGTAAATCTAAGCAATATTTTCTCATAAATATTTTTTTAAACATTGTCACTGCTTAGGAAATATACCATTCCATTTAAAAGTAAAATCTTAGTCCTTACTCTAAAGTATTAACATTCATTGTATAGTCATGTATGATAAATTTTAGAACTATTTTAGCATTTCTAGGTCTATTTCAGCATAAGCTTGCAAAACAACAATTTTAAGATTACTTTTTTTTTCAAATTACCAAGTATAAGTGCAATGTGAAATCAAAAAAACACTTTGTGACATTCAAGCATTATTTTCAGCATGTTTATATTAAATGAAATGAGTACTTTTGTTTATCCATTAATTAATATTTTTCCAGTCATCTCTGCTACTGCGGAGGAGCTACAGCAGCTCAGCACCCACTACTAAGCTTTTCATTGATGGACAATTCGTAGACTCTAAGACTAGCAATTGGATCGACCTCACAAATCCGGCTACCAATGAGGTTATTGGGAGGTATGTTTAATACATAAATGCTCCTGACAATCTCACCAATCGACCTGGTCTCAAACTAGGGCAATCCCTGTACAATGAGAAACCAGGTGATGATAATTAACCTAGGTCTGGGACCTGTCCCAGACCCAAGAACATTTAGAAAATGTAGTTTCCTAATTGACGTTGATATTGGACATAAATAGAAATTTGTTCAAGGTATATCCCATTGTATTTCTGGTAAGTAAAGGGTTTATGACATCCCACAATAAAATTTCAGCAATGGTGGTGCATGATGGTGTAAAATTTAAATCTATTGTCTATTTAAATAAACCATAGATATTTGAATCTTGGGCAAAGGTCTATTTGATGTCATTAACAAGAACATGAAACACATTTAAATAAATTTTAATTTATAATTTATTTGCTGTAACAATGGAAAGTGGTTGCAACTAGCATTGTTAGTTACAATTTTGTTTTATTTTCTTGTAAAAAAGTTTAAAATAGTGTTTATTTTTTAACACATTTTTTATAATAATATTCAAAATGAGTGAATATTTTTAGTAATAAAAAATGTCAACATCTTTTGATTTTTATTGTATGATGATAGCCTTATTTGACTGAAATCTCAACTTAACATAGTAACACAGAGTTTTCTTATCAGTACTGCTAAATCCATGTAATGACTTGATTGTCCCTATCTTGTTTTGTTTTGCTGTTATTATCTCCTAAAAATTGACTGTGACAAGATATGATTTTATTTACTGGGGTTATGTAACACACTGTTTATACATAATTAAGAAACTATGCCTTTTCTATAACTACATATTCTATCTTCTGTTATCCTTTGCTTTAAAAATAATTAGAACATCTTTAAGGCAAGAGTTAACAGGCGTCTTCTAGGCAAACGCGTATCATCCTAGACCTCATCATCACTTCCCATTAGGTGCGATTGTGGTCAAGCGTTGGCCTATGGTATGATAAAAAAAAGTTACCTACTCTATTGTCAGAAAATAAACAAGATTGTATTTGTTATACAATTCTATTTGATAAACAGAATCACATGATATTTTAATTTCTTATGATTCACTTTTAATTGCCTAAATTTCACGGGCATCTTATCAAAGATGTTATCATCATTTGATTGATGGTTTTGTGTACATGTGTCTTATAACTGGTTTATTTTTAGGGTGCCCGAAGCAACTCAGGACGAGCTGAACAACGCCCTGCAAGCCGCCAAGAAAGCATACAAATCATGGAGCCAGAGCACCATCATGACTCGCCAGCAGCTTATGTTCAAGTTTGTATTTGTCACCGTAAAATAGTCCGAATCGTAAGTTGATCAATTACTTAGGAAGTTGATCAACTTGCGGAAAATAACAAACTACAGTTAAAATGATCTAAACGGTGCTAAGTTTATGTTTCGAAAATAGGTTCGCTTCGAACTGGTGACCCCAGAAGGCGCGCTGTGCGGTCATCAATTCTAACCAACCTATTTTCGAAAATATATATATTTTTTAAATTGAATATAATTTATACTCTCAGAATCGCTTATCAATATGCAATCTATTTGAACCATCCCTTTTACTACTGCTACTACATAAAAAATTATATAAATGTTTAAAGTGAATAACACATAACAAAACTAAATTTTACGTTGCAAAGAATTGCTATACCAAAATTAAAAATATCTAACCAGCCTATCAAATTATTATTTTTTCTTTGTCAACATAAGTAGACGCGTTGGCTTGACGTAGAAATAAAGTAGGTAATTATGATTCAGAGTAAAAGTTGTTTAAAATAATTAATAAAGTTGTTCTAAATTTTCAGATTCGCACGCTTGTTGAGAGAAAATCAAGGAAAAATCGCTGCAAAAATCACAGAGGAACAGGGCAAGACCATCGCAGACGCTGAGGGCGATGTGCTCAGAGGCATTCGTAAGTAATCCTTAGGCAATAATTCGTGAATCTGGCTTATTCGTATATACGTACTTATTTCGATGGTTCATAAACCCTGGCCTGGTCTCTCTCAGCCTTGAGCAGCTTGACGCCAATCTGCGTCCTACAGTTATGTTTTCTCTACATACTGTCCGCAAATGATATCATAGACGCTCAACTGGTATTTGCCCACTGGGATGTCCAGTCTAATATATGCCTTATTGGCGCCCCAATCTAACACCATTCTTTCAATGTACCTTAACCGAGCCGTCAGATCCTTCTCATAATTAGAACGACTGAGAATTGAATTCTTCTATAGTGTTGAAGATCGATGGTTGGACCAACCTCATTTTATATTGTCTATGTTTTTACTGTTTTTGATATAATGATATTATTGTTTATGGTTTTCTTTGCTTGTGTGAATGTGTCCACAGAGTACATTGTATTATATGCATCAAGATATTAGCATACAGTGCAGGCTTAATATAGTGCTGTATTCTGGGCCATTTTCAGACTTAATTTAAGTTTTTTGTTGATTATTTATATAGCAAAATTATGAAGAAATATTATTTTTATTGCAGAGCTAGTAGAACACTGCTGCAGCATCACCTCGCTCCAGCTTGGTGATTGCATACAGAATATTGCCAAAGACATGGATACACACAGCTACAAAGTGCCTTTGGGTGTAGTTGGAGGTAAGGTTTAATAGATGTTTATTTATTTATTTTGTGTTATTAGGAAAACCATCAGCTGTCTTAGCACAATCATTGTTGCAAATAATACTAGAGTGACACACATAAATTACGATTTAAACCCCCCCCCTCACAGTTAGACACACTTGTAAGATCCGCCCTCCGATTTGGCTATTTTATGTTTGTAGACGAGGATCGAAAACTTAAAAAATTTAAAGGTTCCAATTTTTTTATTTCTTTATACAGGGTGTCTCTGTAAACATTTACATCCCTTTAACCACGTGTTCTACCAACCATTCTAAACAACATTTGTTCTATGATTTTTGAAAATTTGCATAAAAAAATTTCATCTTTCCATACAAAGTCGGTCACGTGACTTGGTCATTTTGTATGGGGAGTCAACAATTTTTTCGAAGAATTTAGAAAAGTTGTTGAACAAATGCTGTTCAGAATGGTTGATAGAACACGTGGTTAAAAGGATGTAAATGTTTACAGATACACCCTGTATAAAAAATTTAAAATCTAAAGTCATTAAAATGTAGGAACTTTGTTGAACCACACTTTTTTTTTTGCCGTCATCTTACCCCGTCCCCCTTTTTGACGTGTGATTAGTTTCTTAGATAATAATAATACACTGCAAAAACCATATTCACAGGCATCGCCGCATTCAACTTCCCCGTGATGATTCCCCTCTGGATGTTCCCCCCCGCGCTGGTGACCGGCAACACGTGCCTCATCAAGCCTTCGGAGCAGGACCCCGGAGCGACCCTCATGCTGGTGGAGCTGTTGCAGGAGGCCGGGGCTCCTCCTGGCGTAGTCAATGTAAGTAGCCGCTGAACTAACCTATATGTCCTCCATTACTTACCTGTATGAGCCTCCTATGGATGGATGTTCCACCCCGTGCTGTTGACGGACAACACTTGCCTCATCAAGTCTTCGGAGCAGGACTCTTGAGCGACTATCATCAAATCTCCATGTGGTACGATTTCTCACCATAATTATACTCACTTTGTCTTGAGACAGTAGTTCCACTGTCTCCCAGTAGATGGCGCTGGGCGTCGAATGCATTGCGCTAGCCTTCGCCTTATCAGTTTATATTTAAGGGTTGTCGATGTCTAATGGAATTTATCTCTTTATAAATAGTAGCTAAAGTTATTTAGTACTTTTTAACTATCGGGGCAGATTTTCCCCAATAGCATTATGAGCCTACAACGTCCAGTCTTTCGTCATTTTACTAAGTGGTACTGCTACAAGAGACTGGGATTCCTGCGTAGTCCCTCAGTACACCTAGAGCTAAGTCAATTTACAAAAAAACATTTTCATAAATTGACTTGACCGGGAATCGTAGGGTCTTGGGAGAATATAACCACTGCGCCATCGAGGTCGAATATCGTTCCATTCACGATTTTAGATTTAGGCGTAAATAATTTTAATTCGAACTTGTGGCTCACGCGTCACCGTGTGAATGATACGGAAGATTATTTTTATTTATAGAACTCGAGATACAGTTCCGCGATTTATTCTAATTTCAACCGATAGAGACGTTGATACAGTTGATACGTCTGCATAAAAATATCGGGTTGCCACTGAGTCAGTGCGCAATTACTATGTGTAGGTAATTAAAAATAACAAGACCCCTATATTATGTTTGACCATGTTTCATACAAAAATCTCAAAATACCTACTTCAGCTCGCAGCGCGACGCGGACGGTTCAAATATCTAGCTTTACTCAATCCAGTTTGTCTTATTATGTTCACTTGTTTTCTTAACACCCCGTTTGGTCTAGTGGTTTAAGTACCGGGCCATTATCTCGGGGTCCTGGGTTCGATTTCCGGGTGAGAAAAAATATGTTTCGATAGCTCGGTTTCGTGATCTAGTCCGCACGCAAGCGATGACCTGATTTCTATGATGATCTGTTACTTTTATTTTTATCCAATATTAGGTGATCCACGGAACCCACGACCCTGTGAACTTCATCTGCGACAGCCCGGACATCAAGGCGGTTTCCTTCGTAGGCGGCGACGCGGCCGGCAAGCACATCTACACGCGGGCTTCTGCCGCGGGTAATTTCAATTCTTTAAAACACATTCATACTAATGACGGTTTTTGCAAAGCAAAATCCGATAGATGGCGTTACGTTGACGTCAGGTCCAACAACAAGTGGATCGGTTATATTTTGACGTATCGTGTCAAAATTATTAAAAACTACACCCTCTTAACCAAGTCTTCTCCAAATCGTTCTGAACATTTTGTTCTACGACAACTGAAAAGAGGGGCTAAATTCACGTCATATAAAGAACAGTTTTTATATAACGTGAATTTTATCCCATTTTTATATAGCTTTTTCCCAGTTTATCAAAGGCAAGCTCTGAGGAGCCCTCTCCGTCTTCGATGCCTACGTTAAAACATTATAGACTGGAAGTAACGGGACGGAAATTCTTAAGCACATAATTATTAACTATGTACTTACTGCTTGACGTTTCGACTGCGTTAGGTATAGCAGTCCTGAGGGTCTAATTTGAAGTCGACGTTACGACCGAATCGGGAGTTCCCCTCTCTTTCACACGCGCTGTACGCGCTTTTGTTTGAATATGACAGGTATAGTCTCATTCGTTACGGGACGTCTTCGTTATAAGCCACCAGGTCACAATAATAAATAAATAAATAAATTGAGACAACATCACATACATTGTCCTAGTCCCAAACTAAGGTTTAATAATAACAATAGTTACCTATAATGCAACGCGTTTTTTTATTTCTTTTTTAAAAATAACTATTTTTCATAAATAATACCTTAACGGTCCCTAATATCTATTTCTATTTATGCAGGCAAGCGTGTCCAAAGCAACATGGGCGCCAAGAACCACGGCGTGATCCTGCCCGACGCCAACAAGGAGCACACGCTGAACCAGCTCGCGGGCGCGGCCTTCGGCGCCGCCGGCCAGCGCTGCATGGCGCTTAGTACCGCTGTCTTCGTCGGTTAGTATATCCCACCCTTAGGGCTGATTTTTCAATCTTCAGATAGCCACTATCAGTCAGTTAAATTAATAACCAACCAAAGTAAATGTCAATGTTAAAGCAAGAGAGATACGAATGACAACTACTTTTCAATTGCGAAGTATAAAACCATATCTGACGAATAACCTGTTATCCATGCATTGAAAAATCAGCCCTTAGAGAAAGTATCCATAGAGAGGACACGCAAATAATAATATTCGTGTAAATGGAACAACTATATACAGAAATAGCTAAGAGTAAAACAGACAGAATCATGATTTTTTGTCTTTGTCAGAGTTCCACTTTTTTTTGATGGGCTCAGTTGTGTCAAAATCGGGAGCGGTGGCGGGCATTAGGGGAGACCTATGTCCAGCAGTGGACGAGTGTGGGTTGCTGATGATGATATCCCACAATAATACTGTAAAAGGAAAGGGGAAGAATTCTTTTTTCACCAAAATTTATATTTGTATCAAATTGTATTTACCTAATAAATAAATCCGTCACTAAGAAACATTTTATTTTCCAGATAAATAAAGTGTTCCTAAATACAAATTATCAAAAAATAAGAGATGCATCACCAGCAAATTTGTAGTGCATTACAAGAGTACAAACTTTGATCTCATAATAATTGTTATAATACTTAAATATTTATTAGCTTTGTGCCCAAAATGGTAGACTTGTCACTAAATAAATCAATTTCTCGATCCCAAACTGCAACTCCTTTATACAGGGTGTATCTGTGAACATTTAAATCCCTGTAACAAGGTGTTCTATCAACCATTCTGAACAACATTTGCTCAACAACTTTTCGAAATTCATCGAAAAATGTTTCGAATCCCCATAATGACCAAGTCACGTGACTGACTTTGCATGGAAAGATGAAATTTTATTATGCGAATTTCGAAAAGTCATAAAACGGATGTTGTTCAGAATGGTTAGTAGAGCATCTGGTTAAAGTTATGTTAATGTCCACAAATATGCACCGTATTTGTTACTCTGTCACCAATTCAGTAGTTATATTTTATTTCGTCCAGTTTTTAAATAATTGTGTGCTGTACAGGTGAAGCAAAGGAATGGATCCCGGAGTTGGTGGCGCGCGCGCAGGCGCTGAAGGTGAACGCGGGCCACGTGCCCGGCACCGACGTGGGGCCCGTCATCTCCGTCAACGCCAAGCAGAGGATCCTGCGGCTCGTGGAGTCAGGTATGCGAGTAGGGCTCATTCCTAGTTGTCAGCTCTGGCACAGAATACTTAATAGTACAAGTACAGAATGCCCACTTCTAAAAACCGTTTATAGAAAAACTAGCGGCCGCCCGCGACTTCGTCCGCGTGGAAAAGTAACTTTTTACCCCCCTTTTAACCCCTTACAACCCCCTTAATATTATTATGTTGATACAACTTAAACAAATTATTTCGACCAAATTTGGTACCATAAAAACGGTCATTGTGACTAAACCATAAAAGATAGACATATGCCGTCGCGGACTTTTTTTAGATCATGTATAGAGGAATAATTCTTTCATACATATTTTTTGTGTATCTTGAACCGTTTTCGCAGCGCACGCAAAGAAAGCCTTCAAAAATGAATAATTTTCCCCGTTTTTTACACATTTACCGCTCTGTCTTTGCTCCTATTGGTCATAGCGTAATGTTATTTAGCCTATAGCCTTCCTCGATAAATGGACTATCCAACAAAAAAAGAATTATTCAAATCGCACCAGTAGTTTCGGAGATTAGCGCGTTCAAACAAACAAACAAACAAACAAACAAACAAACAAACTCTTCCGCTTTATTATATTAGTAAGTATAGATAAAGGCTCAGGCTACCATAACATAAAGTTGAAATTCCGGCCGCCCAGCGTTCAACACCTACTAATCATACCTAGAAGTGCGTTCTCTTTGTATCGCACGCAACTGTCGCGCATGCGTCGCCGCTCGCTCGTGATTTTCTACTGACTGGCCCCTCTGGAGGGGACGCCGCATGTACTTGCAAGTTTGATACTACACGCGGAGTGGGACAGGCCTGGCTCTGGTTACGTTTCGATTGGCGACAAAAAAAACAATTTGTTGCTATAACCCATTTCTCACCACTAACAACTAATGGCATTTTTTTCTCGTTTCTTGCCAATGGAACGTATCCTAAGGCACTTTTCGTTAAAAGTGCCGTAATGGCCCGTGGCGACACGGTAAACGTACCGTGTCGCCCATGAGAGCCATTCTTGTAGGTGACATTACAAATACAGATTGCATTTGTAAATATTTACGTAGCACGTATAAAATAATAAATACTACGTCTTCTATCTACCATTCTGAATAACATTTTGTATAGAGAGTCAAAAAAGGATTTACTAGAATGTAGAAGCCTGCCCTATTACGTCATATCTTATAATTTTTGCTTAGATAAATGCGTAAATCAAGAAGACCTCCTTTTTGAGGAATGAATTCATATGAACATAAAATGTATGGTTCATACATTAGGTCGAGTACCCTTATATTTATATCGTAAAAATAAAAATCAAATCTATACATCACTTTCTACGACCATAATGCAGAAATATAAACAAGATGTGTTTGTTGCCTTATACGCTTGCAATAAGTATAATCTGCATTAGACTGAGCTTTTGATTCCGATGTCTATAAAATCTGAATCGTCCTAGAAAGTTACGTATTGATTTGATTAGTAGCTTCGGTAGTTAGTAGAAGAAATAGAACACGTAGTTAGACTTTCGAGAGTGTAGCAGTAGTTGTATAGTTTGAAAGCAGTCAAAATTATTTTCTAACTCAATAATTTCACCCACAGGAGTCAAAGAAGGCGCCAAGCTCGCCCTCGACGGTCGCGGAATCAAAGTGTCCGGCTTCGAAAAGGGTAACTTCGTTGGCCCCACCATCCTCACCCACGTCCAGCCAAACATGGAGTGCTACAGGGAAGAAATCTTCGGCCCGGTTCTCATCTGTCTCTTCGTAGACACCCTCAACGATGCCATCCAGATGATCAACTCCAACCCCTACGGAAATGGCACTGCAATTTTCACCACCAACGGAGCCGCTGCCAGGAAATTCGCATCCGAAATCGACGTAGGACAAGTCGGTGTGAACGTACCCATCCCAGTGCCATTATCAATGTTCTCTTTCACCGGGACCAGGGGAAGCTTCCTGGGCACGAACCACTTCTGCGGCAAGCAGGGACTCGATTTCTACACTGAACTGAAGACGGTGGTTTCGTTCTGGAGGGAGAGCGACGTGTCTCACTCTAAGGCAGCTGTATCTATGCCCACTCAACAGTAATTTTATCGTTTCATCACATTATAAGCGATTTCGTAAATCCAACAAAGTACTCAGATTGTTTTTTATCTGGGAGCACGGTAGTGCCTCTGCCAAGTCGAGTCTTGAGTTTTTTCGTACATTTATTTATGGATTCATTTTCAAGATTAGATATAATTCTAAAATGACCAAAGTAACGTCATTTAGGCTAAAGTCATTGAATCCTACTTATTGTAATAAAATAAATTGTCTTTTTTTTATTACAATGAAGAAATCATTTTGAAATATTTAAGATCTAACTTATTTATTTGCTGTTGTTATGGTGATATTTAAATTCATAAAATATGTATATTTTTTTATTGTTGTATTTTTAAATGTTAGGTGGCAATGATCTAAAAGTTACTAAAAATAATTCAGTATATTCGTAGGAGGAATATGATAGACATGAAAATTTTGTCTTGACTACAAACATCTATTTGAAACATTATGTAAGAATAAAAAAGCATTTATTTTTGTATTAAAAAGATGTAATCATAAACTAAGTCACTTGTCTTCCAAAATATGTAAGTACGTAAATGAAAAATAATTCTTTGTTATATTTGTTCTATAGACTTCAACTTGTTAAGCATGCATAATAAGTAAATATACCTATTGTATTATGAACAATTTCTTTTTTTTATTTTCTCCGGTTTTAACGGTAGTCGGGGTGGGAGGGTAACATCCCTTTTTTCTAAATTTGATACATATTGATTATTCGACCTGTGTTAAATGTGTGTAATAAGGCATATAACGGCATTAAGTTAACTTTGAGTTATTCAATCTTATAAATATTAATCATAACTAATTTTGAGTTATCGATACCGATATTTACTCTGTACGCACATCGATTATCTGTTGTTGGTTTTTCTTAAATTTAAACCTAGAATTATTTTAATTCTATCGATGTAGAAAGTAGACAAACACAATGTACGAACAATGCATCGCTTTGATTCACACTCATTGCAACTAACAAAGACAAACACAAAAATCAAATAGTTTAATAATTATGACTCAACTTCTAACTCCAAACAGTTACATGATCATTTGTTATTGCATAGCCGTAGAAAACGAAAACAAACGCACCAAACAAAGGATTAGAGCGCTATCTCGGTCTAGACAACCAAGTGCGAAGGAGACAGCAACAAAACTCATGCGCAGCTGTTAGGATAAACGCATTAAATAAACATATACAGAAGGTTAGCGCATCTTTTTCTTGCAATCTTATCAAAATGGGTTTTTAATGGTTTCTTTCCATAAACCTTACCTAAAGCTGCATAATTTACTAATAAATACAGGGTGTATCTGTGAACTTTTACATCCCTTTAACCAAATTTACCACGATTCTGAACAACATAAAATTTTGTTCTATGACTTGAAAATTTATAAACAAATTTTATATTTTCATACAAAGTCGGTCATTCATGTAGGTACTTGTCAATTTTGTGGGGTCGAAAAATTTTTTTACGAATTTCCAAAAGTCATAGAACAAAAATATTGTTCAGAATGGTTGGTGGAAGACGGGGTTAGAGGGAATGTAAATGTTCACAGATATATCTACCCTGTATAGTGCTTTCATGCTCTAACAACTTGGGAACTAGAAATCATTATAGAGAAGAATGTGTCTTTCCACTCCCTAAGTAAAGAAACTGATGACTAAGTATTCACTCTTCGCTAAAATATTTTCCTGAAAAAAATCTTACAATACATAATTAAATAGAGATAAACTAGACAGGATCGCTGCGAAGTACCTATTACGACTTCAACTCGGTTAGATACGCGAAAGAAATCAATAAAAATCTCTTATTCTACCAGAATGAAGTGTATTCAAGCAAAGCTTTTATACATCTCATTCAAGCAAAGCTTTGTCATTTGTTACGAAAAGCGCCTTCTGTACCACCCTATGGTCGAAGCGTCCTTAGATTTAGAACTGGTTTTGTACCCATTGATACAATGCCAGTTGCGCCCGTTGAATGGACAGAGTCAGAGCCCTTGCAATGTAAAAGGAATCAACAAAGCCAGTGTTTGTAAACAAATACTTGTTTGACACCGACATTCGATCATATTTCGTGACATCATAACAAACGCGAGTGCCACTTCCTGCGGCCCTTCTTACTTCAGCTGTGATTTTCGAAGAACTAACACGCGCGATGTGTAACTATAATTTTGTAGTTTTTACGCTGTTTATTACTGGTTGTGTATGTTTGACGCCTCAGTGCAGAAATGAGAAAGGGGAGCCGGTTGATTGGTGAGTTTTTTCTTTTTTAATATACTTTTTTATCCAGATTTGTATTTTATTTATTGAATTTGTATTATAGACTTTGAGTTTATTATTATCAGTAGGTATAAATGTTTGTTCTCCTCTGTGACTCATGAAATGATGAGTGTTCAAATGTTAATTAATTACAGTAAATAAGCTGTTTGAAATGTTTGTCTATTTTGTATTTGTCATCATGTTGGTGATTCAATTACCATGTTATTATAAAATGTGTATAAATAATATAAATAATTCCCACGAATGTGCAGGTCCTCCTTTTTAAAATTTTGAGCAATGCAAAAATCATGCTCACTGACGATTTTGCATTGCAGTTTATCGGATACGGTAAACCGATATTGATAAAATGTTTTTTAACATAGGTACTAGTTTACGTATTTATGTATATGGGAAAGTAAATAAAAAGTAAAACTGGTATTTAAAATAAGCTAGTTAAATTTTATTACCTCATTAATAAAAAAAAACGATTATTTGCAACACATAGTTTGATTTGTTTTATAAAAAATGCAGGTTATATGCTTAGAGTTCAAGTTGAAGTACTCGTATGTACAGTTAGCCACACATCAGGTTACCACAACCTGTTAAATTTCCCTCAATTGATATTCTTTTTTATCCAACCTAATACGTACGACAGTAAGATGAGAGTTGATTGAAGAAATTTGAGTTTTGTATTCTTTGATGTGTGGCTAATTTGGTTTTAATTTATAACTACTGGCCTGCCCTGCAACTTCGTTCGCGTGAATTTTATGACTCTTGACTTAAAGATGATTATTTAAATAGAAATATTTATAAAAGATTACCTTCTAGGTTTTACATCTACAAGCTGCCGCGCGAGAAGAATCATCTAAACCCACTCGTGCGCAGGGGAGTGGCGTACATGCACCTCACGCCGTCCAAGCTGCGGGGGGGCTGGATCATGTCGGACTTGGCTATCAGCGACCCGAACTCCATGCTGGGGAAGACCTTGGCGCCGCTATACCATGTACGTTGTTTAGTAGACGCGGTAGTGTTCCAAGCCAAGTTAGAATTATAAAAATATTGTTTTACATTGCTTGCAAATGATAAAAAACGTTTTAAAGGAAAGGCCACAGGGCCAAGCGTTATATATATTTTTAATTTTATTCATAAAATACCAATGAAAAAAAAAAACGCAACAATGCTATTTTGTCTACAAAATCTATATGAAATATATTTTTTATTTAGCCTGTGGGATGTGTAACCATTTATATTTTTATGTTTTTAGGATAAAAATATAATATCCTTAGTCTACAATGACCAGCCACCAGCTACGGAAAATCAGCCCGACATATTGCAATCTGTAGCGGATATGTACTCTAAAAGCAAAAGAGGTATGGAGTAACATATTTTATACTTTTCTCCTAGTTATTATTACTATTATATTATATCCCAAGAGCTTGCTTCAGCCTGGCCTTCGATATTTCCTATTTAGACTAACACCCGTGTGAAAAAAAATGATTTTGTTTTGTTCTTATAAAGTGACACAATGTCTCACTTTAGCCTGATGGTAATCAAGAGGAAAACGAAACATGATTGCATTAATTTCGATGAATTTATAATTTTCCATTTGTGATTAGGTAGGTATATGACGTTTTCTTATATTGATTCATTTTATTTTTCAGGACAAACTAAGCAAGGCGGCATTAAAAAGTTTAAAAAGTTCAAACTTGGCGACAAGTACTACGACGACTACGACTTGGCCGAAATGTGCAAGATGCACTCCAAGTTCATGAAGACTCGTGTAGAGAATGGACATACCGAAGGGCGTGCTACTTGGCGACAAGTTCACTTCGCTTTGGCTGGTGCATTCTGTGCCAAGGTTCCCGCCGGTACCAGACAGTAAGCTACTTTACTTTATGCCAACTTTGATAACGTTATTATCAACTTAGACTAAAATATGCATGTAATCTATTTCAAACCGCATAAATTGCGATAGTAAGCACAGGAATGTGGTTTTAAAATGTAGAACAGTCACAACATACCTACTCAGTCAGTTATTAGTTAAAATGACCAACAATAGCATTAATATGAATTCGCCAATTTTATCAAGTTGTAATTCGTTAAAAAAATACAGTTCATCTCTCACAAAAAACTGATCAATCATGTCTTAATTAATATTAAGTAAATGCATAAGAGGCAGTCAGTTTATCAGACAGTTTATAATTTACTACTGTTTGATTTTTCAAGTCATCGAATCTAAGGTCTTTGTGGCCTTGAAGTTAAATACTTGTCGATTTGCACTGAGACTACATTGTAAATACGAGATTGACTTTTAAAATGCTAAACAAATTAAATCTCTTATGTAATGGTTGGTCATCACAAGTCAACGGATTTGTTCCAATGGAGGCCATCGCGTGTGTAAAATCCGCTAGATGGCGATTTAAGATCCTTCAACATCATTGGTTGTTTAGTGATATTTTCACATCTGACATCAAAAATAACCAATCAGCGTGTTGATGAACCACAGTTCTATAGTACGCCATCTAACGGATTTTTCACATGTGATAGCCCCTATTCACCTAATTTTTTTTAGTACACTTGAAAGATCACCTCTGACAATTTCTATTGTTATCCCACAGTGCATGGCTTGAACGTGAGCGGGTACGACTACCCTACTACCGGCATGAAGTACGGCCAGTCCGTCCTCTGCGTGTCCGTCCAAACCTCCACTCTCAACCAGATTGCCACTCAGCTGAAATACAACGAGCCCCTGATCGCCTACCACCACATCCCTCAGGAGTTCGAGAGCGAGCTGCCCAACCTGGTCGATGTGGTGCATAACAAGACCATTGACGCTTCATCCTTGGTAACTATAATACTGTGACACTTCCAGTCCTCTTTCAACCAGATCCTGATGTATTTCAAGTACAAGGCTGATGATCGCCTACATTCGTCAAGACTTTGAAAGCAGCCCAACCTGGTCGTTGTTGTGCATAACAAGACCATTGACGCGTCTCCTTGGTAACTATAATACTGTGACACCAGTCAGTACAGTCCTCTTTAAACTAGATCCTGAATGTAGCTAAAGTTTGGGCTGGTGATCGCCTACATTCGTCAAGACTTTGAAAGCAGCCCTACCTGGTCGATGTGGTGCATAACAAGACTATTGACGCGTCTCCTTGGTAACTATAATACTGTGACACCTCCAGTCCTCTTTCAACTAGATCCTGATGTAGCTAAAGTTTGGGCTGATGATCGCCTACATTCGTCAAGACTTTGTAAGCAGCCCAACCTGGTCGATGTGGTGCATAACAAGACTATTGACGCTTCTACCTTGGTAACTATATTACTGTGACACCTACAGTCCTCTTTCAACTAGATCCTGAAGTAGCTAAAGTTTGAGCTGATGATCGCCTTACATTCGTCAAGACTTTGAAAGCAGCCCAACCTGGTCGATGTGGTGCATAACAAGACTATTGACGCTTCACCTTGGTACCTATAATATTGTGAAACCTACAGTCCTCTTTCAACTAGATCCTGATGTAGCTAAAGTTTGGGCTGATAATCGCCTACATTCGTCAAGACTTTGAAAGCAGCCCTACCTGGTAGATATGGTGAATAACAAGACTATTGACTGCTTCACCTTGGTAACTATAATACTGTGACACCTCCAGTCCTCTTTCAACTAGATCCTGATGTAGCTAAAGTATGGGCTGATGATCGCCTACATCCCTCAAGAGTGTGAAAGCTACCTCTGGCCGATGTTGTGTATAACAAGACCATTGACGCTGCTCCTTGGTATACCTAATACTGTGACACATTTTTCAACCAGATCGAATAACGTCAAGTATAAAGAGTGATGATCGACTAGCACCGCACCCCGTAGGAGTTTGAAAGCGAACTTTCCAGCCTGGTGGTTGTTGTGCATTACAATGCCATTGATGGAAACTGATAACCGCTGCCCATGAACATTCGCGAGAACAGAAATGGTGCCAAAGGATTTTTCTGCCTAAAACTTGATTCTGGGTACTATTTGTCTACGTATCGGATAGTGTGGTATGCAGTGACTTGTCGCATTCGGAATTCACCCTTTTGAGGAGGTCTGCATAAGGAAGGGTAAAGCTATGAGCGCAATTAGCGGTACGGTCTAGTCCCGGCTGTCGGTTATCCAACCGCAGTTACGATGAGTTGTACACTCCAGTAGGCCTAACATGCGCACCGCGACAAAATTTTGTCGACTCTCGTTCGCGAGAGCGCATCCTTCTATCCCGCTCATCGCTCAGTCAGGTGAGCGAGACGCAACTAGCGCCGACAAAATACGAGTGTCGACAAATTATCTCGTGGTGCGCATGTTAGCCCGGCAGAAGTTTTGGTTAATTAGGGTCCCACACACTACTCATGTTCCCGTTATGTGACAAGGTAACGACCATGATCGTTAGCCCTGGTAACAGGGCACTGGTTGGTTGTATTTATTAAAAGGTATTTATTCCATTATATTACAGGTACCACATAGAAAGTTTCGAAACCCTAGTCGGGCGCAAGTTCCTCTCGTTCGCGAAGAGCGCGATGTTCAACGACGACCTGTACAGTGGGCTGGTGGCCGAGGTCCTGCAGTCGGACTTGCTCGTGGAATCCTGGACCAATGGACCGGGAACCTTGGACTCCGAGTGCAGTAGGAACTTTCAGTAAGGATTTCTTTAAAATAATAAATAAATGCGCCAGACAATAACACCAATAAACCTGGTATCAAACTAGGGCAACTTCTGTATTATGAGTACCAGATGACGATAATTAACTGGGGGCATTAATCCACCCAGACAACACACCCAGACCCAAGAAAACTTAGAAAATATAGTTTACACCCACGCTACGCCACTAGTGAGAACGTAGGCTCACCTCTTGTTTATCATCAGCCAAAATTAATTAAAAAATATATGTATATATAACAACATATATTTTTAGGTTTTCTTTCTACGGACGATGGTAGTCGCCCATCAAAAAAATAAATGTCAAATGGATGCCAAGGTAAAAAAAAGCTTTGTTTGTAGAGTTCATCGTCAAAAACATTAGGTGCCAAGATCAAAGATATAGGTGGCAGACGACGTGTCGAGTGTGACGTGTCTATGTCAACTTTTTTTTTATGATATAGGTGGCAACTGACCAAATAATTATATTTTGTTTCCAGAGTGCGCAACATCGAGAGGCTAAAGTTCCCGATAGCCAAGATGTCGTTCACGTCGCACAACGACCACTCCAAGTGGGCGGTGGCGGTCGCGCACAAGATGCACAACAGCCAAGACACCAAGGTGGCTGACTACTGGGTTTGCGTCGGAGATATCAACCGAGCGGTGAGTTTTAACAATTTTTACTTTCTACGGCTGAATTCTTACATCAAACCACACTAAAGCGATTGATTGAAATAGAAATATCCCATCAAAAACAATACTTGTCAAAAAAACCAAGTCTCGCAACTACCGTAAAAAGTGGTGAGATCCATGTTTTGCCAAGTCGGTTATTCATTTATTGACTTGGCAATCACATTAAAACACAATATATCTCACAAGTAATGCATTAAATTGATTCGGTATTCGGTACGATTGGCTTATGAATCTAACTCTAAGTCTATCTAGCTACCTAACTAAAACTAAAAAAATAACCTACTAAAACCTTCTAAAATTGACGTGAAATATTTTAATTTCTAGTTACCACAAGAGTCTCGCGGCGGCGGCACAGTGTGCACCTCGGGGCCAATACTATGGGGAAATTTCGCGCATCTCATCGAATCCGTTCAGACGTGTAACTAAAACTAGGAATACAAAGTAGTACTAGGTCTAGACAAATTGTGCAGTAACCAAGGACTGAAATCTTCGTAGGATGGTGAGACTTTTTGTGATGCATTCCAATATGAATAGAACTGTGGGCTTGAAAGGCACAATTAATTAAATATATAAATTGAGTTACAAACAGCCGCACTCAGAGACGTTAACTAAACATGAATAGTCACTTAAGTAAAAATATTGATCCTTATAAAGATGAGCATTAAGGTTAAATGACGTCGCTGAGTGCGGCGGTGATTCAATATTTTATGTTCCATTTCAAATAATCCATAATAAGCCTTATCTAAAGAAAATAAGGCACATACCTATAATGTGACAATATTTGCAAGAGGAGTTTTTTTAAATTTTTGCTATGTACCTATTGATCTTTAATCGAAGCTCCGAAACCCATACGAATATAAAAGTAAATGCTACTCCATTCAAAATAATAATTTTCAGCTAAGATAAATAGTTTACTAAACTCTGGTTTTTATTATGCAGAGTAAACTGACATAATCAATGTGTCATCCCTATGGTCATCCCCATACACTATCACTCAATTTGACAGATGCAAAATGTAAGAAAACTTGACATTTGCAACTGTCAGTTTACTTTGCATAAATTTTAAAGGTTATGTGTAGTTAATAAGTACCTAAATCTAAAAAAAAACACAATATCATGTAAAGCCCGTTATGACGTCACAATATTCGAATTAATTTAGTACAATATCGATTTAGTATTGTGGTCATGAGTCTGTGATCATAGGATATGAATAAGTTTAGTTCATAAGTATAAGCGATATTATCGGTCTGACCAGAAACATAATATAAGTAATCATTGATTTCGCTTTTATTGAGAAAATTAAAGGGTGAGCGTGTAGTCTTTAAGGCAAGAGTGACCAAGCATCTTCTAGGCAAACGCGTGTCAACCCTGACCTCATGGTCACTGTCCATCAGGTGCGATTGTGGTCAAGCGTTGGCCTATAGTATATAAAAAAAAGTTAGTGACTGTTAGTAAATGTACTGTATAAAAAAAAAGTTACCGTTTTCAGTCAGCTTTACCCTATCAATGCATCGGGCATTGATTAATTTTATGTATAGAATATTTACTCAGTAGCAAATTAGGACTAACATTTATGTGTCCAAAAGGTGACCCTCAGCATAAGGTCAATTCTTTTTTCTTTCTAGAAAATACCATTTCTGTGCTGACATAGAATCTACTGATATATGTATGTATAGTGTTATCAATTTGGTAGGATTCATATTTTTCTGGTCAGACTAAAAGATAACGTAATTTTTCGAAAGAATCCAAAACATCTCGCTTATAACATACCTATTTAATGTTGGTTGAAATGATTTTTGTTTGATTGTAAACATAAATGGAATGTTTACATAGCTTGGCTGTAAGTAATTTGTGATGATGATACCTGTGAAGACTTTGTGTACACAAAGCGGAAAATATGTCAATAACATTGCTCCAAGATTAAGCAGAATGTGTGTAAATAAATATGTTTTTTTAAACAAGAGCAATTTATTTTAACAAACCTTAAAGTTTCATTGTGGGAGAGCCACGCTTCGGATTGAATGGGCCAGCTCTACCGGAGTGATACTATGGGCTCAGAGAAGCCCGGCATTTTCTTTGAGTGAGCGAGGGTATAGGCCCAATTGGGGACAAGGGGGTTAAAGCCTAAAGGTTGGCAGCGCACTTGTGTTGCAGGTGTCTACGGGCGGTGGCAATCGCTTATCATCAGGTGATTCGTCTGCTCTTCTACCATAAATCACATAAAATAAAAAGTTTACATACAATATTAAACTTCCTATTCGTTTCCTAACATTAAAAAACGATGAAATAAAATCTAATAAAGTTTTAACGATCGTTTCGTTTATGATATTTCGTTTTATAAGTCATGTGAAATGTGTTGGAAATATGTTTTTACTTTTTATATTGAATTGTATGCAAATCGTTTTTTGTATAGATCATTTAGAAGGGTGGAATTACATAAATCTTCATTGCAGGGATAATGATAATCAACCTGTGGATTGGTAAATAAATAATAGCTACTTTCGCATGAGGCTACATTAAAAAACATTTAGACAAACAAGATAGTTTTTTTCCGAATTATTTACCGCATGAGTGATTATTGGGTCTTCAGTACCCTCCGAAGGCCCTATCCTCACTCATTTGGCGAAAAACCGCGCAGGCGCTACTTCACGCTGGTTTTTTGTGATTTCGTGGTAACGTTCCGGTCGAGCCGACCCATTCATGCCAAAGCATGGCTCTGCCGCGGTTCTTGGAACTAATGGAGTTTTAATACCAAGTGGTTACCATACATTACGGCTTGACTTATGCCATTGCCGCTTATGTCGTAATTTACCTTTTTAATTTTATGTTGCAACAGGCGCGGATCCACCGTTGTGGGCACTGTGGGCATGCCCATAACCAAAAATTTACTTGAGACGTCACACTTTCTTCTATCAACATTTGATCAGTCAGCAGTTTCCAGTCTAAGAGAGGGAGAGGGGGGTTGGCGGGGGATGCTGTACCCACAACCACGGGCGTAGCTGGGGGCGACGAGCCGCTAGAATAGGAGGGGTCACTATTAGATAAGAGGGTTGTGTGGAGTGTTGGTTCCACTATGTCTCAAGTAAGAAAATTCCTAGATGCCCACAACCATTTTTGAGGTCTGGATCCGCGCTTTTATTGCAAAGACTTTAGTCTATTGACACAATATTATAGGTGGTACATGTACAAGCCCCCTGTTGACATAATTCCGTTCCTGACGACGGCGCGGAACTTCTCGTACATAACGCCGGAGACGGGCGGGCGGTGGCGGTCCTCGGGAAAGGTGATCACATCCAACTCGATGCTGCAACACACTCTGGCGCCTATCTATAGGGTGAGTGTTTGTTTCTCTATTAGGAAAATCATTCTTAGTCATTTTGTACCTTATCTATCATAACAAAAGAGCGAAAATATTTTTTTGTCGAATAAGTAAATCTGTTAACGAGGCGTTACTTGCGCGATTCTATCGACCACCCAGCGCCATCTATTGGTACATTGTCAACAATTAATATACATATGTAGGTATATAGCAAGTGGCCCGCCCTCACTTCGTTTCGGAACTGTAGTTCCACTGTCGACCAATAGATAGAGCTAGGGCGTAGATTACATCGCGCTAATGTTTCGCCTTTGTATATAAGGTTTGTCAGTGTCTATAGAATTTATCTCTTTATGAATAGTATACCTACATAGATATAATTTTAGTTCTCTTTATATGGTATGTACGAGTTGTACGTGTCGTACATGTGTTACAAATTTTCTTGGAAATCGTTTACTGTTTCTTACTGCACAGGCCTAGTCTAGTGTTTTTACTTTTACTATTTCGAACCTAATACCACTAAGTTATAAATAAAATCTTAATAAATTTACAGCCAACCTACACGGATTACCTCGCCGTGGTGGCGTATGAGAGCGGGAATGGTAGTGACGCGTCGGCGATGGGCGTGATGATGGCAGACGAGCTCGGCGGCGTCTGGATCGGGCACACCATACCAGGACTGCTAGACTTCACCAGTTAGTTCATAATGAGGGTTTTTGTAAATGCAAAATCCGATAGACGGCGTTATGTTGACGTCAGGTCCAACTTTGACGACATTGGTTGTTTCATAACTTCATAATTTTGACATGATAACGTAACGCCATCTATCGGATTTTGCATTTGCAAAAACCCTCATATTTTTATTTTAGTAACTAATAGTTACGCAATAAGTTTTTTACATTTAATTTGTAGATACTCGCACTCTTACCTTATTTGTTTTAATTTCATATTTTGAGTGAATCTGGAGTGATACTACGGCCTCAAAAAAGTCAATAGATGTCCACTGCTGGACATAGGCACTCGGAAGATTAGTCCTGTGCCACCCACATCCAAGAAGTTCCCGCGACCTTAACCAAATCGTTGCACACCTTTTAATTATTTTATCTACTTATCTCATTATTAATTCTTATTTCCGTATCAGTAGATTCTATTTTAGTATTATTTCCACATTACTCACATTTACGTTAGGTAGGTATGGTCGAGTTCAAAAATATGTATACACTTTAGGACCTTGTCACAATACATTTATAAGAAAGTGGAAGTCGTTTTCTTATACATATGTACTGTGACAAGGTCCTGAAGTGTATACATATTTTTGAACTCGACTGTACCACACTAAAAGTTTGAAAAATATTTTATTCCCTATATTACAGAAGACCGACCAATATTTCCCGAAAGCGAGAGCCAAAATGGACACCTTCTGACATGCCTTTCTCTGGACCTGATCACCCTGAACGAGGTGGCTCTACACATCCGCCAGATAGCGCCGCGGTACACCCGCCATCAGGTGCCAGAGCTCATGAGGCCGTATCTGCCGACGTGGAACTTGATGCAGGGATCAGATTGGAAAGGATTCGATAAGATGGTGAAAAGGTAAGTTTTGTACCTAATATGATGTAAAATTACCTTACCTGTATACACCGTGGTTTCGTCCCGAGGGTATTATACTGACGAAAACAAATATTTTTCCCCAAACATACGGTCTAATCTCAAAAATAGGGATAATATCCATCCATGTCCATCCATATCCATCCAACCATAACTTCTATAGACAACGCCAAGGCTTATAATATAAATCTAAAACACGAAACGCTTGCGCGATGTAATCGACGCCCAGCGCTACCTATTGGTTCATTTTTGAACTACGGTCCCGAAGCGAAGTAAGGGCGGGCCATCTATTATATTTAATTTTAATTTTTTACGTTTCAGATTACATCTAATAAAAAAGGATTCGGATAAACAAGATAGCTTGGACTTCCGTACCCAGAATAAAACACTTCGCGCTACTCTAATGGTACGCAAGCCAGGAGAAAAGAACATCCTTTACAAGAAATTTGCTCAGAAGAAGAAACTGGTGCTGGATGTATACGGGAAGAGTGGGAGCATTAAGCCCATGTGTCTGGAGGACTATGGGTAAGCTAGAGCTACTGACACATCGCTTTTAGAGCCACGCTTCGGCATGAATGGGCCGAAACAACCGTTAATACGGTCTCGTATAAGACCGGCGAGAAACAGGGCCTATGCTTTCGCCAAGTGAGGGTACCGGAGGCCAAATCGGAAAATCGGCCAACGTTTCCCGACCACTCAACTGGTGTTGCAGTTATCTATGGGCGGCGGCAACCTATCACATAAAAATCACGTATGTAGTAGCACGGAGATTATTATCAAGCGTAGGTACTCGTAGTTTATTTGGCACGAACTTTTTTTTTACTTTTCATACAAACCAGACTGCATGCAAATAACGCGATCGATATAGTGGAAAGTTCAAATTTGTTTGTCGTATTTCGACTAATGTTTCTTGGAGAGAGTTTTACACGTACAGATTCTGAGTCGATCTTAAAAATTGGGATAGTGTTTAAAATTCACCTTGTATAACCTACCTACTTGAACGATCCCTTATCCAATTATAGTATACTAGTGGCCCGCCCTCACTTCGCTTCGGGACCGTAATTCAGAAATGAACCAATAGATGGCGCTGTGTCCAATGACATCGCGCAAGCGTTTCGTGTTTTCGGTTTACCTATAAGCCTTGTCGTTGTCTATAGAAGTTATCTCTTTATAAATAGTATTGATTTCCAGCGTCCGCCAAATCGACATGATATCACTAAAGAACCGCGAGTACGTATACTACGTCCACAAGAGCAAGGACCGGTCCGGGTTCGCGGTGAGCACGGCGGCGCACTGGCAGCGCACCGGCGCCGGCGGCCGCCGCTACTGGACCTGCACCAGCAGCGCCGGCGACCCCCGCCAGTGCGCGCTCATGCTGTGCGTCGAGGACTACCACGTGTGGACCAGCTTCGATAGGTTCAAAGTTAAGGAGCCTGAGTGTTAACGGTGTTTTTTTAATACACAAAAAAGTATCAGCCTATATACTGTCCCACTGATTGAAAGGTGGCCATTCACGATCAGTCCGTTTGGAGCCATTCCAAATGATTTAAGCCAATTGGATTGACGCCATTTACGTACCACACTCACGGTCACTCCAAACTGGCTGTCAGTTTTGTGTTGACGTGGTTTTGTACAGACGTTCCAATGAGTTCGGATTCCGAAGAAGAACTTTTACTTTATACGGCGATTGTTTGTCATCACATAATATATTATGCTCCTTGTTGAATGAACTTTTTTTTTTTTTTTTTTTGGTCAATAAGGTCCAAACTCAGCATATGCTGCAGCTGCTTCGTTGCCACTGCAGCGCACTGAACTTCTTAAGGAATTATTTTTTTTTTGTGACAGTGTTCATGTTTGTAGCATTTAATCTTTTTGTTTTATTTTTGTAATCTTTGTCGGTTACCTTCCACAAGCATTCGAGTTCCCTATATTGTTCTATAAACTCAATTAACGATTCGCGCCCTGATGCCATTTCGAATACCTACATGAAACCTCGGCCTCTAATCAAAACGATGCGGCTGTCGCGCTTGACGTCTCACGGCGGAATAAAACGCAGAACGGATGTCGGTTTGCACATTCACGGTAAGCGCGGCGTGATGGCTTGGCGCCGTAAATCCCCCACTCACGAGCCGTCCAGCGCGATGCCAATGGCGCGACGCAGTGGATTATGGAACGATTGGAAATCCAGAGTTTTACGTCACGCCCATGAGTTTTGACATCACGATCAAATTTTGGATGTATATAGCGCCATTTGACGCGATGGCATGACCGTGAATGACCACCTGAAGATTGGCAGAATATGCGAAATCAAATGATAAATTTTGGGAATACCCAAAAAGAAAGAGAAAAGATAATATAATTTTTTTTTTCAAAATCAGCATAGGTACAATTAGTAAATTATTTTGTTGGTAGGAGATAATAATAGGTACAGTACCTAACGTTAATATAATATGACATTAAAATTACCTATTTAAAACTAGTGGTCCGCCCTCACCTTCGTTTCGGGACAGTAGTTCCTTTGCCTACCAATAGATGGCGCTAGGTGTCGATTGCAACGCGCTTGTTTTTCGTCTTTTGGGTTAGTATGTAAGTTTTGTCGAAGTCTATGAACTTTATCTCTGTATAAAAATGTATGTATGTAAGGATGATATACATAAATAGATGGCGGTAGGTGTCGATTGCAACGCGCTTGTTTTTTGTCTTTTCGGTTAGTAGGTAAGTATATAAAGTTTGTCGAAGTCTATGGAATTTATCTCTTTGATGATATCACTAAAGAACTGAGAGTACGTATACTACGTCCACAAGAGCAAGGACCGGTCCGGGTTCGCGGTGAGCACGGCGGCGCACTGGCAGCGCACCGGCGCCGGCGGCCGCCGCTACTGGACCTGCACCAGCAGCGCCGGCGACCCCCGCCGGTGCGCGCTCCTGCTGTGCGTCGAGGACTACCACGTGTGGACCAGCTTCGATAGGTTTAAAGTTAAAGAGCCCGAGTGTTGATGGAGTTTTTCAATATACCTACAAAAAAAAAATCAGCCCGGTTAGTAAGTAGGTAGGTACACCACTGCTGAGTAGTTATATGCCTCCCTTCCCTTACGCGAATATACCCGGTCTTGAGTTTAAAAAAAAAGTTCTCAGTATAAAGTTATCAGTTGTGTTTAATTGTGGGAGAGCCACGCTTCGGCATGAATGGGCCGCTCGCCCGGAGTAATACCACTGCTTCACAGAAAACAGGCGTGAGCAGCCCCTGTGCTGTGTTTCGCCGAGTGAAGTGAGGTACCGGAGGGCCTCCGGTACCCTCACTCACTCGGGGAGGGGAGGGGATAAAGGTTGGCAGCGCACGAGTAACTCCACTGGTGTTGCATGTGTCCATGGGCGGGCGGGCAATTGCTTACCATCAGTGATCCGCCTGCCGTTTGCTACCTTTTTTTTTTTTTTTAGCTAGCCTATAGAGTCCTCACTGCTGGGCAAAGGCCTCCCCCAAGTTCCTCCATAGATCGTTTGCTACCTATAACATAAAAAAAAAAATATTACTCTGTCCCACAGCAGGGCAAAGGCCATCATAGGATGATTCCTATTTGGGTTTAGAGTTCATCACCACGCTTGCCTAATGCGGATTGGTGATCACTGATCACAAACCAGTGCTATTTTAGGAAAATTATTAACATTATTTTGCTCGACCCGGGAATCGAACCCGGTACACCGAGATCACCATTAGACTGGCCGGATGGCGCATTTGTTAGTGACCTGCCTCATACACCAAAGGTCGTGGTATCGATCCCCACTCTGGACAAATATTCGTGTGTTTGTTCAGTGTCTGGGTGTAATATAATATGTTTTAAGTACCAACCTAGGTATTATCTGTTGTCTGATATCTGTAACACAAGTGCTTAAGCTACTTAGTACGGAGTCATGTCGAAGTATGGGATGTTGTGTGAATTTATTTAATTTATTCATACTTACAACATCTTTCACACAACAATATTTTGTGTAAAATGAAACAAACCCAAGTATATTTCAGAAATGTTTATTATAACAAATTAATTATTTACATAATCGTGTTGTCCACGTCACCATAAGGTTGACTGAACGCAAACTTAAAACTATTATGAAACCGAAATCAGAGTACTGGCTTCACTGGATTTTAACAACGAATATAATATAGATTACAGTTTCATAATGAATACAAAAGTTAATTGGCACTATGTGAGCTTGATAATAACGTTATATAATACAAATCTCACAAAAACAAGCAAATATGCGCAATTATTCTTTTGGTTGCAATGTTCGCAGCGTGAGGGAGGCGAAAATCCGTCACCATCGTATAAAATATAAGGTCCCAATGAAGCTACGTTCGTGCGTCGCTTACATTTAAATAAACCCCATTTTCATAAATGCACACACCAAACAATATGGTTTCTCCCTCTCTTCTACCATAAATACGTTAGGAGGAAAAAAGCCAAACGTTTGCTTAGTGTCCTACAACTATTTCTGAATAATGGGGTTCCAAAATATCGAGTTAGGTACCCACGGTTTGGCACTATACATCTACTATCCCGCGCCGTCGATAAGGGATAAGCAGGTCGCATTGCATTACAATGTAGTGATAATAATTAAAATAAGATATTCATACGGATATATTCAAACATGTAAAGCATTGCAAATGTGACTAAAATATTATAATGAAACATTTAATGTTTTTGTAAAACTACACAACACGACGGAAGGTCCGCAATATTTCCAGAACGTTAATAACTTTTGTTAAATTAATAATATTTCATCGCAAAAAATACCCATATTCTAAATTAGTAAATATAATTTAAGCATTTACAAATCTGTGTAATATTAGATATTTTAATAAAAATAACCCTTCAGGCAGTTTAATTAAAATAGACACAATAATGTCGACTAAATATTTCAAATAATAAGGCTCAATTTGAAAATTAAATGAACTCACACGCACTCTTTCAGTCAAGTGTTGTTTACTTTGTAAGTTGTAAAAGTAAATTGCATTTTATTAGAATTACCTACCAAACCAAAACTCACACGGTAAAAAATATGTCAATGCACTTGCCCAATAATAGAAGAGTAGGTACTTATCGCTGATTAAATTTTCTGAATAATTTCATATCGCATTCATACTCTCAACTAATTTTGCTTGATCATATTTGGGCAATTGTTCCCTGTTAATATAAATTTAAATATTGTAAAAATGGCTTATTACGAGTAAAAGTTAAAGGAAATCTAAAAGACCTTCCTCTTTTCCAAGACATACAAAAAACCCACACATTCATAATACAGAGAAGTGAATATAGAATACTTCATACTCAGCAAAATGGAGGAAACCCACCACATATTTCAAGTCCAAACGAAACCTTACAACACAAGTTTCTAGAAAGAAAATAACATTTTTCAACGGAAGATTATAACTTCTCATGCGACTCTCAGGGAGGGCATCCTCGTGAACCAAGAGTCGTGCTTCATCTTGAGGTAGTAGGAGTCCCTGGGCGCCGGGGCGGTGAGGGCGTCTTCTAGGACCTTCAGGGCGCTGGTGGGGAGGACCTTGGCGCTGTACTCGGCCGCCTCTCCGGGCATGGTGACCGCGCAGCTGGCTGATGCTGTGCTCACGTCAGAGCTCGGGGTTTCTGGTCGGCTGCAATTGAGGAGACAATAAGTTCTTTACACTGTAGATAATTTTCTACCTATTCTAGTTGTGTGGGCTCTAGACTAGGACTGAAGTACCTATAAGAAGGTATCACATATCATGTATTCATAGTAATCACGTACCTATTTACACCTACTTCACTGGCTGGAGATTTTAGGGGGCGGCCATGTTTGGATCATCATATTGGGATCGTTAGCGTCGAATATGATCCAAACCGCCATATCTAGATTTCATACACCTTCCTCGAAACTCAAAACGTCGGATATTTGGCGTTGACCAATTCCTTAAGACTTAGATAGTCGAAACGAAAGTAAACAAAAATTCAAATTTGCAAATACCAGTAGGAGCGGCAAAATGTGATCCGTGAAGCAAATATGATCCACCACTGCATCACCATTATCAACTTGTTGTAGCCTAACGTATTAGACAGATGTCTCTAAATCATAGACATCGTCGTTTCTATATTATCTAAGGATGAAGGAAAACTACCTCGCTGGCTGACTCGGAGCCACCAGCTGCACAGGCGGCGCGTATATCTCCGCCGCGGACAGGTCCGGCGCGTGCAGCAGCACGACGTGCAGGCGGCGCGCGCGCAGGCTCGCGCGCAACGCACGCGCCGCGCCCCACGTGCCCCACCGCACCGCCGCCGCCCCCGCGCTCGTCTCGCTGTCGCCGGCCTCCACTCGGGACAGACTCTCGCATGCTGTGTCTGATGTTAGCCCTGGAATGAGGATAGTAAATAAATGGAGACAACTTCATAAAAACAACCTTAATTTGCAACCAGGATAATGTACCTAACATTATCCTGGTTGTAAATTAAGGTTTTCCCTTGTACTAGGGAAACTAGAAATAATTACGAAGGTACTACAAACACCCAGACTCAACTCTAATATCTGTTTCATCATCAAACATTCGATCTTACCCGTCTTGCATCTCAACTGGCGCTCAAACCACTCAAAACACCAGGTCGTCCAGGATGACAAACATGCACATGACATCATTTAAAATATAAATGGGGTTATAATATGTCGACTCCCTAGTAGGCATGTTCCTGACGATATTGATCTACATACCTATGATATAGATATAAGTATCAATAAATGACCCCTCCCTTTGGTTGTTTTCACAATGTCTTACACAGTTCGTATATTGAACCCCTGACTATAAAGCTGGATGTACGAAGGCAGGTGGCGAGCAGCGCGCCCAGGACGTTGCTCCTCCGCACCCGCTGCTGATGACAGAGTTGATGATCCCCCCTCTGACTAAAAAGCTGGCCCCTGTGTATAGTCTGCAGTCTCACCGATGTAAAACAGTCGGCCAGCGTGCGGGTGGTCGGCGGCGGCGGCGGCGAGCAGCGGCGAGAATGTCCTGGCGACTCGCAGCGCGCCCAGCACGTTGCCGCGCAGCGCGCTCTCCCAGCAGGAGGCGCCTCCGCGCCCGCTGCTGCCGGCAGTGTTGATCACTGCCCAGATACCTGGAACAAGTGAGTGATTGTGAAGTGAGGTGTGAGTAAGGTGACTTAACCGTGGGAGATTCACGCTTGGCGTGAATTGGCTGACTAAGCTGACTTGACCGGAGTGATAATATCTAGGCCTCTGAGAAAACCGAAAGCAACGCCTGCGCTGTGATTTGCCGTGCGATGGAGTAGGGTAAGTAGCCTGAGGCAGAATCCGGGGGGAGGAGAGTTTAAACGAGAGTAGGTAAGTTCCTGAAGTTCAATCTCCTTTGTTTTTCCGAATATTATCATGGCGTTCTTGAAACCTCTAATTTGCCCTGCCCTTAAGAAAGAAATTCCCAAAGAAATTAAAAAAATGACCGTACATACAAACAGTGGCCATGCTAAATTGACTGGATTTAGCATGGCTCTCCTGGGTGAAGCGTAGATTTTGCTGCCCCCTTTTATGCTGCCGCCCGGGGCGGACGCGGAACGCAGCCCTCGCACCCACCACGATTCGCTAACTGTCCTACCGTTTATAAAAAGAATATGCCTAGGTGTATCTGTGACTGGTTCATAAAAAAACAATCTGCGACTGGATCATAAAAAACCAATCTGTGACTGGATAAAAAAAAACTATGCGGGCGCTCTGATGGCTGGATCATAATATATTTTACGCACCTAATCTATTGGACTAGCTCATCATAATTTTATTTTTAGTCACTCCATGACTGTAAAATAAAAAAAACAAACATTATATGTACCCTAAATAAATAAATTATGAACATCATAATAAAGTAAAATAAATAAATCGAAGTTAGACTAAACGACTATCTTATAGATAATGTTGATAAGCGCCACCTATACGCTAGTTACGGAACTTCAGTGACTTGTGACAGATGACTGATGGCGCTGGAATCACTGCATATTGTTTGCTTAGCAGCCACTTAATAGTTCCAGCACTGTCGATAGAGGGCGTAACCAGCAGGTTAAAACTAGTGACTTTTCATTTTCCAAATCGTATGTGCGTTTAAAACTTTACTGCTTTTAAATATCGTACATTTTATAATAGAAAACTATTCATTTGTAATAAGTAATTTCAAAATAATTTATTCAAATACTGTCAACTATTGTAGATTTTCGCATTCAATTGAACAAGCACTGCTGGTGTAGTGGTATCATGCAAGATTCCCATTCTTGCGACCCGGGTTCGATTCCCGGGCAGTGCACTTTCCTTTTTGTCATTCTATATCGAAGATTAACTTCAACATGTTTATCTTTTCTATAAATTAGAATATTGTAACCATTTTCAAGGCTTAAGAGAGTTTTTATGTTAGAAAGACAAATTTTGTGCCTGATCAGTGTCCTGCAGTAAGAACTGCTTATGGATGGATGGATAGGGATTAGAGAGTTACACACACACATCTACATCGTGTACAGTCAGACGACACGTAATTTTACCCCGTCCCTCGCAGTGCAAAAATAGCACTTGTTTCTTAGATAAATATAAGAGCGGTCCTAGGTCCAAAAAATGTTATGATATTGTTGGTATTACTTGTCATTATAAATTGGGAATGTATTAATTACAATGCGGTAAGGTGACCCATATTATTACTACCTAAAGTAATAAATACTATCACTACTTACCTCCTTTTAACAATAGATTTGTTTATTTTGATTAGATCTATGAATCCATATTGAGAAACATTCCTCTTGAAATGAAGCCCGTTAGGAAGTGATCGGCGAGGTTCTAGGTCGCAAAACGGGACTTTATAATATAATGTATAATAATACCTTATACTAATACGTTGATCAGTTAAGCTTGTAGATTCAGCGGTACTTTAGAATGTTGTTATGTACCTATACAGTAAAGTGTACTTGACTTATAAGAGTGCTAAACGTAGTTACAATGTTACCTGGGAAGTATCTAAAAACAGTTGCATCCTTCTAAATAGTAAGTATTATTTGTATTTTACCCTTTATTTGCATGCCTCTGTATGAACTGGTATCAGATTTTGTGAGAATGAAATCTTATGAAATTCTGTCCTCTCCTCTCTTCAGAAGGTACTTAAGTAGGTACTTGTACAACTCCTTCACTGTACTTTTCACAAAGTAACTGAATGGAATGGCCGATTGCATGGAAGAAATGTCGAAACTCGGCAGGCATCTTCTAGGCAAACGCGTGTCATCCTAGACCTCATCGTCACTTTCCATCAGGTGCGATTGTGGTCAAGCGTTGGCCTATATCTAAAAACAGTTGCATCCTTCTAAATAGTAAGTATTATTTGTATTTTACCCGTTATTTGCATGCTGCACACTGTATGAACTGGTATCAGATTTTGTGAGAATGAAATCTTATAAAATTCTGTCCTCTCCTCTCTTCAGAAGGTACTTAAGTAGGTACTTGTACAACTCCTTCACTGTACTTTTCACAAAGTAACTGAATGGAATGGCCGATTGCATGGAAGAAATGTCGAAACTCGGCAGGCATCTTCTAGGCAAACGCGTGTCATCCTAGACCTCATCGTCACTTTCCATCAGGTGCGATTGTGGTCAAGCGTTGGCCTATAGTCTAATAAAAAAAAACTGTATTTAATGAATTTTGAAAATCGAACAAAGTTTGTTCCAAAATCTGTACGCAACAACACAGAGGTGGCAGCTAAATGGGCCTGGAGTCACCTAACCAAGTAGCCAGGTTGAATATCAGATAGTATCTACACTTACCATGTTCACCAGCTGGCAGATGCTGCGCAGTTGCTCTTGCAGCTTCCTCCAGCAGGTCTTCTCTGGCCACATCGAGCTCGAGTGTGGCCAGTCTTGGCGGCGGCTGGTCTTCAGAGGTGGCGGCTGCGGGGGCCTGGAGTCCTAACCAAGTAGCCAGGTTGAGTGTCGAATATCAGATAGTATCTACACTTACCATGTTCACCAGCTGGCAGATATGCGCAGTTGCCCTGGCAGCTTCCTCCAGCAGGTCTTCTCTGGCCACATCGAGCTCGAGTGTGGCCAGTCTTGGCGGCGGCTGGTCCTCAGGGGTGGCGGCTACGTGGGCTTGGAGTCACCTCACCAAGTATCTAGGTTTAATATCAGATAGTATCTGCACATACCATGTTCACCAGCTGGCAGATGCTGCGCAGTTGCTCTAGCAGCTTCCTCCAGCAGGTCTTCTCTAGCCACATCGAGCTCGAGTGTGGCCAGCCTTGGCGGCGGCTGGTCCTCAGGGGTGGCGGCTGCGTGGGCCTGCAGCCAGGAGTCCGCCAGCCTAGCGCCGAGGCCGCCTTGCCTGCAGCCGGCTATCACACGCCATCCCTTGCCGCTGAGGTATGTTGCAATCTGGGAGAGAAAATGTGTGTTTTTTAGTTTTCTTACAGAATCCTTACGTTATAGTATTTCTAATACTAGATGAATCAATATTACTAATGGAGAATTACGCGGTGTAATTTTAGAAAATATTATTTAAATAACAAGAAAATATTTCCCAACTTCATTACGAGATTCATAACTAAAGCAGTATGCAATTTGACTTACTTAGCAAAATCTACACACTCGAATTTTACTGATATTTTAGTACGTTACTACACTAATACTTAGTAATGTTTAATCTAGTAACTTTTGGGTTATCATCACCATCAAATTTAGAGCAGGAGTTAGGTAGATATACATAGGTAGCATTTATTGGTGAAATCAAAAGTTACGATGTAGAATAGAATAGGTAAAAGACATCAACGCGTACCTACCAATACCTGTTTTTTTTTTATTTTAGCACTAAAGCCCGTAGTGTCCCACTGCTGGGCAAAGGCCTCCCTACCCCTCCTCCACGTTTCACGCTTAATATAATATATCCCTTACTTCGTTTCTGGATAATTATTACTTCCAATCTGTGCCTATAGATGGCGCTGGGCGTCGATTACATCGCGCAAGTGTTTTGTTTTTCAGTTTCCGAATTAGCCTTGTCTATAGACTTTAGCTCTTTATAAATAACTAGTCACCCGCCCTCACTTCGTTTCGGGACAGTAGTTCCATTTTCTACCAATAGATGGCGCTGGACGTTGATTGTAACACGCTAGTGTTTCGCCTTTCCGCTTTATATGTACTATATAAGGTTTGTCGATGTCTATGGAGTTTATCTCTTTATAAATAGGATAGATATATATACCTGCAGCCCCAGCGCAGTGTCCACTGACGTCACGAGCACAGTCTTCGCGCTGTCCGCCGGCAGCACCTCCGCCACCCTGACCTTCCTCAGCAGGTACAGCAGCAGCGCGCCCACGATGGAGCACAGCGCCGCCAGCTGCAGCCCCAGGGATAACCACGTTAGCGGATCCATGGCTCAAAGCGCGAACATCGTTTGGTGTATACTGGAACAAGGAGAAATAGTGTTAGGTTTTCGTTGCCTTTTTTTATGAGATAGCGGGCAGATGAACAGACGGGTCATCTGATGGTAAGCGATTTCCGCCGCCCATGGACACCCGCAACACCAGTACTTAGTCACAAGTGCGCTGCCAACCTTTCCTCCCAATTGGGTCTCCGGCACCCTCACCCACTCAGCAAAACAGCGCAGGCGCTGCTTCACGCCGGTTTTCTGTGAGGCCGAGGTCGAGCCGACATATTCATGCCGAAGCGTGGCTCTCCCACGGCTAATGTACCTGATTATAATTTACTTTAAAGCTGCCAGATTATACCTAGTATTAAAAATAGGTCTCGGTTAGGAGTTCCATTCCTTAGCTGTCCTCATTTTTTATGGTTTTAGACCCGCGCGTTAGGATCGCGGTGATTCGGCCAATCTCAACCGAAAAGAGGGATACGACGATTATAAAATGAATTCACCGGTAGGTAAAAGTTTTCTTTCTATTTAAAGATCTTCTTTGTAAATGTGGAAGTACTGGTTGAAATGTCGCGGTATAATGCTTCAGTCAGGAATTCAGCGATGATAAAAAACTTGTTTGATTTGGAGTATCTTAAAATGATATAGGTACCCATATTGAAGCCCTCATTATGGCAACCACGCAAGAAAACAACCGCTTAGTTTATGGCGTCATTATCTGACATGACATGTAGGTAAGTACACTTTTTTGATTATTCTGTGCCAGACATGTACAGCTACGTACACCTGGGTTCTTAATGAATGTTTTTAATATAGCAATAAATCTCAACTTTTAACCAGCTATCAGGCCTTGATCACACGAGCATTGTTAAATGTTGACTGCCGAGTTGTTTAAGATATTCAAAACTATTGTAGTACAGCCACTAACAATCCGCCGGACGCCGGTAAACAATATTGACAATGCACCTCCGGAGTGTGTTATTGTTGTCGCCTGCAGTTCCCATGACTTGCTGGTTTGCTTGCAAGGTGCACAAAGAACGGACGAGATTTCAGAAAAGGGGCCATTCAAGTATTACGTAAGCAGATTTTTTGGGAAATTTAACCCCCCTCCCCCCCTTGTCAGCAAAAATGTTCGAAAAAATATACTTTTTCTTCATGAATTTATCAAAAGTAAGCAGTGCCAAGACCCCCCCCCCCCCCCCCATCGATGCTTACGTAATAATTGAACGGTCCCAAAGGAGGTGAAGTGACCTATTCGTATTTGGTAATTGAAGGCCTCGGTGCAGAGATTAAGAACTCCACCGGGACTGGCCATAAGATTGTAGTCAGTAAAGTTTCTTTTGGTTTCCTAGAGGTACCATCATAGCCTTCACCTTGATACATACTAGGTGGTGTTTCTAAACCTAACTAAAACCTCTTCGCTGTCCATATCAACGCAAACATAACAAAAGTTTAAACTTTAAATACTTACCTTACCTTATTTAAAGTTTCGCATATTTTAGGCGTTTTAAAGTAGTTTTAGGCGTTATCTAATGGCTTAGGGGACAACTCGCCCGCGAATTTCAAGATTTTTTTGGTTTAGGTTAGGTTAGAACAGTGACGAGCCGTGCCCTGTGGCTAGGGGCGTTAAATACTGCCAAGGTATTCCCGGCCTGTCGTAAGAGGCGACTAAACGGGCTTCGGGGTACGTGAGCATGCCACTACTGGGGAGTGGCTTGCTCAGTATCAGGACTCCGCGAGGGAAAAAATCCTACTGGGTGTCCTGGTAGATCGCGCATTTGGGAAAGGCTGCATTGCGCCAAACCATTTGGCTCAAAGTGCCGAGCGCGATTTGCGGTACGGTCCAGTCCCGGCTGTGGGGTATCCGACCGCGATTGCGCTGAGATGGACACCCCAGGGGTTTTGGTTAGGGTTAGAGTGCCACACACCACCTTGTCCCCCACATGTGGCAAGGTGAAGGCCATGATGGTTTCCCCTGGGAAAAATAAAAGAAAAAAGAACAGTGACCAGCCAAAAATTCTTGAAATTCGCGGGCGAGTTTGTTTCGGGCGAGTTGTCCCCTAACCCTTGTCTACGCTTTCCGGTCTAGGTCTTGGGTTTGAATCCGATATGCATTTATTTCTAGAATTTTTAAATATATGTGCGTAATTCTACCATTAACTCTGCGGTGTGGATTCCTGTGCTGATTGTAACCATATATGCGTCAGTTTTCAAAGCAATTAGTGCACAGGCGGAGTCAAAACGTCATATCTTACTACTGGTTACTTTTATACTGTGTGTGTATGTTGAATGGTGTTTACAAAGAATGGAAAACAATGTTAAAATTGTTTTTACCATTAACATCGATATTCTTTTTGTAAAGACATTTTAAGAGACTTGGTCATTGTTTTGAAGTGCGCAAGAGTCGAGACATGGCGGTAAATTGAAAGATTCAGTTTGAACAATGCTAAGTGTTAGCATAATAGCTACAATTTGCATGAGAATATGATAGCCAAAAATACCTGTGTAAAAATGTTAAGTTAGTAGATAAATTGGTGTGATATTTTTTAAAGGCTAGTAGCACCTACCTAAGTATTGACTAACTCATCAAAATAACTGTGTGTACAAAATATGCTCATAGATTTGAAAACTCCCGAGGTTCATGCTAGGATTCCAATCGACGTAAAGTGCGTTCTAATCCACGGAACTACAACTTAATTGGTTCTATGACTTTCCTATAGAAATTCATCGAATTTTTTTTCAATTTCCCCTTCTAAACGAACAAGTCACATGTCTTTTTGCGAATTTCCAAAAGTCATAGAAGAAAAGTTGTTCAGAATTATTGGTAAAAGACATGGATGTAAATGTTAACAGATACACCCTGTATATTAATTTTCGGTATTACCAGTATTACCATTCCGAAGTGCAAGAGTAAAAACTGACGTAATGAATTCATGGTGGCTGTTATTATACCCTCATTATCACCTCTTACACGATCACCCAGACGCGACAAAAAGCTGCTACACGACTGCAGCCCGACATGACAATATTAATTATTGTTGTAGGTTCTCCAATATTCTTTGGAGGTATTATGGGATAATGGTAACACAACGTAATATACTAGTCTTTATTTCGGAGTTTTACGTTAAACAGTGAATATAACTAACTACTATTTATTACTCTATAATGTTAAATATGCAGAACGTATGTTTTCAAGAAGAATATTGCTCACTAGTGGCCGCCCGCAACTTCGTTTGCGTGAACTTTATGACTCTTGGCTTAAAGATGAACAAACTTGGAACCCCCTTTTCGCTCCATTAGGGGTTTAAGTTCGGAATATCCTTCCTTATAGGATCTCATCCAAAAATGCTCATCACATTTGACAATTTTCCATTCCATTTCATTCCATATTTGTTATAGTGTAGCTGGGCTCTTAGAGGTCCAAACCAGATGTTCCATGATCTTTGATTTTTTTTCATGGCATCATAAACTGCTCATCAATATCAACATTTTTTGTTAAGGTGCCATTGACCTACCTCTTATAGTTTAGCTGGGCTGTTGTAGTCTACATCAAGGAGCCTGGTCTTCAAAATGTAATATATCCTATAAGTTGCCCTGATATTACAGCTATACAATAAAAAAAGTTTCATTCGGATTGGTTCAGTAGTTTCTGAGATTAGCGCGAACAAACAGACAAACAGACAAACAGATAAACAGACAAACAGACAAACAGACAAACAGACAAACAGACAGACAAAAATTTTAAAAATCATTGATTCATGTTCTGCTACTGTTTTTTAGTCGTCCTAAGTTATTTTGAGATAAATATCTTCAATGTACAGACACAGCTTTTTTACATTTTTATTATATGTATAGATATAGATATGAAATCCCTCATCTCGGGGGTAGACCATGTCTTAAGCATGATTAAGGATTTTGGGAGAGGTAATTGAAATGAAGCGAATGTCGTCTGACTTGATAGATTTGCAAATAAAAATATTCTATAAATGGCTTATAAATAAAAATATTTTACACGTTCAATAATATTTTACAATCATTATATTAAGGCATTTTGCATAAAATAACAAAAATCAAAAAAATCCTATATAGGTATGAAGTACCTACTTAATAAATATGTATTTTATAGATAGTGAATGCAAAAGGCCCTTGTACTTACGTCATTAAAACGGGACGATCCTGATAGAAATAATGCATTATCAACATTGACATTGCAGTTATAGGTATAATTTAAGAAGAATATCATAACTAGATACATGACATTAGCTTGCTTTAGTACGCGTATCTATCCGGGCATGTGAAATCGCCTGGATACTTGCTTCTCATAGCGAGGTGTCATACAAGTCTACGACGTACTGTTTGTTCCTCAGTGTGTAGCTCACTTTTTAAGCCAACTACTTGTAATTCACTCTTTTTTGTTTTGTATAACTAGTTCAATAAATTAGTTACTAGATACATACTTATTCAGTTACTTAATTCACGATCACGGCTACGGGCTAGGTAGGTACTATCATACATTTGAACTGAATGAAATCCTGAACATTTTTTTTATGTGATAGGTAGCAGACGAGCAGGCGGATCACCTGATGGTAAGCAATTGCCGCCGCTCATGGACACTTGCAACACCAGTGGAGTTACAAGTGCGCTGCCAACCTTTTATCCCCTTCCCCCCCGGGTGGGCCTCCGGTACCCTCACTCACTCAGCGAAACACAGCACTGGGGCTGCTTCACGCCGGTTTTCTGTGAGGCAGTGGTATCACTCCGGTCGAGCCGGCCCATTCATGACAATGACTTTTTTATTATTATATTCGAATGATTAACTATTTGTATTCAATAGAAATAATTAATTTCAGTTTAGATGCATCGAGTGATAAAACAAACTATTTATTGATCCGATTAAACTCAATGAAGTCTTGAACTACATGAGTGACGATTGTAGATTTAAAAGAACTCATTCATTTAAGTTCAGTGAACTGTTTAGCACAGTCTTGCGAGAAGCCTCTATCGCTGGGGATCGTTATCATTACGCTATATGACTCAAGACGCACGTTCGCCGATAAAAACGTGTGAGAAGCGCCGGCGCATTGTTTTTGTGAAGATCAGGGTCGCGCCCCACGTGGGAGACGTCGGGTTATCTCCAGAGATTAGATGTATAATACCCGTCTTTTAGCGGCTAGCTACCGCTAGATCGCGGTTAGTCATCGCCCTGTTGGTCTAGTGGTTTAAGTACCTATCGCCCCGTTGGTCTAGTGGTTTAAGTACCGGGCCGTGATCTCGGGGTCCCGGATTCGATTCCCGGGTCGAGCAAAAGTATCACGTTGGTGGACAGTACGTCCACAGGCGTTTAGGTAGCAAACAATGATACGGCAGAACGCCTATAGACGTCCAAGTTTTTAATCGTGTCAAGGCAATACGTCTGAGGGCGTTTGATTTTTAATACTCTTACAAGGAGGGCCCACAGACGATGTAAGCAAATAAGTAGTGTCATTTGGGAAGAAATTTTCAACTTTTACTGTCCACCAACGTGAGTATGTTACGAATTTTTCGAACACGGGTTTGTGATCACCAATCCGCATTAGGCAAGCGTGGTGATTAAGCCTAATCCCATCATGGTAGTGAAAACATGATTTCTATGATGGAGGCCTTTGCCCTGCAGTGGGACAGTATATAGGCTGATATTTTACTTTACTTTACCGCTAGATGCTCTTTCGATGTTGTAACTATACATGGTACAGACAGCCACACATCAGTTTACCACAGCCTGTCAAATTTCCTCAATTGATATTGAACTCAATGTGTTCAACTCATAAGATGATAGTCGATTGAAGAAATTTGACAGTTTTGTTTACTTTGATGTGTGGCTGTACGTACTTAGGTAACTATATCGGCAAACAGTTATATCCTTCTTAACACCTATTCTATCCGTTATTTGGAACAAGTTTTGAAAAAGAAAATTGGATTCGATAACAAATTTAAACTTTTTCTACAAAGTCAACCGCTCTGTTCGATCATTTTGAATAGGAAAGGCATTTTTTCTGCGAATTTTAATCAGCTTTTTAGACAAAAGTTATTCTAACGTTTAAAAAGATGTTCTTGACCGTTTACTGAGACACTGTATTTACCGGTGTGTCTTCTGCTCGAAGACCTTTTTTTAAGTATTTTATTTCGATCCATTGAGACCAGTATTACGACGCCATGTCTTATGCATTATTATCCCGACTATAATCAAGTAACTATAGTTATGATCTCGACTTAATGTTGTTATGTTTCAGGTTCAAAACCTCTTTGGTATCAGAAAGCCTTACTTATCAGAAAGGGTGTTCATTCTTAAGATTGAGATCATTTGCTTCAATTTGGGGATCTAAACCCAACTAAGTTATTTACAACGCAACAATATACAATACAACCAATTATGTTATTCCAAAAGGATGATACGTTCGCGCCTCAGCTTTTCACTCGGAACAAAATAAGTAACTAGGGTGTTTCCTACGCCATGTTACTTTACATACATTTTTTGTAACATGGAAACTCAGTCCTTATTGAGACACTCATTTCTGGTGAGAGCTACTAGATTAGGATGTGGTTATGACAGTAGGGGACTATAGACTTGTTTTAGACTTTAGACTATAGGCACTATTGGCTTGCAAAAACTGCTCCGACCATTTTAATAATAATTTCAATGTTTTCAGATAAGTGTACCTTACTACTTATGTAAGTCCTAAGATAAACTTTTAATTTCAGATAATTTTTAACCAAAAAATAGCTCACGACATTTTAGATTTACAAGTCAAGTCTTAAGGATCCGGCACTCTCGCGCTGACAAAATCTTTTCTGCAAGAACATAATGTCTAACAAATGATGGTTACGACTCCAAGGCAGCGTCAGACTATAAAATGCCAGTACTAACAGCATTAAATCGGGTAACAGCCGAGCTACACTAGCCTTTAACTGATTGCAGTAAGGTTCAAAATGGGTTTGAAGAAGACCTGCTGAAATGCGGCGATAGTGTGCACAAAACAAGATCTAAAACTGTGTTGTCGGGTTATAAAGTGGAAAATAAAACAGGTTAAGGGGAGTTTACTTCAGTGCTGTTGATAAGCGATTTTTAATGTGAGGGGTTGGAATTGAAACTTTGTAAATATTATGAGCTGAAAAATTGTTTATATGGCCTTCGAAAGAAAAACATGATCGGTTAATACGATCACTCTGATTGTTGATCCATCCGTTCTGTCCGTGGATTACGCACGGCCGCTTACGCGTAAAGTTATCAAGATGAAATTACCCATTGAAAGAACACATTTTATTGATTATGTGATAGGTGATTAGACGAGCAGTCGGATCACCGGATGGTAAGCGATTGCCGCCGCCCATAGACACCTGCAAATACCGGTAGAATCACAAGTGCGCTGCCAACCTTTAACCCCTTTCCCCTAATTTGGCCTCCGGTACCCTCACTCACTCGACGAAATACAGCGCAGGCGCTACTTCACGCCTTCTTTGAGGCCGTAGTATCACTCCAGACGAGCCGGCCCATTCATGGTAAAGCATAACTCTTACCCGGTTAAATCCTTATCCTCCCCTATTACAGAACAGAGACTAACATTAGTCATGGTTTAAAAATGATGCTGCCACTTTCATAAAGGTGGCAAATAAAGTCACAGCATCCTTTTTAAGTCCGTTTAGTCCTTACTAAGTTTAGACCTACCTCTTGTAAAAAGGAGGGAATGTGTCCAATATAGGCGCTCCCTTAGAGAAGATGGCAAACGTTCTAAGATTAGCATAAATTCTCCGAGTTGACACCACGTCCTTATTGCTCCATTTTGCAATTGCGGTATCCGAGACGGCAGAGCATCTAACCATCGGTTGATCTATTTTCAAGTTCCGTCTAAATAATTATTTTTGCACGTGCTAGTAGTTGCTTTTTACGAATATTGGGGATAGGTAGTTTACTTACGCGGCCACTTGCAACTATCTTTTATGGTTGCTAGTGACACGGACTAGTTTTATCTCAATAAAGTAATTATTATCTATTGGCATATAAGTAAATTGGATGGCGAATTTGGTTGTCTAAGATACCGCTGGAAATATAATTATAACAGCCGTTGGAAAATGTCGTCGCTTCGGCATGAATTGGCTGTCTCGCCCGGAGCACGACCTCTTAGAAGACCGACGCATTTAATAAGCAGTCTTGCAGTAATTTTACCACTAATGAGTTTTTATCGGTTTAATTTTTGTCTGTAAATAGAATACACAAAAAATTACAAATAGTAATTTGTGACAATGAATTCGAGCATCAGATAGGCAGGTGTGCGAGTTGTAACTTGGTACTTTTCGTACATTAGGTACCTACAGTTTAATGATAAGCAGAGCAGGTGTCATATTTCGTGTCCCAGTGGCATTTGGTACCTATCCATTTAATCTTCAAAGATAGGGATGGAAAAGTCAATAGGTACTTAAGTTTAGTTTTATTCTAGCTAGCACTATTTGATTGTTTATATTATCAAACTGACAAATAGTAATGTAATTAAGTATTTAAATAGAATTCTATCGAAAGTCTATTGTAAAGTGCGTGCGAAAGTAGCCCTATAAAAGTACAACCTTATTGATTTACAAGACATTGCATTACCGAGCAAAACGTCCAGTAAGCGGAAATATTTTCAACACCACACCTTATAAGCGATTGTTAACTGCTGGGAAACGTCAACAAAAAGCGGTATTGCACTGCAACTGGAGCAAATAGGAACTATAGTGTTACTTCTTGTAGGTATGTAATGTTTGATTTGATTCTGACAATTATTCCCATTGTAGATATACTTAGATACTACAGTGCAAAATCTTACGGGTCAACGCTAAGGTTGAGTCTGGTGGCTTATAATGAAGTGGCTTGCTCAGTATCACGACTCCGCGAGGGAAAAAATCCTACTGGGTGTCCTGGTAGGTCGCGCATTTGGGAAGGGCTGCATTGCGCCAAACAATCTGGCTCAAAGTGGCGAGCGCGATTTGCGGTACGGTCCAGTCCCGGCTGTGGGATATCCGACCGCGATTGCGCTGAGATGGACACCCCAGGGGTTTTGGTTAGGGTTAGAGTCCCACACACCACCTTGTCCGCCACATGTGGCAAGGTGAAGAGCATGACGGTTTCCCCTTGGAGAATAAAATAAAATGGTGGCTTATAATGAAGCCGTCCCAAAACGAATGAGAATATACTTGTCGCATTCAAACAAAAGCGTGCACAGCGCGTGTGAAAGGGATGGCTACTCCGATTCGGTTGTAATGCTGGCTCAAATTAGGCCATCTGATTCGGGATATGGTCTGGAAAGTCTGTCTGAGCTGATGCTCGATATTTGAATAATGAATATGTAACCTTTACTCATAGCATTTCTGTTTAAAAGGACACCTAAGTTCTTAAGTTCCATACCTTGTTACTGGCCGTCTCTAGTGCTCTCGGTTTGGTCAATCTCATCGTGGGGCGAGAGTACGTGCCTCGAGTTGGGGCTCTTTACCAAACCTTCTTCTTTTGGCCCTCCCGGGTCCAGGACAGGCTGCAAGAAGCATGACTCCTCAAGCGGCTCATGTCTTTTATCAGATTTGTACCCGAGTCTTTCTGTTTCAGCGTCAGCCCGAAGTCTGAAAGTTGGTCACGTACCCCCATGCCTCACATAGCACTTTAAGCCGTTTGTCCTGCGCCTGTCTCCTCTTTCGTCATGCCACACTAGTGTCCCATCGACATTTAAGGGTATTGGAATAGAGAGTGCACTTACACACACTTGAGCACGATGCCGTGCGTTGATTGTTGTTTATTCAGATTGGCTCAGGATGGCTACTCCGATTCGGTTGTAATGCTGGCTCAAATTAGGCCATCTGATTCGGGACATGGTCTGTCTGAGCTGATGCTCGATATTTGAATAATGAATATGTAACCTTTACTCATAGCATTTCTGTTTAAAAGGACACCTAAGTCCTTTCCTTAAAGTTCCGTGTCTTGTTACTGGCCGTCTCTAGTGCTCTCGGTTTGGTCAATCTCATCGTGGGGCGAGAGTACGAGCCTTGAGTTGGAGCTCTTTACCAAACCTTCTTCTTTTGGCCCTCCTGGGTCCAGGAGAGCATGACTCCTCAAGCGGCTCATGTCTATTTTGAGATTTGTACCTGAGTCTTTCTGTTTCAGCGTCAGCCCAAAGTCTGAAAGTTGGGGGTCATGTAGGTACCCCATACCTCAGAAGGCTCGCTAAGCCGTTTGTCCTGCGCCTGTCTCCTCTTTCGTCATGTCATACTAGTGTCCCATCGAAATTTAAGGGTATTGGAATAGAGAGTGCATTTGCACTCACTTGTGCACGATATCGTGCGTTGATTGTTGTTTATTCAAATTGGCTACCATAACCAAAATAGCGGTAAGGTGGACATTTTAATACAAAAACATTTAATTTATATGACAAGTCACGCCTAAAACACGCACAAACAATTGACAGGGTAAGATGAATACAAGCTGAGAGAATGCGCTGTACGATTATTTTGAATGAGCCATTCTCGTGTGGCATTGTTCGGAAGAATAGACATATCTTCGTTTGTTCACTGCCTATCAATTTTTTGTTACGTCTAAAATATTACATCTGTTTGGGTTTGTCTGCTTGGATCATTAGTTACCTTGCATTGTGCGTTATTATGCAATTTGTAATGATACAAAGTTGTTTTATGACAATGTTGTGTTAAGTAGTTTCTGCATTTACTTGTTTATAGATGCTATGTATGATTTAATCGTTTAAACTGGCCAGATGGAGTACCTATTTTGTGAATTCCGTCGCTTAGCAAGAATCCGTACTTACCTTTGTTAGATAAAGTAAAAGCCGGAATCACAGGTAAGTAGGTGTTATACTTAGGCCTACTTGTACATAGCTATAGGACGTTTTTGATATCTTTTTCAAGATAATATTTGTTCAATATATTGTTTTTATGTGAAAAAGATGCTAATATTAAACCTTCCTACCACAATTATTAAAAAATATATTTTAATTAAACGCGAATATAAATTTAATACGACGACAAGTACCTAAGTATAACAATATTATATGTAAAGTAATAAAGTCCTATAATATAAAATGGTTGTCCACTTTTCGTACCCAAATGAAAAGTGCCTATTTTTATTCAATTAACATCGTTAATCATTACTTTAGATCTTTACTTAGAACCTGGTTAAAGGGCAATCAGGTAAGAATGCTCTAAAAAGAATTCGCTTTAAGACCGCAAATTGTAGGTACAAACTTCTTTACAAGTTTAAACCACTTTTAAACGGCTAGAGTTTTTATTACTGCAAGCTTAGCAGCAACAGTTGGCCAATTAAATACCTTTCCTGACCTGAGGAATAGAATTCCTGAGATTGCTGAGTTTTACATTACACAAAAAGAGATTTTTGGAATGCACGTTGAGAAATACTACGAACACTAATAGCCTAAGTTTTGCTGTGTCATATCAACATGGGTATATACTTAACTTAGTATATTTTGAAAATGAATTTCCACTAAGCCTACTTAAGTATTTATGAATTTGACAACTTCAACAGTTGCAATACCTACCTGTATTTCGTTTCTATGCAATAAAGAATATTTGCCTATTTCACATACAAACTTAGTGTTCTGTGAGCGATGTGTGTAAAACTGTAAACGATGTAGAATAAAAAGTTAATTAAGATGTGCAACAGTTTATAGGTGACAGATTGTCAATTTAGTCGATCACTCGACTCATGTTAGGTAACGAAGCAACTCGGCGGAATGCACTATCATTCTGTCGAACAAAAAGTAATGTACCTACTAGTAATCAGGCTTAATCATAAGTTATATAATCGCGGAAGTGGTAGACGCACCGTTGGATGGCAGACACAAAACTAGGTAAAATACTAATGAGGAAATAGCATATTATACATACAAGCTGATTCGATTATTATTATTTTTATACTTAGCAATTCTGTGCAATTTATTTCTAAGAAAATAATGCACGAATGTTAAACATTCATAGAAAGGCTCAAGTGGGCTTGAAGTGCTTGAACACACAATTAACCTTGCACATAACGGGTGGCTATTCTTCCAATTAAACTAACCGAAACCTGTAACCGAAAACTAAGTGCTTGATTCGCCATGAGCTGACCATAGTCTCATCAACAATCTACAACAACAATGTAATATCCAGTGGAAATATTATCACAAATAAATATTTGAACACCAGTTATGATGACATTGTTAAATGAATAATTATATTGATGAGTGAATAATATACTGTACATATTTGTACAGCCTATATTATTAACCTGTAGTTTCACCCTGATGGTCTACTGTTTTTTTTTTTTTTTTTTTATGAGATAGGGGGCAGACGAACAGACGGTTCACCTGATGGTAAGTGATTACCGCCGCCCATGGACACCCGCAACACCAGAGGAGTCGCAAATGCGCTGCCGACCTTTTAAGAAGGAATACGCTCGCTTTTTGAAGGTTTGTGGGTCGTATCGGTTCGGAAATACCGCTGGTGACAGTTCATTCCATAGTTTTGTAGTACTGTATACGAATTTAAGTACCAGGCCGTGATCTCGGGGTCCTGGGTTAGATTCTCGAGTCGAGCAAAAAGTACATTTCGAAATTTTCGAATATAGTTTTGATTATCAACTCGCATTAGGCCAGCGTTGTGATTAAGCCTAATCCCATCATAGTAACGATGACTTGATTCCAATGATGGAGGCCTTTGCTTTGCAGTGGGACAGTATATATAGGCTGATACTTTATTTTACTTACCTATGGATCCATTTCCTACCTAGGTATGTAACTTTCAAGATCAGGATTAAGCTTCACTCAATTGCTTATCTAAGCTGTCCGATATATACCTACTTACTCCTTGCATAGCGGTAAACCGTAATCTACATATATGAATAATACCATAGTATACACTACGCCATTTATATTTACCATGTGTAAATTGTACACGAGGTCAGCGGTTCCCAATCTATGGTTGTGGTGTGGAGCAATTGGTTTGGTCCTCTATTATAATATGTTTGACTCCATACTAAGTGGCTTAAGTAGGTACTTGTGTTATCAGACAACAGAAGAAACACAAATATAATACTTAAATACATATATAAGTTACACCCAGACTTTGAACAAAATAAAACTACAGATGAAAAATTAAAATACCGACTCATTTTTAAATGGGAATATATATAATATAACTACCACTTTAGGGTAGGTAAGCGTAACACTGGCAATAGATTCACAAGTGCGTTACCTACTAGCTTTTAATAGCTATGGAAAAAAAAAAAAATTAATAAAAAAAAAAAGTGAAAAATGCTTTATTGCTTTCCGAGTTTCCGAGCAATACTTTGTTTGTTGGACTTTTGAAGGTCTCATCAGGATTGCTGTGTTGAAATGTTGGGAACCCCTGACCGTAGGTGTTAGCGTGCAACAGTATATAGGCTGGTCAAGCGTAGCGTTTCGTTATAGGCGCATTACCGTTGCCTAACACCGGGGTCTGCGTGTGGTACAAGACACATGAAAGAGCGTTTAAATAAAAAAAGGCTTAGAGGTTCTTCAGACTGTAGGGATAAACGGAGATTTTCTCAACTCTAAGGTTCAGTTTAAACCCAAGGGCAAACCATATGAAAGAGTAAGTGGTTATCACATTACAACAATGTCGGCTGTGTGCCTAATATTCCCGTTATCCTACTAACTATATATCCTCTACTTTAAAATCCGTTTCGTAGGAACAACTGAATTATTACAGAACAAATAATACGGAAAAAAGGAGAATGCAGACCAAGTAAGTAACTGTTTTTTAAATTACCATACCTACCTACCATAAATTTGCACCAAATTGTTTATTGAAATGTGGATCTTAGTTCCATTTGTAATATAGACATTTAAAAATAACATTTTATATAGTAATATTATCTAGATTTATTATTATAATCCGACAAGAAAGTCTTGAAAACGCATTATTGGTAATAACTAAAGGAGTTCTCATGTTTTGATACCAATGGCCCTATGACATAGCGGCAGTGGCGCCATCAATTAATTTCATGAATTTAGAGGCACATCATAAGCCTATGACTTGGAGCTGCGTACGCGCACGACTGACAGTTATTGATATTCAGGCGGCGCCCGCGCCCACGCGCCGTAATGATGCCCGGTAAATTATAATTTGCCGATCGGTTTCAAAACAGATAATGTGCGCTATTGTATTGTTTAGAGCACGTAATAATTTTTATTTCTTAGACAAAATACCCATGTTTAATCCAGAAACCTTTGGTACAGGTAATCAAATTTTGAAATAGCTTCTTAAGATCTGAAAGTTTTTTAATTAATAGTAGATAATATACGACCGTGCTTAGGCTCCTTAACTATTAAATTTATTTTTATGGCATGTTAATTAAACCACTACAGTTAATATTGGAATAGATAGTTAGGTACTGAAATATTGATTTGATACATCAATAAAAAGTCATTATGTTTGTCTGTTTATTTGCGCTAATTGCGGAAATTTAAAGGATTCGTTTGAAACTTTTTGTCGTATAGCTGTTAAACCTGTGCAACTTACTTAGTTGTACCACAGAATACTTAATAGTACAAGTTGTACCTACAAAATTGGTGTTAAAAAATGTTTGAAAGAAACTGTTTTTTGGCCATAGAAGTCCACTTTTTTAATTACTTATCTAAATCAGAAAACAACACTTACCTAGTTATTATTTCTGGGTTTCATACCGGCCAAAACAACAGGAATACTAATTGCCATGTAAGCGTTACGTATGATGTTACGAAAAGAGTTACTTACTTATTTCTGTTAAAACTCATCATGTTATCTAAGCTTCAAAATATTTAATGTCATCTATGTTGACAAAACCTAGAAACAGCTTTTACTTTCTCATCAATATTACGTCATTTAGACAATCTTTCGATACAAAACTAACTTTCGAGGCACCCACTCAAACGTTTAACACTCACTCAACAAAAAGCAATCTGAATGATCCATTCTAATGTTACCTAATACTAAATAATAATAAGACTGCATTTTACTTGCATACAAGACAGGTGTGAGTTCGCATGTGCGTCCATTCGAAAACAAACTTTATTAGAAAACTGCACAGTTCTGATTTCCTTATGCATCAGTGTGCACAAATGCGTAACATCTATACAACATACTCATTTCACTTTTTGGTGAAAAAAAAACTTGTAGTCCATTCGTAAGTAGCCAATTAGTCAGTTTTTGTAAACATAAAAATTGTCGCACGCAAGTTGACTGACGTGAAATATTTTAACAATCATAATTTCCTACATTTCATTTTATTTTCACTTTTATTTACGTTGGAGCATCGTAAAATAGTAACTTCGTTAATTAATTTGAATTCTTTTCTGGGCTATTTTTACGTTGAACAATAAAATTCAACTACGCAACGTTAATTGAATAATGCGTATCAAATACAGTACCTACTTGGAACTTAGGAATATTTCTCACGTTAATAATTATAATAGTCTTCTATTATTTAAGCTTCTATTAAATTAGTAGATTAAATTACTTAATAAAATGTTTGACGTACCTACGTCCTTCTATGTAGGTACTATTCTAGGTTCTAGGAACTATTCTTGATAATTAACCCTTTTTCCGCAAATATACAAGAGCGTACGCTAATGCATCAGCGACCCTTCTGATCACCCAAATGATCATGCGCGCCAATTACCAACAGGTCACCCGCTTGCTTGTTTGTCGCCCCTAGTATAAAAGAAAACTTTTTCTTATTTACGTCCACGGTTCGTTTTTACAGTAATTTCTGCCAACCATGGACACCCTCAACACCAATGTATTTTTACAAAGGCGTTACCAACCTTTTCCCGTTCCTTCTGAAATAGGCCTCCGATCCCTCACTCACACGAAAAAGTCAGCGCATTCCGAAATGTTCCATATTGTAATTTCCAGAATGTTGGCAGTTTATTATCCCATTATGCCATTACCCAATGTGCGAACTAACGAGTGCACTAACTGACCGTGACATCACATTTGCATCAAAAAATTATTCATATGAATCTCAATTAGCAAACTAAGTACAACTTGTAATTACTGGTGTGTTTAGTAAAAGTGAAAATATGGCGAAAGCTAAGTAAATAAACCTGTTATAGCGATAAGCGTCCATCAAGTCATACTAGCTACTGTTCGCAGCTCCGCCCGTAGAATAATCCATTACTGTCCCTAGCTTTGGGCAGGATTTAATTTTTTCGGTTTTTATTCAACAAAAGGTAGCATGTTCTTTTGTAATATTCAAACTATCTTCAAGTCAAATTTTATCAAAATCTTAATTAAGTAATTTATCGAAAAGGCGTATTTCCCCGTTAGTGCGCATGCGTGTACATGACACGTTTTTAGCTCTTAGTGGGCAGCCTACTTTCTGTGTGTAATTATTTTGTGGTACGAATATGAATGCTAGAGTAGTGATTCTAATCTAATATTGTTATTGCATTGGTTTTATTTGTTTGTAAGTACTGTTGTCTGTGCTAGGTAATAAATGTCTTACTTTTTACTGATACAGATTTTTTTTACCTTTGTACTGATTTTTTTTACCAGTTTTTAATTAATATAACTACATAATTAACCTTGCAAACATTTGCTACACCAAAATTGGTTACGTAATAAAATTCATTAACATACCTATGTGCAATTCAGTTATTTGATAGATAGGTATGTTTATGCTTATACTTGGACGTGGTTTTTCTTAAAACTTTGAATTTCTCTATCTAAGGGTATAAAAATTTACCAACCAGAATAATGTGTCCTGTTTCTCGTGATATAATTATTATAAATACGAATATTAAGTCGTCATCATATCTCGTCATCAAAGATAACGTACCTAAATCTCACGTAGGTACCAGTGAAAATATTATTGCTTTCGAATTGTAATATGGCATTTCCTTAAATAAATTCAAGAGAACTTTGGTTCATGATTCAGATCCATAAGAGACCAGTTTCAAGACATAAATAAGAGATCCGCCCCTTATTTATTACTTGAAACGTCTCTTACTCCTATTAGAGATTCTCTTTCAACCTTGTTATTTACTGTTTATAGTACTGTAACTAAGTCGGACCTGTAATTAACTTTTAATAATAGTCTATAGGAAGTGGCCGGCATTATACAATTTATTGTTACCGGAATAAACCATAATTATTTTCTAATTATAGCGTATATTAGTGTTGCCATCCGACGTTAACAATGAAGGCATTAGTGAATATAGATGTGTCGTAACAAATCTTTTGTATTGTCTGGCGGGGTTCAATGTATGAACTGTTCGAGATTATGAGATTATGAATATAATCTATCGAGTCTCTATCGATTCGATGTTTAATTTACCTACTCGAAACCGAGTTCATTAAATTAACATAACAAATTCATAACGTTGTCCTATGCGTGTCTACGCGACAATTTTACGAGCAAGTTTACGTGCATATAAACAATATTATATGTTGTGTGAACTTTACGTACCCCGACTTAATATTTGTTCAATCATTCTTATGAGTAAAATATTCTCATCCCAATCTTATATTTTCACAACATTTTGATACTTATGTAAGTACTGTAATTTATAATAATTAGACACAAAAAAATACACTTTTATAGAAATAACAACAGGGCATAAACTCAAAAAAATATATATATATTTAAAAAATCCTAAACTGATCTAGATTTTAAGGTAATATTATTACAACAAACTAGTATGGGAAAATATTTTTGTTTTATAAATACAGTGATATTTATTAGTCATAATTTAACATCTACAAATTCCATATTTTTCTTTATGCTGAAAAAAAAGTATTAAAAATATTTTTAGTTTTTTTACTAGATTATATCTAATCAATACGACGAGCGTTTCTCACATACTCCACCACCGATAGGTGCGGTCCGCGCCCGCGCAGTGAAAGTCGCGAAGAAAGTGAAGACCTGACTTCTGAACTGGACACCAGTTACGTGTGTGACTAAATTGTTTATTGTTCGATTTAGAGAGATGGGTGCCACCTAACGTACCTACTTGTTATCTTTTCATCGCTGGGCCGAGGCAGGCCAATTTTATTTTCCGAATTTTGTATACGTAGTAAAAGGTATGTAACTTACAGTAGTAGTGATAAAGTAAAGTATCAGCCTATATACGTTCCACTGCAGGGACAAGGCAGACAATGACCTCCTTCATAAAAAGGACTGCCACGAAAGTAAGATCCTGAAGAATAAAAAAAAACCTCCAACCGATATTTGACTATGGCGGCTTGGCTAAACTTAAAGATTAGCCTCGTACGCAGAATATATTATAGTGCTTAAGTGTGTGTGCAAACACAGGTGCACTCTCCATTCCCTTACCCTCTTAATTAGTTGGGACACCATTGTGACACGACCGAAGAAAGATTGGGACGATGCAACGGCTAAACGTGCTTTCCGAGACACGGGGGTACAAGACCACCAACTCCCAGATTTCGGGCTGACACTGAGAATTTCTGAACAGAAAAACACCTGAAGAATAACCCAGATTCCAAACAATATTGTTACTGGGATGGTGCACCTAATGAATATTTATCATGAGCTGAGTTTTGGACGAGAAACTAAACAATATTAAGTAGGTGATTTAACCGTTTATGACACCATTAAAGCTCGTAACATTACGCAAAGGCATCAAGATAAAAAACGGGTACGTTATGGCGTGGCACGCATTTAAATTTGCTGCATTATGTTATGCGCGATGTCGTATAACTTTCGCGCCAAGTGTGTCTTTGCGACTAGGCTGACCAGATCTACTGATGAGCTGTTTAGCCAGCTAGATTGTAGGTAGACCAGAGAGAAATGTCTAGAGTAATTAAACACATTTTTTAATCGTGTTCATCACTTACCATCAGATGACCCCCTTGCTCGTTTGCTTCCATTAGCATAAAAATGGTTTGGCGCTGGTTGAGATACAAAACGCGAATGTTTGTTGTAGACGGATGGACAGACGAACTTCTATGTTTCTAATTACTGTATAGAGAATTGGTACTTTAGATTTGTCAAGGCCATTGTTACTTTATGTAATGTTGTCCGACGGCTTTACCTACATATTTTATCAATAAAATGCTGTCGTACTTTACCTATCCTGACACGTCTACCTCTTGATATTAGCATGGCTTAGCTTCAATTAATTTTTATTGAAAGTGATTTTGAGCGTCTAGATTAGGGGAGTCTCCATCTAATCATCTTCATCAGGAGATCCGCTTACACTACAGTATTTACACTGCCTATGCTAGTCAAGTCGGGGGAGATGCGCCTGGTCACCCTACAAGCTACGATTTCGGTGAAAGCCTTTCAATTGCGTCATTAGGAACAGATACATTTCTAACTGTTGAAATTAATCAAATGAAATGTTTCCTTACGACGACTCTTTTCCTGTTATTAAAGGAAAGAAAGAACGTAAGTTTACGTGAGCGTAATCGCTATCGAGTGGTCAATTGAATACTACAAATAATTATGATAGACATGCAATCTTATTTGTTATAACAAAATGAAAAAAATACGATTCAAGTGTGTGTATGTGAGAGATGTATTGTAATTTTTTTTTTGGAGAAAGCGGGACTGTTCCCGTTTGAATACAAAAGTTGAATTTGGTTGGTTGCAATCGAGGCAAATCGAAAATGACCTAAAAGTCATAAAAATAAGTTAAGAGATGGATGAATCGTGTAAAGAATGACATGCCTAAAAAGATGCTAAATTGACGAATAACAGAGATGAATGGAAGAAGAGAACATAATTAATGCGCCGACCCCAGATAACCTGGGATTATGGCAGGTAGAAGATGTATGAATTCTTAAAAAGAACATACCTACTTGTATCTCAAAAATTGCCAAATGCTTTACTCGACTACACAACGAAGCGATATTTCTGTGACTGTGGGACTGGGTGAGCAACTTTGATAAAAACTATATGAACTCGATAGACCATTGCGATTTCGGCACGTACATAATTAATTTGGAAGAAGTCACAAAAACTATCCAGCCGTGAGGTGGGTTCTTCCAAATGAGGTTCACAACCTGCGTCTTATTGAAAGTACTGTAGCTTGTCAAAGTAGGAAAAAATCTGCTGGATTGGGCATTTTCATCATTTTACAAAATAATTAACTTGCACTGTTGGTTGTACCTACTGGACTTGTAATTTATATTGTAAACTAGTTTAAGAAAACAAGTTAGCTTGGACGCTCGGGTGCAAGCCTAAATGTTTTTTTAGTTATCCGGTAGAGACAACTAAAATAATACACTGTTATCTGTCCAACGTACTCGCTAAGATGTTCAAGCAAGGGTATCGAAAGGAATGTTTGTCACATCAACATCTACTATACCATAAAGTGGTTAAGCTCATAGTCAACGTCATGGTACACCGAAAAGGCGAAAGATTTGCGTGATGTTATCGACTCCCACGGCCATTTATGAATCAGGCCACTAGTTCCATATTAAAATAAAAACCTCTTTCATAATGAGTATGTGGTTTAAGGGACCATCCCCGGCATTCGCAAAAAAGCTGTACCAATATTTAGTTCTAGTAGAGTATGTTGACTGTTTTATTCATAAATGAACATCCATTCTTATGCGAATTTTTCATACTTTCTTTTCTCCGGTAGGTACTTTAGTGCCGCGGAGCCCTAGAACTGTAAAGATTCTATCCGTATCCTCTCTAAGAGAGTGCAGAGCAACGACCTTGTTGCTGAGGTAATCGTCCTCTGCGTAGGCGCATTCGAAGTGCCGGTAATGATACGCCAAGGGCCACGGAGTAGTGCTACAGGAAAGATGGCGAGATTAATTAGACCAAGCATACTTCACAAGAAAGTTATAAAAAGGAGGATGATAGCTTAGTGGTGGATCAAAACTGCGCGCCTTCCAAAGAATAACTACTTAATAAATAAATAAAATCTTTATTCACATTATGCTAAACAGGAGGTTGGTGTTCCAATCCGAACACGTACCTCTAGCTTTTTCAAGTCCGTGAGTATTCACCGTGAAGAAAACCATGTCAGGTATTCAAACGAGTATGTCACTCGTTCAGATATACGTCTCTTAAACAGTGAGACCCACTATAATTTAATTTCTTGAGAAATGCCATGAACTAGTAATTTGCAATTGTATTATGTAACGAATGATTTTCAACTTGTAACCATGATCCCGTTGATCTCTCCCCTTTCTAAAGGTTGCGAAGTTCAGACGGCAGTTTCATTCCCAGACTCACCAAATTCAGGATATCCAAAGCAACGGATTTTTATCATAAATCAGACAGTTTTAGTTACTTCCGAGGCATCGCTAATTTACATTCTAGAGACGACAACGACTTCCGCAACTCTCTATTTGGTTTGCATTAAATTTATTGGATAAAATTTGTTTCTATGATCCGTGTAGGTAAGGTTTGGTGGCTAGCATTTTAGGTTTTCGTTACCTGCAGAAACGTTTGTGATGGACAGTTGTCGGATTTTTGTGTGCAATTATGGACGTAATCCTAACATCGGAATGCCTTTTAAAAAGATACAATAGATAACTTGCTGATAAAGGCGCTTATCAAAAGATCACAGTACCAAGTTCATGCTAATATAATGTTTTACTTATCTACTTAAGTTTTCTTTTTTAATTTCTAATTAGAGAAAATGTATAAGTATTTTACTCGTAGGTATAGAATACTTCCGAAATTCCGAAATACCGCGACCGTATCCATACTGATAATGTTTGTGGACTTTGACCCTAAATTGCACCATCCGATTCAATCAGTGGTTATGCGCTACGTAGTTAGAACTCTGAAGGTTGGGTAGTGTGGAAGGTGTGTCTACTCGACACTCGTATAATAGTTTCGGTCCTCAAGTTTGTCTGGGTAATTTATGGGTTACGTCAACCTTCACTTGGTCCTACCGATTGAACGCAAGACCACACAAAAGATTTAGATTGTAGTCGCAAAGAATGGTGGGCGTGGCCATTACCAGCCGAGCGGACAGATGCACTATAATAAGTACTTAACTACCTACATTAGGGCTGGCATAAAAACTCCTATAAACGTTATAACCATATTTTTTGGATGAAAGGGTCAGACGAGCAGACGCAATTCCTGATGGTAAGCGAATTCCACCTCCCATTATCTTCGTAACACAAGTTGAGTTACAAATTGTTCTGCCGGCTTATTAAAAAGGGAGTTCATTTCTTGTAAGTTTCAAAGTCGTATCGAACCGTAAATACGAGTACCTCTGAAAATATAATCTAGGTTATTTCGATGTTTCCTTTATAAATATTCATGTAAGTAATAAATTTTACTGCTACCTATTTCATTTAAAACATTTTTTATTGAAGTTTTTAAGCTTCATTATGTATAAGGAAATTAGGTAATGAAACAATAATAATGAGTTTTGGAATTATTTCACTTAATCACCTGTATCAGTTTACTTACTTAAATCATCGGTTATTGAGCAAGCTCAATGGATTGTTTAATGCCCAATTTTTGTTTGTAAGGGATTAAAGCGCTTAGGTAAGTTTTAATAACAACTGTTTTCCTAAGTTCGGTTACCTCAATAGTATGTTACGAATTTTTCGAACATAGGTAGTTCTGGTTTGTGATCACCAATCCGCATTAGGCAAGCGATAGTAATGATCCATCATCGCAGTAGCAATTTCGAAGAGGCCTTTCCTGCAGTGGAACTGTACCACATAGAAGCACTGCGTGGTATACTTCGCAAAATTCTATGATGGAGGGACCTTCGCCCTGCAGTAGGACAGTATACTCGTAGACTGTACATTACTTTTTACGTTTTCTGCTATCTTCACCCCTAAGAGCTACCGACACGACGTGTGCATTCATCAGACATGACATCAGATGTGTTTCGGTGCTCTCTTTGTGCGTTACGTTTACTCGTAAGTACGAAGTAAGCCTCTAATGACTGCATAAGTCACGATTGGAGCTACTTGGGTGCTCGTCCATGTTGAGGCAATTATGTTTTTAATCATATGAAAACCTTTATGCTAAGATTTTGAGCCCAATCGCGTAAGGTTAATTCTCAGTTGGGATCATTTAGGCAACGAACTTAGGTATCTAATAGGTAGGTCAGTTCGAATGCGTTGAGAGAGGTTTCGCTGGCATATTTTCTGGTCCCAAATTTTGATCTAAAGCGCTTATTAGTAAAACTGAAGATTTTAGCCTTTAGATTTAAGAAATAGATTTGTGCACATTGATGCATGGCTGTTGTTACATCAATTTACAGATGGAGAAAAAGATGTAAAAAAAATGGATTTGGTATTAATTATTGTCTTTTTAATTTAGATATAGCACTTTAGCTTATTTTATATCATGATATTTTAACTCAATTAAAAATAAACCTTCAATTTTTTTTAAGAAATAAGGAAATGAACAGTTTCCGTGAATAAATGCCTAATTTAATGATCCGCTATTACGAACAAATTCCTTTCAAAATATTTAGAAGTCATTAAAAAACTAGGTATTTCCTTAATTTTATGAAAATTTACGAAAAAAAAGTCATCCTGTTTTTTTTGCCATACAAATAAAAAAGACGCTCCACAAAAAATAAGCGTGGCTAAAGTTAGACTTTGTAGCTAAATAGACCTCAGAAAGTGTAATAACATCCAACTCACAACATCTAAGTACTAAAACTGTAAAGGCCACAAGTCGATCCTACCATAAAACACAGTAGGTCTCTCTTGTCTTATATGCTTTCCCTCGCGTGAACACAGACATAAACTGTTTTACCACTTGTGCGAGTAAAGTATCGTTTTTACAACGATGTCCTAGATATAGTGCCCAGGACGCTGATTCTTAGGCATTATAAGCTACGTGTTATTTCATACAATAAAATACACTGAAGAGAATATAAAATGACCTACTTGCTGAACTTATGACAAGTGGGTAATGTATGTGTGCTAACGATATATAACAAAATCGAATTCTCTTTCTATACAAATTGCACTTCGCAGTTACTATTGAAACATAAGCTGCTAAAATTTTATATTTTCGAAGTCGTTTGATAGTTTCCCTATAGATGGCGCTGGGTATCGATTACATCGCGCCAGGTGTTTCGACTTTTCGGGTTACATTATAAGCCTTATAGATTGCTTTAGACATTATCTCTATATAAAAAGTATAGAAGATAATATATCTTAATCGTGCGACCGTGCAAGCGATAATAGTATGAAAATAGTTGAGGGCGGAAAAATTGCCTCGTAGCTATTGTTACCAGTAAACATTAGGTACCTACTATGCCAGATTAGCGTTACAGGTTTTCACACATAAAACATAAAGCCTAACCACGATGCGTAGTTCTGCCAATCATGTGAAAACCACATACATGTGTACTACACGCTTTCCAACCAGGTTGTTCCACTATCGTTTAACATATGATTGCATATGATTGCATAGTGTATATGTACGTACCCCCTCATAGTTGCAGCTGACCGACCACCGAACTATCATTACAGTTTACTGTTTTTGCCATGGACGAGTTTGTTCAACGATTACAAAGTAATTAGGCACTTACTAATTAACTTAATAATTGCTTTATTTTCGCGGTGGTTCGGTGTATGACTGCGGAAAATGCTCGTGGGAATGTTTACAGTGCATTTTATTATGATAATGAAGGACAATTAATGCAAAGTATAACAAAAGATTTTTAACTCATTTCATGGATGTTTTTTTGTCGAAAATGTTTTTAAGGAGACGATGAACCTGCTTTGTTGAAGATGTCTACTATTTAAGCTAGATCTAAATTAAACATCTCAAAAATTTAGGATTTACAAATGATCAGAAGACATTGTCTATTACGTACAAACTCTTTCTGCTTCTTACTAAAACGTGTCTCTACGCTTCATTCATAGCATCAAAATTCTTCGTGATACGCAATAGACTGACAAAACTCTACGTAAAGTGCCATAGATTGCGTTCGAAAAAACTACTTAGGTATCTACCAACTTGTGGTACAGTAACTATCAAGACGGCCAAATGGCCATAAAAAATTCAAACTGCTAATAGTCGTAAGTTTTTAGAACATAAAATTCAGTTTGATGTTCCGTTACAAATAATGCTATCTGCCATTATTTGCTACTTCACCAAATTGTGGCTTGCGTGTAACATCGGGCGCGAGTAATCGTGAGCAAACACTTAGACTAGTCGTTACCAGAGGCTTCAAAGTTTCAAACTAAGAAACCCTTATTACAACTCAGCTAAGTCCAATTTCCAACGGAATATTTGAAGTTACCGCGGCTAAAGCAGCGCGCAAGCCACTCCCATACATTCCGACGATTGCTGACATACATTTAAAACGTGATGGAACATACAAGCATGTTAAGTTGGAACGATACCCTGACATTTTCCCAAGCTTCAAATAAGGCGAAGTAAGTTCAGCCGTGGCAAATTAGAAGGGATTTATGATCTTGTAAAGGTATAGGAGATAATATCGTTTTTCAATTAGAATGAGGCAACAAATCTTCTTATATCGAAGCAAATTCATCATCATATTTCGAAGCTCGAAAGGTCCCCGGTTCGATTCCCGGTCAAGTCAATTTAGTAAACGACATTTTCTAAATTTTCTTGGGTCTGGGTGTTCTGGGTTGACATAGTACAGGGATTTCCCTAGTTTGAGACCAGGTTGATTGGTGTGATTGTCTGGCGCATTTATTTATTTATATTTTTTAGGAATAAAGAGGTCAATCTCATAGTCCACATCAAGGCTTAAGTGTAAACACGAAACACTTGCGCGATGTAATTGACTCAAAGCGCCATCTATGGGTACTGGCCGAAATTAAATGCCGAAACGAAGTGAGGGTAGGCCACTAGTATTTATATGTATATTTTATATAGGTAGGTACAGAATACAACTCAATACAAGGACGTGGCAAACTTGAAATGAATTGAAATGTCACTTGATTCCATAGCGTACAGGTTGGTGATGAAACGAGTTACTCAAGAGGTCGTAATATTTAAATTATGTGTTGGTATTACGTTTTCTCTCTACCAGAATTTTCTTTTCCACGTAAGCATGTACATACTTATATTATGTATGGATAAGTACATATTTGCGGATTGGTGATCACAATCCCGAGCAGTGTTTGAAAAATTACCTACATACTTTTACTCGATCCGGGAATCTAACTAGGGACCCCGTGATCACGGCCCGGCACTTAACAGGAAATATGTTTATATAAACGTAAAATATAAACCCTTACAGGGTTCATATTACGAACTAGGTATACTATGTTTAAGAGTATGTGTAAGTATCTTTTATATGAAGAAATAAAGTTTATGAAATGAAACAAAAAACACCTGTCAAATTTTTCAATCGACTCTCGTTTTACTGTCAATCACATTAGGTTGAATATCAATTGATAAAATTTGTAACCTGATGTGTGGCTGTTCTGCCCCTAATGAGTTCTTGCAATAAATCGGCAGATGCTTACCGATCTATATCCCGCTATGGAGATAGACTGCTTATCTTATCATCTTAGGTCACCACATTAGTACAGGGAACTTTCAGTTTAAATAATGAAATAAGCTAATTAATTACGTACCACATGCGTAAATGTAACTGCGAAGAATCCTTTACCGTCGCATGCATAATAGCAGGAAGCCCATAAGAAAATGTAAACATACTGTTATCGCAATGAAATGCAACCACCTGCATTCCGATATCAGAATGCAAGTCTTGAGGTTATTATGTATACATGTAGGCCTACACGGAAAAGGACTGATTTGCATCTTATTAAAGTGAAATAGAAGCTTCATTTGAGTTAGCCATTACATAGTATAATGTAGATTCAGTTGATAAGTAGTTGTAAATTACGATACTACCAAATAAATATAAAAAGATAATGTAAAATCATTACTTGCAAATACCAAACATGGAAACCAGCAAAGTTACAAAGGAAAACATAGCTTTTCGGAATCACCATACAAAACGCCAATTAATAAATTTAATCAGAAGATCAGGCTATCTCATATCATTACCAGCCTTACATACGGGGTGTCGTAGTTCGAATACGAGCATGCACCTCTTGATTTTTCATATGTATGCATATTTCTACGCTTAGTTCGGCGGTGAAAGAAAATATAGTTTCTCGATTCCTGGTTACGTTGTAAGCTTTCGCTTTGGAGCCCGGGTTAATGTTAAGATGAGAAAGAGACTAGCAGAAAAATAAGGCGTTATTTGCCAAATAAGTAGCTCTTAACCATAAAGAATGATCACTTGTATTAAATAGCAGCTTAAATAGCACATCCACTGCCGCACTCAGACGTCATTTATTCTTCATGTTTATTATCTTAATTATACTTAGATAGTCTTTATGCATATTAAAATATTTTGAATATTGACACCTATGACAATATTCTTTTTTAAAGTGAAAATTAAAGCTAATGAACAACTCCGACTGCGGCATTTACAGTCATTTAAGTAGCACACTTGGTTCTGCAGTTTCTGTGATAATCATTAGGGTACTCACGACTGCAAATAGCATTATGCTCTGTGACACTATTAAGTGCGCAAGAATGCATTTACATTCTCTGATGTCATCTTTCGGTGACCGAAGCTCGAGAGGGGAACTCCGATTCGGTCGTAACGTCCACTTCAAATTAGGCCCTCTGAGCTCCGTATAATATGTAAGCTTGTTTACATAACTACTATTATTAGATGTTCGCTATTACTTGTATAACGTGTTTTTATTCTTATAATAAATAGTAAAATATTCGTTTTGCATTACTAAATAAGTATATTCTATAAGTACATATCAATGTAAGTGAATGAAGATAGAGCGTAAGTCAAACAAGGTACAAGGGTCAACATCGTCCATAGACAACTTAATTGCAGTACTTAACGATATACCATTCAAGTTAACTGCAATCTCTCTGGTAAGTAGTTGTTGACCTGGATTAAGTTTAAGTATTGAAAACAACATCAGCATACACTTCATATTATGTTGATTGATGTAATACATACATTACACATTATAGGACATAGATTTAGGTTCTATTTTCGAATTTTTGTATAAATAAAAATTGCTTCCTAATGCGTCTGATTTTTTTTTTGCGTAAGTTTATATTTTAACAGTGGTCGCAGTCCACTGTAAGCATTTTTTCGTTATGTGACGAGCGTAGGTACCTTTTGTCTCTGTCGTGATTTCCATCTTTCTACCATAGAATATATAGGCAATATCGTACATGGCAAGCATAATAGATATTGCTTAAATGGTAATACAACATGGAAGACCTCTAAAGTTATAGCGGTATCTTTATAAATAAAATACCGCTACAACTTTCTGCATGCAGGTTGTATTTACAAAATGTTAGTGGTTCTAATAGTGAAAGGTGTATATTTGATATTTGTTATTATTATTACTGTATTCAAAAAAGGAGAAGGTTCTATGTTCCACTGTAGATTTATGTTTTTTATGTTTGCTTAATATTTCTTCGTACCACGTTGCACGATAAATTGACTGCAGCAGTCGTAGCAGCTGCGCTTGAGCCTCGACAACAACAAATTTATTTTTCGCTTAAATTGTTGATCTAACTTGTAAAGAAGGAAGAAAAGAAATTTAAGTGCTTTTAAAATAAAAACGCCTAAATTGTGAAATTAAATATTAGCCGAGATTTGACTACCTACCATATTTTTTATTAATTAAAGCGAAATTAAAAATTATACACAACTAAGTTTTATAATGACAAAGAGCAAGTCAAAATGTATTCACTACAGGCAAGATATACAACAGTACCCACAAAAGGGTAACATACTACATCTGTATCTATAGATAACATAAGAGCTACAAACAAACTGTAAGGGCAAGTTTTACACAATGTTTAAGTATTATCAGGAACTATCTAAAAAGGATCTAAACATACATTAGCATACCAGTGTGCTAACTAAACATACACAACTCATTTACGTAATGACCCAGATTTATATCAGTTGAATGGAAATGGATGGGTGTTTGCATAAATTATACAATTGGTGAAATGAGGGGTTTACGTAAAATCATTCTTAAAGTAATTAGCTAAACTCTTAGAGCTAAACTAATTGATTTGATTGTGTAATCAAATCATATATGTTAAGGTACACACTACACAGGTGTAGGTATACTGTTTTTATACCTAAAGTTATTTTTATTGTAGGATTTGAACTCGACTTCTACCTTGAATGTTTTAGGCCATGAGTGAGAATTAAGGAGCTACAAATATCGAATTTGTGGGGCAAAGTTATATTAATACAGTATGATATCAAAGAGATGGGAGAACAAAATCATAGGCTGGGATATTGGCGAAACATATTTTTTTGGATTTGGCGGAACATTAATCTTTGCAGCAAAAATGTTCTTCAGACCAATCTTAAATATTCCTTCACTATTACCTACAAATAAATCTTATTCTAACACACGCTCCGCCTAATTTTATACGCAGAACATTTTTTTAAACTAATCTTTAGAACAACTATTTTATTTTTATTCATTGCTCACAAGTTTTCATCTACGACTAAACCCTGTCTGGCAGGTTCGTAACCAAATGCTTGTTAAAGTCAATCCGATATTCAATTTAAAAAACATTTATGCTTATTGCTTTATTTCATTATGCTAGATGGTTATTAATTCTGACCTTCTCAGCTCTGATAAGTATTAGAACAATAAATAACACTGGCCCTCCGGCCATAGAGCATACGCTGTCTGTTGAAAATAAGCATGTTCTGTGACCATGATAAATTTATAGTTACAACATACCACCAATTATATGGGATTTCTGGCTAGCGGTTCATTTGATAGATAAAATATGCAAGGAATTTGAATATCTTAATCCATAGAGTGTAGTTATGTGGAACGAGAAATTTTAGCTCATAGACACCACTTATTTTTGTTAAGATATGTAATAAAACTTTTTTGTTATTGCTATAAAGTTTATATAGAAAATACTATAGGAATAGTAATCATTATTTTACACAATTCCATACTAAAGAGTTTGAAATAGTGATCTCAACAGCGCTGTCATCAGTTGATTTACAGCTATAGATATTTTGAATTTCAAATATACCTGGGTGTACAAATATTTTGTTTTCGACTCCAACCCACAGTAATTGGTTATATGTAAATTCTGAAAATACCAAAAAGCGCTCTTATTCGAATGGAGCCTTCATGATGGCGATAGTTTTAACGCGTTCACGCTCTATACGGGCGTCTATGATCCAAGGTCCAAGACACAATATTAAAAAAAATACTAAAAATAAGAAGGTAAGAACGGCTGTTCTTCTGTGAATGACTGTTCGACGTAACTACGTCGAAAATACTGACACATACCCGGTTGGTTCGCAAAGCTGGAGGAAGTAGCAGTCAACTTTGCATCTCCGGTGACATCAACTAATGCTTAGATTTTTTTTCTTCTTTTGCCATCTGCATAGTAATCACTTCAACGGCATACATGTAGCAATAATTATCGTTTATGATTATGCGTAGCTTAAACATGCCGTCATGGAAGCTCTGAAGTTAAAATAGAATGCGCATTTGATGCTAAATATAGCAAGACATTAAATGAAGAAACCGGCAGTATTTAAATGCAAGATTATTATTGCTATGCAGATAACTGCAATTGAATTGAAATGAAATTGAGTACAAATGTAATGTAGAGTGCACATAAATTGAAGATAAAGATTTCTTAACCCGAAACGATATTAATATAATAATATGTAGGTAAGTAATCTTTTCGCTGCCTCTTATTATTAGGTCGACATTAAAATATCACTATTAAAAATACTGCCTTGATTGTACAGCTACTTAATTTCTGAATATTAAAAGCAAGTTCGGATGTTTTTAATACTTCGAAGATAGAGTTCGAATCGAGTCGAGTCTCATTTTATATTTTGATAACATTATTTGCATAACTGCACCAACTGCCGCACTCCGAGACGTCATTTAACCTTAATGATCTGATGAAATGATCATTATCTTAATTATGAAAACACTTTATGGGTATTAAAAAAAGGGTCAATATTTTCTTAAGTGACTATTTAAGATGATTGACATGCGTTTATTAGCAGATTTTTTTTTCATAACGTAATTGTGCTTAATGAATCTTCTTTTTTTACTAACCTCGAATCAAAATAAACATTACTTTTTGTTCAGAAGGCGTCAGATTTATTACTTCATTCAACGGTAATAGGTATATGTAATATGTAGTTTCGACAAGCCCACATGCCATCGCCCATACAAAACCGAAAAGTGCTTCGGAAATAATGCCTTCTATTGTAGTTGTGAGTTACGACACCGATACCGGGCCATGAGCGTAATGAGTAATCATCTGCAGGCGGTTCTATGCAGTTACATCATACATCACCACAACCAGGCTTGCAGTAGGTACCTGCACAAATAACAAGTATGATAGAACTTGCCGCGCCCCGCTGTTTCGCCCGTGTTAGAAAAAAGTAAAGTATCAGCCTATGCACCATTAAATTTTAGTCGTTTTAATCAAGAAGCTATAGTAATAGGTAACAGCAATAACGCCCATTGAACATGTTAGATCATCAAAATAAATTAAAAAAAATAGCTGTTGAATACAAAACATAATATTCACCAGGCGATAATGTATGGAACAGCTGATTTTTATTTTGCTTACTTTAATGATCAAAAATGCTAAAGGGTCTTTATTCGTCTTACCTATTATGGCGGTTTCGGGTTTAAAACGACTTAGACTTAACGGTGTATACTGTCCCACTGCAGGGCAAAGGCCTCCGTCATAGAAATCAAGTCTATCGCTACTATGATGGGATTAGGCTTAATCACCACGCTTGCCTAATCACAAATCCAAATACAAAAAGTAGCCTATGTCACTTCAGTTATGACAATACTTCGACTATCCCCACTTAAAAAAGCACGTCACCGTGGGAAAAACACGCTTCAGCATGAATGGGCCGGCTCGACCGGAATGATACCACGGCTCACAGAAGACCGGCGTGAAGCAGCGCAATTTTCGTATTTTGAACTCGAACTGAACTTACCTGCAACAAAGGAAAAAAACATTAAGCAAATAATCGTAACATTTATTATGTATTTTTTATGGATATGTCCTAGTTTTTACATGGAAGATAACGATTAAGATTGCAGATTTTATTGAATAGGTGCGGTACATTCTTTCTAAGAAAGTATCCTAAGTTTATTTACTTAACGTTGTATCTGATTTCAGATAACCATCTTAGCCAGCTCATGGTCGTACTAAATGATGAGGCACTTTTTTTGTGATAGGTAGCAGACGAGCACACGGATCACCTTGATAGCAAGCGATTGCCGCCGCCCATAGACACCTGCAACACCAGAAGAGTCACAAGTGCGCTGCCAACCTATAATCCCCTTTCCCCCAATTGGGCCTCCGGTATCTTCGCTCCCTCGGCGAAACACAGCGCTACTTTACGGCGGTCTTGGTATCACTTCGGTCGAGCCGGCCCATTCATGCTGAAGCGTGGGTCTCCCACGATAAAAAAAATGATGGGGCATAGTGGAATCAGAACTGATGGCGCAAAAGTTCTCGCCTCATCGTGTATTCCGTCCGCACGATGAATATAAGACGGTGTAATAAGTAATAACCCCGTGGGACATTATTACCTACAATTATTATTATGGTGGCAAGGTCACGCCTTGCCTCATGCACGCGTCGACTGCTGGTTTTGAATTTAGAACAATGCATTCTCAGACCGTTTTTTGTTTGGACTACTAAAATACAGGATTCGTTTTTGGAATAATTAAAAGGTATTTTTTTTAATAAGGATTTCCAGTTTTTGACCAGTAGGTAGGGTAACCGAGATAGTGATTGCCCAGTGTACAGTGAATGCCCGAATTAAGGTTAACATACATTTTAACTTATTTTCAAAGGTGTAGTTTTACATTAAATCCGTTAAATAACACTAGGATACTGTTAACTAGAGTTCTAAATAAGACATTTGGCAAAATTTTCAATAAAAATATTGTAATGGCAGTTTTTGGACAGCGGGTGTCCGTCACTTCAAAAAATGCGAATTCCTTACAGAATTTGTTAAGGATACATTTTGTAGTTTTGAAGTTTGTATCACTTTAATTTTCTTTTTTGAGCGTTAAAGCACAACGACGTGTTAGTTAAAGCTTTAGTGTTTCATTCGAAGCAGTTATCGCGGCGTAATTTTATTCCATTAAGTATTTTAAGAGGGTGGGCAATCACTGTACCTAAAATATGACAAATTCAGTTATTGCCATACCAGAATTCAGTTATTGCCATGGGTATGAGACAGTGATTGCCCGGGTAGGTATTTACTAAATCACGTGAGGGATATAATAATCGAACCGAATATTTTCTTTATATCCTGTATCTTTCTTTATATCTAGGTCTAGGTACAAGGAGTTTCGAAAAAACTGCTTTTTACAAAAAGTTGACCTAAAAATAGGGGAAAATTTGATCTGCTACCGAAAATCTTGGAGGAAAGGTGGTAAGAAGAACAACCAAATATATACCGTAATTATATTATGTATTTTACCGTGGGAGAGCACGTTTCAGTATGAATAAGCCGGCTTAAACGGAGTGATTCTATAATCACAGAAAACCAAAATCAAGCGGCGCTAACGCGTGAGTGTACCGGAGGCTCTATGAAGGGGGAAAAGGAGTTAAAATGTTGGCAGCGCATTTGTGATTCCCCTTGTTGTTGCGAGTGTCTATGAGCGGTGGCAATCGTTTACCATCAGGTGATCCGTATGCTTGTGAGCCACCTATCACATATTAAAATTTAATTACCAAATGATGCAGTTAGTAATAATTAGAAAAAAACTTTCAAATTTCAACTGTGGGAGAGCCACGCTTCAGCATGAATGGGCCGATTTGACCGGAGTGATACCACTGCCTCACAAAAAAACCAGCGTGAAGCAGCCCCTGCGCCGAGTGAGTGAGGGAAACGGAGGCCCACACCCGGGGGGGAAGGGGATAAAAGGTTGGCAGCGCACTTGTGACTTCAGTGGTGTTGCAGGTGACCATGGGCGGCAGCATTGCTTATTATATATAATGTGCAGTCAAAACACGCATCACTTGATGGTAAGCGAATGCCAACGCACATACTCAACACCAGTGGAGTCACAAGTATGCTGCCAATGTTTTTAACCCCTCCCCCTCCCCTCACCCCCCATTGGGCCTCCGACAACCTCAAAACTGTATCTACTTACCTTTTGTGAAATTGGTACATTCCATTTATTCGCTGAGATAACGAGAAACTAGATTTTGAAACTAAACGGGTTTTCTTAGTCAATGGTATCTTATTTGGATGATGTTACTGATTTCAATAGCTTAGAAATATATCTTAAACGCACAAAAACTTACGAAAGATCTAAAATTTTAAGTATTTAATAGTATTTTTATGGAATTACAACGTGCGGTATAGTTGGCAATCACTGTCTCATTTGGTTGGCAATGACTGTGTCAAGTGGGCAATCACTGTGTTTTTAGGAGATATTTTTGTTATACGTTATAATTATAAAATATTCTTTAGATGTTTGAATTATTGCTAACTTATCTCAATGCTAAACTATTAACGTTGTCAAATAATTACACTCTGATTTCTAATTGTTAAAGAAAAGGATTATATTGAAATAAAACTAGTGTCAATTTCTTAAGTGGGCAATCACTATCTCGATCACGGGTAACCGAGATAGTGATTGCCCAGTGTACAGTGAATGCCCGAATTAAGGTTAACATACATTTTAACTTATTTTCAAAGGTGTAGTTTTACATTAAATCTGTTAAATAACACTAGGATACTGTTAACTAGAGTTCTAAATAAGACATTTGGCAAAATTTTCAATAAAAATATTGTAATGGCAGTTTTTGGACAGCGGTCGTCCGTCACTTCAAAAAATGCGAATTCCTTACAGAATTTGTTAAGGATACATTTTGTAGTTTTGAAGTTTGTATCACTTTAATTTTCTTTTTTGAGCGTTAAAGAACAACGACGTGTTAGTTAAAGCTTTAATGTTTCATTCGAAGCAGTTATCGCGGCGTAATTTTATTCCATTAAGTATTTTAAGAGGGTGGGCAATCACTGTACCAAAAATATGACAAATTCAGTTATTGCCATACCAGAATTCAGTTATTGCCATGGGTATGAGACAGTGATTGCCCGGGTAGCTGGTATTTACTAAATCACGTGAGGGATATAATAATCGAACCGAATATTTTCTTTATATCCTGTATCTTTCTTTATATCTAGGTCTAGGTATAAGGAGTTTCGAAAAAACTGCTTTTTACAAAAAGTTGACCTAAAAATAGGGGAAAATTTGATCTGCTACCGAAAATCTTGGAGGAAAGGTGGTAAGAAGAACAACCAAATATATACCGTAATTATATTATGTATTTTACCGTGGGAGAGCACGTTTCAGTATGAATAAGCCGGCTTAAACGGAGTGATTCTATAATCACAGAAAACCAAAATCAAGCGGCGCTAACGCGTGAGTGTACCGGAGGCTCTATGAAGGGGGAAAAGGAGTTAAAATGTTGGCAGCGCATTTGTGATTCCCCTTATTGTTCCGAGTGTCTATGAGCGGTGGCAATCGTTTACCATCAGGTGATCCGTATGCTTGTGAGCCACCTATCACATATATTAAAATTTAATTACCAAATGATGCAGTTAGTAATAATTAGAAAAAAACTTTCAAATTTCAACTGTGGGAGAGCCTCGCTTCAGCATGAATGGGCCGATTTGACCGGAGTGATACCACTGCCTCACAGAAAACCAGCGTGAAGCAGCCCCTGCGCCGAGTGAGTGAGGGAAACGGAGGCCCACACCCGGGGGGGAAGGGGATAAAAGGTTGGCAGCGCACTTGTGACTTCAGTGGTGTTGCAGGTGACCATGGGCGGCAGCATTGCTTATTATATATAATGTGCAGTCAAAACACGCATCACTTGATGGTAAGCGAATGCCAACGCACATACTCAACACCAGTGGAGTCACAAGTATGCTGCCAATGTTATTAACCCCTCCCCCTCCCCTCACCCCCCATTGGGCCTCCGAAAATCTCAAAACTCTATCTACTTACCTTTTGTAAAATTGGTACATTCCATTAATTATTCGCTGAGATAACGAGAAACTAGATAGAACAATTTGTCGATTTTACTAGATTTTGAAACTAAACGGGTTTCTTAGTCAATGGTATCTTATTTGGATGATGTTACTGATTTCAATAGCTTAGAAATATATCTTAAACGCACAAAAACTTACGAAAGATCTAAAATTTTAAGTATTTAATAGTATTTTTATGGAATTACAACGTGCGGTATAGTTGGCAATCACTGTCTCATTTGGTTGGCAATGACTGTGTCAAGTGGGCAATCACTGTGTTTTTAGGAGATATTTTTGTTATACGTTATAATTATGAAATATTCTTTAGATGTTTGAATTATTGCTAACTTATCTCAATGCTAAACTATTAACGTTGTCAAATAATTACACTCTGATTTCTTATTGTTAAAGAAAAGGATTATATTAAAATAAAACTAGTGTCAATTTCTTAAGTGGGCAATCACTATCTCGATCACCCTAACTAAGACGAACGTTTTGATATTATTTTTTATTGGACGCGGGTTTTTGAAAATGAACTAGCCTTTGACCAACATAACGTGGAACTCGAGTCTGGTCAACGCTTCAAAAATTATAGTGAAATTGCCCCGGGCAGATATTATTGTTACAAGTAATTCTGTGCATTATTCTTTAAGAAATAAGGTTGTAACTGGTGTACTATTTAGGGATAGTTGTGACAGTGTTAAAGTAGACAAGGCAATAGACTCTTACTTTGCTAGAGTGAAGTTATGTGCAATAAACGATTATGATTTTGAACTAGCCAAATATCTCTAAACAGTGTGTGCCTATGATTTTAATGAGTTCAAAGGTACATCAGATATTATAAATGGTAGCGTAGGTAATTAACGCGTACAAAAACTGTTTGTCCATGAACCACTTGGAAGTAATACCTCACCAGTATTATGCGTGTAATACTTAGTCAGAAACTACTACTTACTTAAACGCTGTGTGTAATAACGTTTTTTATTATAAAGGTGACATTTTTTATTGCATTGGTAAGTAATCACCGCCGCTCATTCACATATACAAGATCGAAGAGGTCCAAGAGGAGAGGTACAGGAAAAAGGTCGTTTCGTATCAGCGAAAAAATATTATGCCCCTAGCGCTATTAACCAATAGATATTCTATATATTAGATATAATGCTAGTTAGTAATCTGTCAAGTTTTAGTTAGCAGTGTTAAAAAGGTTTTGGTAAAAAATATTAAATAGAATAATTAAAAGGTCAAATTGATAGAAGAGCACTTTTGGTGAGTATGGGTTGAAGACAGTAGGTTGTAGTTCTCACGTGGCAGCAGTTATACAGAGTGGAAAAAAACATTGAACCTTAAATTCTTGATTAAGCACGTTTTACTGAAAAGAAAGAAATAGAATTTGCCGAAAGGTGAGTGTAAGGTTTCATAAAGAAATACCTATCTTTAATAATGACTGATCAAGTGACGGAATAAAAAGGCCAATTCTCCGAATCCGACTACGGCCTTTAAATTTGTTTTCGATAAAACAAAAAGGAATCGATTAGCAAATTCGCGTAACAATTGCTTTTGTTAGCCACATCTTACAGTTGATGACATACTTTAGCGTTTCCAACAACTACGAGCTGTGTCTAATGGAAACCTGATTGGGAGAGCATTGTTCGTCCTACGCGTCCTAGGGTATTGAACCGTCTTTTCACGCAGATTGGGGCCAACCTTTCACTACTATAAGCTTACTACTACTTTGTTTTGTTAAGAATAAACTACGATAGATTTTATTTACTTTGACGATCTATTTAGCGCAGTGGTTTGAGTTGAGACGCTAGAATCGCGGGTCCGATTCGCACCAACACAAATTGTTTATTATACAAACATGTGTATTGTGTCTGGGGTTAGTGGCACCTTCGTTGTTTCTGGTGTCTATAGAACAAGGGAAAACCTTAGTTTGGATCAATTTACTTATTCCTTAAGATAGACATAGGTTATCTAAATCGATTACAGTATCAAGTTATGGGGGGCGTTTACGCCTCGTCTACCGGTACGTGGTCTCCATACATTTCTGTATCACGTATAATATGTTTTAAAAATAAAAATCAATAAATAAACATAATGAGGAAAACCGATTTTACCGTGGCTCCGGCTCAACCGGAATGATAGATACCACCACGGCCTCACAGAAGAACAGCGTGAAGCAGCGCCTGCGCTGTGTTTCGTCGCGTGAGTGAGGGCACCGGAGGCCCAATTGGGGGGAAAGGGGTATTAAGGGTTGGGTGCGCACTTGCGACTTTACAGGTGTCTATGGGCGGCGGCCATCGCTTGCTATCAGGTGATTCGTCTGCTCGTCTGCTACCTATGACATAAAAAAACAAAAAGAACTAGAAAAAAGCTGTGCTGTGGCCCGCGAGCCAAACTTCGAGTATTCAGCTGTTTATTGTATGTTGAAGTATGTAGGCTTTACCGTCTTACAGGCGATAATTTATTATCGTCCAAACAGCCAATTTACCCGAGCATCCCACTGTCACGCGATTCGCCGTGCCTTTCAATTTGCGGCGGTGAAATTGCCATTTGCGTGCGATATTGCCGTGTGCCTTCCTGTGTTGTGTGGTTTGCATTGTTTGAGGGTAATTCCTGTTGACGCGGCGCTTTAGTTGCTGGGGAGGTAGGGGCAAATTGATCAGAGCTATCAAGCACTTTGATAAACAAATAAACCTTTATAGCAGGTTTTTACTGTAACGAATCATAGATATTTCATCGCTACTAGGTACTTTGATAGCATTTTCATATTGTAATTTATATTTTTGTTTTATTCGATCTCAGTGTGTGATTCCCGGTTGTTCTTAAAGCTGTCACTATGGAACTGCTTACTTACGTTTGGATCTTAATTAAGGATATCATAACGAAATTGCCACATCAACCATTTTCTTTCAAAAATTTTAAAACTGAAACGTTATCCCTAATATGAATCTGAAAAACAAACAAAAATTTATTGTAATCTACACTGAAATTATTCCAAAAATAGATATTTTCCGAATTGGTAGTAAACCTTCCACTCTTTACGACTTCTATTATAAGCCATACAAAAATTCGGGTAGTTTTGTAAGTTGGTTACAGAAATAAAAAATTAAGTAGGTCTCTATAAAACTACTTAGCATCATGCTGTTTTTCAATTCAAAAATAACAGAACACAATATAATGTCGAAATACTTATCAATGTTTTAGTCAATGTTACAAGCCGCGCCTCAATTAACATCAATATACTTAAGCTGACATTACAAGAACTACCTATCTTAATAAATATTGTAATTCTAATCATTTACATCTCAGAAACCTGTTCTAGTTGTTCTTGATATTGAGCTAAAGGCAAAGTAGTGCTCCGACAGGCTATCACTTCATGCCATAGCGTTTAACTTGACACATATACATGATATTGTTACGACCATGGGGGTACCGTGCAAGCGGAATTAGAACTTATCTCTATCAAAGATAAGGTTTATATTCCCTTGCACTACGTCACATACGCACGGTCGGCCGAACGCACGCGTCGAAGGAAATGGAGACTTATCGAACATTCGAGAATGTTCGACACACATCCAGAACTGTGTAGAAGACCCTCGAAGCCCTAGTTACTAACTATCCCCCGAAGACTCTGGAACATTCTAGTAGGACTTACTAGAAAGTTGTGGAAGTTACTGGAAAGGTCTCGCCCGCGCCTGTGCTAGTATAAAAGCGGGACGGGCGAGCCGACGAGTCAGTTCTGATTTGAACAGCGAAGGAGTGAGTTCTGATTTGGAAAGCGAAGAAGTGAGTTCCAATTTGGAAAGCGATTATTCTCCTGCGAACTAAGAGTGATCTTGTGTATTACCTGCGAAGTGTTTAAGGAAGATTTTAGTGTTTTAGTGCGTTTAAGTGTGATTTAGTGTTTTAATTGTGTTTTTGTTACTCGTCGAATAAATTAATTGTCTTTTTGTGACTTTGGCATTTTACTTGAATCTTACGTACCCCGTACCCGCAACAATTGGTGTCAGAAGCGGGATTCAAGATGTCACTTACGCCACAAGAAGGCAATGAGGACCGAATGGGAAGAGAGACTGCGGCCTTGCAAGAGGGTGAAGGTGGAAGAAGCTTAACGGAGGGTTCTGGTTCTGCTATACGAAGTGGACTTACCATCGACCTGGCCACCTCAATTGATGTTATTAATTCTCTACTATCGTTAGTTACCGATGAGATGACCCGCAGTGACAAGCAAAACCGCCATCACAAGGCGCAGCTTGCTGAAATTAAGGAGGAACAAGCCCGTTACCGGGAGGAACAAGCCCGTTACCGGGAGGAGCAAGAACGCCGTCATGAAGCACAACTCGCTGAACTTAAGGAGGAGCAAGCCCGCCGCCATGAGGAGCAAGTCAGTTTTCAAGAGGAGCATGCCCGACGCCAGGAGGAGCAAGTCCGCCGCCTGGAAGCACAACTTGCTCAACTTAAGGAAGAACAAGCCCTTCATCAGGCGGAGCAGGCTCGTCGTCAGCATGAGCAGGTTCACCGTCTTGAGGAGCAGGTTCACCGTCTGGAGGACCAGGTTCGCCGCCAGGAGGTGCAAGCTCGCCGTCAAGAGGCGCAGATTAATGAATTGAAGGAGGTGCTCAGTAGCAAGAGTTGGTTGGGGGCTATTGAGAAGAAGTATGCAGCACTGGAAAAGCAGATCGTTGCTGTTGAGAACCGACTTAACCGGGTGGATGGTGCGTTACAACAGCTGCACATCAAGGTGGAGAAGGTAGAAACTCGAGCTGCTGCAGTAGTGCCGGCAAATACAGTGTCGCCTGCAATCGAATTACCCCACTTCGATGGAACTACGTCCTGGGCAGCTTTCTGGTGCCAATTCGAAACATTGGCTAAGGGAAATGGGTGGAGCGACGAAGAATCAATGATGGCTCTCACTTTGGCTCTTCGTGGAGATGCTTTACTCATACTAGAATGCCTGCCTTCGGATAATAGGACCTTGGGAGCTCTCCAAGAAGCACTAGAGAGCAGGTACAGTGTAAAACACCAGGAGTACATGTTCAGAGCACAACTACGCGACCGAGTTCAGGAACCTGGTGAGAGTCTGCAGCAATGGGCAACGGAAATCGAGAGGCTAGTCCGACGTGCATATGTGTCATGCCCGGCGATAGTGGAGCCAATGATCTTGCAAGCGTTCAACGACGGAATAAGGGACGCACACATCAGACATGCTGTGAAATTAAATCACCATCAAACCTTACCGGAAGCTCTAGCCCATGCTTTGGAGGTTGAAGCTGTACGACAGGACCTTGGACCTCACAGACTACGGGAGGTAGTTGTGAGGGAAAGACCCTCCTTGGTCCCAAAATGCTATGGCTGCGGAGAGAGGGGCCATATTCGAATAAGTTGCCCCAAACGATGGTGTGACAACGGTAACTACAGGAACTGGCGTGACTACAAAAACTGGCGTGACTACCGGAATGACAGTAACTGGCGTGGCTACCGGGATGACTGCAGGAACTGGCGTGACCACCGGATCAAGCAAATGACCACTTCACCATGTGTTAAAACATGCTCGGGACGAGCATGACTAAGAGGGGGGTAATGTTACGACCATGGGGGTACCGTGCAAGCGGAATTAGAACTTATCTCTATCAAAGATAAGGTTTATATTCCCTTGCACTACGTCACATACGCACGGTCGGCCGAACGCACGCGTCGAAGGAAATGGAGACTTATCGAACATTCGAGAATGTTCGACACACATCCAGAACTGTGTAGAAGACCCTCGAAGCCCTAGTTACTAACTATCCCCCGAAGACTCTGGAACATTCTAGTAGGACTTACTAGAAAGTTGTGGAAGTTACTGGAAAGGTCTCGCCCGCGCCTGTGCTAGTATAAAAGCGGGACGGGCGAGCCGACGAGTCAGTTCTGATTTGAACAGCGAAGGAGTGAGTTCTGATTTGGAAAGCGAAGAAGTGAGTTCCAATTTGGAAAGCGATTATTCTCCTGCGAACTAAGAGTGATCTTGTGTATTACCTGCGAAGTGTTTAAGGAAGATTTTAGTGTTTTAGTGCGTTTAAGTGTGATTTAGTGTTTTAATTGTGTTTTTGTTACTCGTCGAATAAATTAATTGTCTTTTTGTGACTTTGGCATTTTACTTGAATCTTACGTACCCCGTACCCGCAACAATATTAAATCCTAGTCTGAAAGGTTTAAGACACTAAATCACTTGTCACCTAATCCAGATGACACTAATGCAAACAGCGCCGTAAAGTGAGCCTTGGTATTTTACAATTGGGTTGAAAATAGCCCGGTCTACATTGTGGGTAGCAAGTAGGTTGGTTGTTGGCTGAGAGCCGGTCGATGTGGGTCACTATTGAGTGACGCTTTTTGTTTACTAACAAATAATTTCAATGAATCCATTATGCAGTATTTTCTTCAAGAATTTATGGGTTTTAGAAGTCTAATTTTTATTTATACTATTTGTTAAGAAGTAAATTTTATTGACAACCATCAGATTCTACGCAATTCGATGCTTGCGCGATAATCTACACCAAATTCTTGGTCAAGTTTCAAACTAATCACAATCCACGAAGTTGCCGGCTACTAGTTGTTAAGAAAGTAGGCAGTAAATACTTCAATGAATTTGAAATGAAAAACTAAGTGTTGTTTAACATATAAAATTATATGTTAAACTAATTTCATAATTTTATGAACCCTTACTGCCCAGATAGCAAGCGTGCTTGCTGCAAAATTGATTTTGAGATTGTCACGTCAAACATGAAAAATCAAGTTTATGACAAAATCTGCTGTAAGCTTGTTGATTAAGGTATGATGTTTCAAGGCTTTGGTAATTTTGAAGCAAGTTTCGACCGCAAATATAAAATTGTAATGCTATGTATTTGTACTAGATTACCAAGTTATTTGTGCGGTTCACGGAACGAAACGAACTCGGTGCATTTTGTGTAGCAAAGCAAACCGCAAATCATCATTTTCATCATTCTCAGCCAATAGACGTCCACTGCTGGACATAGGCCTCCCCCAAAGTTCTCCACACAGATCGGTCCTGTGCCACCCGCATCCAATGGACTCCCGAGACCTTCACCAGATCGTCGGTCCACCTGGTGGGAGGCCTGCCAACCACCATCCTGCATGGGGTGCAAGTGGTCCCTCTCAACATCTTACGGGACCAAAGTCAACCTCACCTGCACGTGGCGCACCCTGCTGCACAACGGAAGAGGCTCTGGCGTACCCCACCAACCCGCACTGGGCCAGCGTGGTGGGTGTAGGCCCAAATCCCCCCCTATGATTAGTAGGACCAACACAAACCGCAAATATAAAATTGTAATGCTATGTATTTGTACTGGATTACCAAGTTATTTGTGCGGTTGTCGTGTTTATTTTCTACATCGCGATGACGAGATTTTTTTCCAAACAATGACTACCAGAAGTCCAATTTGTGAATAATACTTGAGTTATGGATTCTTTATTGTAATTGTGACTCTGTTGTGGAGCGTCATTCGGGAACGTCTGCCACTGCGCCCTGCTTGGGAAAGTGTGTGGAACTGAGACAAGGTTTTTTTTATATGATAGGTAGCAAACGAGCAGGCGGATCACCTGGTGGTAAGCAATTGCCGCCGTCCATGATGAACACATGCAACAAGTGCGCTGCTAACCTTTTATCCCCTTCCCCCCCGATTGGCCTCCAAACTTTGTTATGTCAAACTTGCATACACTTTATAGAATAATTTTCTAGCAAGTTTGTTGCTTCGGAACTAGAAAGTTTGATTTAACCAGAGATGAGAATAACAGTGCACTGAAATGTAATGTAATATCTTTAACCTTGCCTCAAGTTTATACACTTGCCACGGCAAATTTGAGACAAAGCTTCATGTTTGATACATCAAACCTATCGCAAGTCAGTTTCAAGTTTAAATTGTTATCTGGGTGGGTACCTGGTACCTACTAACGCACTAAACTTTAGTAGGTACCTATTGGTGCTATTCATTAGATTATACATAGGTCTAAACAATATACAGCGATTTTTGGCGAAGTTTGTTAAAACATGTTTTTTATTTTAAAGTTGTTTTTTTAGGTATTTATTTACTAACTAGATTTTGCCCGCGACTTCGTTCGCGTGGACTTCAGGTTCGTAGAAACTTCAAAAATTGTAGCCTATGTGTTATTCTGATGTATAAGCTATATTGTGGTAAAGTTTCATTCAAATCCATTTAGTAGTTTTCACGTGAAAGAGTAACAAACATCCATACATCCATACTTACAAACTTTCGCCTTTATAATAGTAGTAAGATATTTAGGTAAAGAGTGGAAGTAGTCTTGAGTTGTAAACCACTTAATTAAATAAACACGGCCTAGCAAAATTAAGTATCGCTCACACCTTATATGCCGTTAGCAAACTTTATATGGCAGTATACGGCATGAAATTAGCGTAAAAACCTTACGAAATTGCCGTAAATACTGCAATCGCAAACATCTTAGGGCTTCAAATAGCGATCGCATATAGTGCAAGAATCTTAATTAAAGAATTACAATTAGATTAATGTGCTGCCGTATCGCAATGGAAACGGTTTCAAAATGCGTTAGTATTCCGTGGCGGTGGAGGCCGCATACCTTCGGTCGAGAAGGCCGCTGGCCTCGGACATCCATAATTTATTGTAAAGGGAAACTGGCTGTGATTCTATTAACATACAGGGAGTATCGGTAAACAGTTATGTCCCTTTACTGCCTTTATAAGGATGTGGCCCGCCCTGATTTTGTTACGGATTGATGTTAGTTTCAAACTTGACAGATAGATGGCGCTAGGTTAAGATTACTTCGCGCATGTGTTTCGTTTTTTCCGAGTAACTAAAACCGGGCTGCCTATAGAATTTACTTCTCTAGTATAGATAGTAGGTAACCTAAAACTACCCAAACATTATTCATACTGTTATGTTAATGTGCCTATATTGTTGTTGTATCACTGTAGGTACTATTACATACATCACACACTGTAATATTACATAAATACTCACACACTTTGAAATCACCTTAGGTAATATTCTTTATTCTATTTTAACCTTAGCTCTATTATATTGGGATAATTTCATAAAATTTTTGCTTTTTTTGACAGAATCAGATGCCAGTTGTCAAATGTATGGAAAGAGTTGTTTCTATCAGTTTAGTTTCCATAGTTAAAACTCAGAGTAACTAAGTATACTGTATTTGGGCTGCATACAAAATAGTAATTGGACGGAATGGGGGCTAAAGGTTGTCAGCGCACTTGTGACTCTACCGGTGTTGCAGGTCTATGGGCGGCGGCAACCGCTTAAGTTACCATCAGGTGATCCGTTTGCTCGGCTGCCACTTATCACTTAAAAAAGGAGTTATATTCAAAACTATGTCCAATTTGGTCAATGTGTTCTTAACTACATGCATGGGCATTATCCAACAGCCGTTATAATACCGCATTAGCTGGTTGTTACGTTTAACAAACCAACACATGAATAAATTAATTCGAATAATTAATTAATGTGTGTGAGCCGTAACATAGTTACAGTCGGAGATTAGGTAGTCATAACTATTTAAAATGAGGGAGATCGTTTACTTCAATTATAATGATACGATTAGAAGATTATTGATATTGCCATGTCAGCTATTAGCTCAAAAACGAGGCTAAATTCGCAAAGTGTCTAATTGTATTTCGCAAAATGTTGGCAAGTAGTTTAAAAAACCGGCCAAGTGCGAGTCGGGCTCGCGCACAAAGGGTTCCGTAGCAGCAAATATAATAAACTTAACCAAAATTACAGTTAAATCAACCTATCTCAAAAACTATAAGAGATACTTTGATCAAACCAAAAATCGTTGAAAGAGTTAATTAGCATGCATCACCTCTATTTTTTTTAGAATTTTATACCCCGTAGTTATAAAAATAGAGGGGGGGGGGACATACTTTTTACGACTTTGAGAGCTGATATCTCAAAAAACCGTTCACTTTAAGAAAAATGTTTTTTAAAAAACTTTATATCATTTTAAAAGACCTTTCCATTGATACCCCACACGGGTATGTACATCGAAAAAAAAAATTTCATCCCTCAGTTACATGTATGGGGGGCCCCACCCCCAATTCTTTTTTTTACTATTTAGTGTCATATTTTTGTAGCGGTTCATACAACACATATTCCCATCAAATTTCATCACTGTAGTACTTATAGTTTCCGAGTAAATCGGCTGTGACAGACGGACAGACGGACAGACGGACAGACGGACAGACGGACAGACGGACATGACGAAACTATAAGGGTTCCGTTTTTGCCATTTTGGCTACGGAACCCTAAAAATATGATTCAAAATAAATAGAACCCTCTTTACCCTTCCGGTACCCTCACTCTTTGAGGTTTTTTTAATGGTTTTCATTATAATAACGATAACGAGTTAAGTATTCATTTGGCAATAGTTTCATTATTGTATTTCGTTCCATTTTGTTTCATTCCATGTGATTTATGATACGAATCCATGCGCAAATACAATCCACAGAGAACTATTGTAATGAAACAAAAAAAAAAACGTCAATTCGTCATTGCCTGTTCATAAAAATTCAAATGTTTTATTAGAACTCGCCGAGAATTTACCGCCGATGAACATGTAAGAATTTATAAGATGAATGGTGTCGTCATTTTAATTTTTTGTTTGTATGTGATGCTCTCTTATAAATATTCATCATAAATACATAAATATTTTCACGAGACTTGCCTAAGAAACGCAATCTTACAATATTTGTTTTTATTAAGAAAAAATAGGTTTTATTCTGTGAGTCGAAATAACTATGCCGTCAGATTCTTTAAAAAATAAAACAAATTGCGCAAAAGGTTACATCAATCTATTTAAAAATATCTTCTATCTATCGTCTTTAGGTCATACTGTTTATAAAGAAGCAAAATCTATAGAAATTATAAAGCTTACGTATAGGTAAACCGAACAAGCAAAACACTTGCGCGATGCAATCGACGCCCAGTGCCATCTATTGGTATAATTTGGATGTGAAATTTGGAAGACTAGTTAAAAATAAACATTATTTAACATTTATGTATATGACGGCTATTGCTTATTTAGCCTAAAAACTTCTCAAACCGCGGAAAATGTAATAAATCCATTCCCCACGTTTAGTAATTAAACTAATTTATCAAACATCTACTGAATATACTTTACTAATTAAACGTTCAACGGATGTTTCTAATTTACCTAGAACAGAAAATGAAATATTATTACGATTTACGCAACGAATAACGTGAAACTGGGTAATTGCGAGAATCCGAACACTTTGTTGTAGGTACAGTAACTAGACACGTAAGTAATACCTACAATCCATCATTAGTTCAAATTCGTACTTACTAGATTGATTCACTCGCTCTTTACTCCATGTCCCATATATTTCCATTTAGATGATCATTTAATTCGGTTGGATGGATTAGTACACTACAGAGTGAAAAGAATTCAAAATTGACTTAGTCAATGTCACCTGAAAAACGAAATGATAGGAACACAATATGACGTTTGTAGATACTTGCACGGCCCGATAAAAACACAATTTTAACAATCTCGGTGATGATGGCAAATCGGTAACAACTACACAGCAAAAAAAAAAATGGAAACAAAAATACTACAGACACTTCTGCACGATAGATACAGTGATGTTGATGAGACACCTATTATTGTAATTTCAGGTATCGTCGATCCCAAACGGCCGAAGGAAATAAGATAAAATACTCACTACCATACATTTTGATTAAATATTATTCAAGTATGTACCTACCTAGTCAAATACTCGTTTAAGGTTAACCTTAAACGAGTATAACTTAATGAGTAAACGAGTAGTTAACTAAATGAGTATAACGTAGCCTTAGCTTTAAAAGTCACTCTTTTTACTCAAGTGAACTGCTTTCCCGAGTCTTGCCGAGTAAGATTACATGTAGTTAGTTGGTCGTAATTAATTGAAATCTACTTTTAATCTAGCTTTATGTAAGTAATGTAGTCTGGAAACAACCAATGTCGTTTGTGAAAGTGGTCGCGTGACTTTACGGGTTATAAATCTATGCTTGTTCTTTATGTTTTATTCCCTTATCTTGAAATTTCATGCACGCGAAAATTGTATGTAAACTTTAAAAGTACATCCTGTCTCTTCGTCGCGTACTGAACGGATTCTAAAGTATAAGTTCCAGGTGATTTTAGCAAATTGTCAGTCTTTTGACAATCCAAAGTATTATTATACTAGTGGCCCGCCCTCACTTCGCTTCGGGACCATAATTCAGAAATGAACTAATAGATGGCGCTGTGTCCAATTACATCGCGCAAGCGTTTCGTGTTTTCGGTTTACCTATAAGCCTTGTCGTTGTCTATAGAAGTTATCTCTTTATAAATAGTATAGAAGATTAGCTACATAATTGTTTTCTTTGCTTAAGGAATCAAATCAAGCTAATCTTTCTCACTAACTTAACAGCTCTATAAGTGTTATGATTTGTATCAATTGAATATTTGAGTTATTTTAAAAAGTGCAATCTAAGGATGTAGTTAAATCATTTCCAGCATTGGTGCTGGGTGATTGGAATAAATTTTTCATTTATTCAATTTCATTTATATCTTCCACTCCAATCGAAGTCTTATAGTAGGTAATGTAATAATAATAGCAGGTAATGTAGTAATAGTAGGGAATTTGCTATGTACCTACCTACGAAATAATAATAAGTTAGTAAAATTACTAAAGACAAAAATGTAGATAATAAGATTACTAGGTGAGTGGGTAAATCAGTTATATGAAACAGAAGATAAGACAGAGACTATACCTAAGTGATTTCATAAGAAAATCACGTACTTACTCGTAGTACTATGGCTTAGTGTTCTACAAATAAGCCGTGGTGGTATCCATGTCATGAAATCTATAATTAGGAAATGTTGCGGTTGAAATAGTTAAATTCTTTTAAAGTTGCAAATATTTTAAAGTAAATAATTTCACGTTCTCCCAAACGTGACCCGTGAAACGTGTTATACTATACGTTGGTGAATGAAATAGATTAAGTACCTTCTTTCATATACGACGATAACAAAATGATCATGCCAATTAGAATGAAAAACAATTAAATTAATTTAAAAGTCATCGGGTATTTACTTTGCAAGTGTTTAAATTGTTTTAAGTAAATAATCACTTTAATATAAGTACTCATTGAGTTCATATTTTTGTTGTTAATTCCTAAATCATAATTTTGGAGCAACCCTGCTCAAGAGCAAAGGGTCAATTTCTACAACAAAACAATATTATAATTAACATTTGTGTTTATTCAGTGTCTGGGTGTTTCTATGTAATTATATGTAGGTATATTTGTGTTATATGCATTGATTCTGATATATTGCTTGTATCAAATCTCTAAGACTATAAAAGATCGTGATTTTGCCACTTAAGGTTCATGTCGTATAAATTTGCAGCTTTATAGCTACAGTTGTTCTAATTCTTGCCAATAAGCATTTCAATAGACCAATCTACCATATCGGCAGCACTGTAAGTTACTAGATATGGGAATATTTGTCCATTAAATGTTAGTCGGCCAATCGCACATTGTACGCCATGTTTGCCGCTCTCGCAACCACTTGCGAAAGGATATTACTAGATAACTTAGTTTCACCTTAAGTTCCACAAGCTACATTTTCATCAACCGACCGATTTCTTACCGTAATGTTTAGCATTTATAAGTAGGTCATTATTTTTTAAATAAGGTTTGAAAACTGGGATTGTAGCTGTGGGGAAAAAATCCGCAAGGCTTAAATGAACCTGAGCTGGCCACGTTTGTAGGATGCACCCAGAGAGGTGGACTAAATTTATTACGTATTGACAGCCAACAGGACGTCGTCTTAGAGGTAGGCCTAAAAAGAGATGGCATGATGACTTCGATCACTTCTCCAATAATTTTGGCAAACCATCGCTATAAACAGAGTGCAATGGCGGCATTTAGGGGTGGCACTGCTGGGCAGAGGCCCAGTGGGACAACGTGAAATAATAAATAAACAAAAAGGTTTGAAAATTGTTATTTTTTCACGGTTGGCAGCGGCATGACTGTGCCTCGGCCATGTTGATGTCTTTGAGCGGCGCATTATCGGCTATTTTATAGCAATAAAAAAAATATCAACTGGATTTTGACAGTTCGTAATGTTGCTATACGCGTTCCTAATTTGGAAATAGCCGTGGAGGATGGATTTGACAAGATAAGTAAGCAACGAGCCATAGCGGCATGGTGGGCTATTTCAGGTGCTTAATTTGTTTTGCTAAATTAATTTAACTAACCGATAATGTTAAAAGGCTTAGCATAAAACTGTCTTCTTAATGCAATAAGTATCAAAAGTTGTGCCCATAGATTGCATAAAGTCATCAAAGTAGCTATTTTGTCACCTTTTCACTCCTCATTTACTTTTAGTAATGTAAATGGCCTGTCTTTAACAGTTTTGTTATTGAATTTTGGGTATAGAATGCATTAATTTTAGTTACAACAAACAACATAATATAAATATTTTTGGTATAAGTACTTTGATATTGTGTATACACACACGTCTTTGCTTAAAACCCCAGACCATAAACAATCTCAACAATATTTTTAGTTTTGCTGGAACGAACGCGAGCCCAAAATATCCTTCTAAACTAAACAGTGTACTAGAAGCTAATACATTATTTACTCCTTCTTACGTGTCTTAACTCTCCGTTACGCCCGATAAAATGCCTTCAACATCTGCTAACAATGAGTCGATAACGTAAACTTCACGTAGGTATTGACAAACAGACCAACTAATAAAAAGTTACTAATACCTACGACCTCTGGAGCGTGTCCGTTCCAAGGTCGGGCGGCTGAGAGTGATGTAATAATGCTACCTATACTACCTACCTAATGACCGAAGGGTTTACATACAGGGTATACTTATATCTGTCTACCTCGGTGGTGCCGTGGTAAGTGAGTCGCTTTTTAAAGCGACGGTTGAGCTTGGGGTCTCGAGCTTGGATAGCCGGAATGGCGTAAACTACGACACAAAATACGGTGGGGCCTCGGGCTTTGACTTTGTCTGACTTCAACAGTTGACTACCCACATTTTTTCAAAATATTACTTGACATTTGACATTGACATTGGTTGAAGTTATCCTCATAAATGGTGGTAGAGCCATATTAAACAAGAATAACCAACGGAGTCATACCTTAAGGGTTTTAATTCCTCTCAACGTACCTGTACATTTTGACTCTAATATAAAAATTTGGGTGGACCTAAACATCAAATATTAATATGCCGCCTCTATCTTCTATATAATACTATTTATAAAGAGGTAACTTCTATAGACAGCGACAATTCTCAAAAGCAAAACCAAAACACGGAACGTTTGCGCGATGTAATCGCCACTCGGCGCCATCTATTGGTAAGTTTTTTAGTTTATATTTGCAAACTAAATATACAATAGCATATTTAGTTTGGATGTAAATTAATGGCAGCAGGCACGAGTGAACATAAAAAAGTTTGTTTTCCCACACCCATTGTCATTGTCAGGGTGTGAAAATTCAATGTGCGAGGGTATACTATTGTACTCTTACCAGTATTTATTACTTGAGTTTTGGATGTAAGCGGGAAACCGCGCCGTATTTTAATACTTCTTGTAGTTCCGTTGTACATAAACACTGCATTTTCACTACTATTACTGTTAACTAACATTACGTTTGCTTAGATAATAGCCGCTACTTAGTACTCGTAACAAAAACTGAGAACCGATTAGCCAGACACGGTATTCCCCCATTAATATTAACACTCACATTACAATGAAATAACCACGTTGCACAATATACTAAGCTATAAATATGGAAGACTGGCGGAAACAGTCATGACTGCCGTTATAAATAAACCTTCATACCTATTCAATCCGGTGTCTACTAAAAAGTACACTGTATATTTCATGAGGTCTTATCTTGATTAACATAGGGGTCAAAATGAAATAGTTATCACTGCTCTACCCGTCTTTTCATTGTAGTCACGTACGTTCTTTATTCAAAAGTGCTACTAATAGCTCCGGGGTTGAACCACAGTGCCAGTTAAATTCTTTTAAAATTTTGATTTAAAAAGAATTTAGTTTGTGTGGTGCACGATATATCTAGATTCTATTTTAGTAAAATTAGGCCAAGATTCAAGACTGTACGATGCAACTGTTTGATATCAAAGTGGGTAATGAAAACTAACCAAGATCAAACAAACATGGAATGCTACTTAAGATTTGTATCTCTCTCTTTTTAATTCAAAGTGAGCGTTATTTATCCATTTTGTAGTATTAATAAACCTGTGTGATATAGTTTTGTGTCTTTAGCAACCTCAGATCTCTTTGCTAGTTTTAGTTAGTAAGAAGTGCTCAGACGCTTTTGATTAGTTGGGTACATAGAATCCGCAACTAAACTGTACTCCAGCGTGTCGGACAATCCCGGGAATTATTTCAAATCATCAAAAAGAAGAAGATTAAATACCTCGGTCACGTAATAATAAGACAGGATAGACCAGGTACAGTCTATAATGATGGGCAAATCTAACTTATAATGATGGGCAGATTTAACTTATAATATAGGGAAATAGGCGTCCAGGATGAGGATCTGTCCAATTTCTTTATCCAATTCAGACCTAAATATCATCGTATTTAACGAGTGTCATCCCGTTCAAACACAAATTTATCATTACCTAATTAAGAATCCTCATTAACAATTAACATCGTTTGATTTAGTAGGTACCTCCAAGCCATACGGCCTAGAAATCACTTTCAAAGTACAGACAGACCATTAGGAAGTTATTACCTGTACAATAGTCGGCATAGTAACCTTGGCTCGCTGTTTACTTATTCACCTGAATGAAATAGACCACAGGCACGTATACTAGGTCTGAACGCGGCTAAAACATAAACATACATAAATTAAACATACACATAAATAAGCATTTCCTGATTATTGTTACTAATTTTAATATACCTACTTCATTTACGCGTACTGTTGTATGAAAATTAATAATATGGAAATTTGTAACTTCGCAGATTGAGAAATCAGCGTAAATTAGGCCTAATTGTCATTCTTGCATTATATTGATTTAATGAGTCTGACAATTAAACATCGGTAAGTGCATTGCAAAATCATCTACGCCTTTCGAACGTCCTACCTACTTGGGTATTCATACAAAGGTATAATGGGGCGTACTCAGGTTCTGGGCCAGAGAAGGGCAAATCTGATTTTTTACAAGCTAGGTGCTTAAAAAGAATAAAAAAACTTAAACTAAAATAGGTCTGTTTTTATATAAATTCTTTAACTACCCAGTCTTTTTTGTGATAGGTGGTAGACGACCAGTACAGTACAAGTGCGCTGCCACCCTTTGACCCGTTTCCCCCAAGCAGCCTTATTAAAATTAAAGTAATTCTATTTTAGTACTATTCCTTCTACTTCGTGTTAACAGAAGTGCAGTGACATAATAATCAGGTTATTTACCCTATCATCAACAGTTTAAATGTCCAGCGATTATTATCCACTTATTCTATGAGAGTGTCACGCTTGGCTAATGATTAAGCTAAGATTGTTTGAGTTTTTACACCATTTGTCTGTATCTTCTACTTGTTTGCTTTACATCATCGGTGCACAAGAAATAGGAAAAGATGAAAAAGAAATTTCGTGGCCTGAATTTCAACTGAAAAAGGAAGACTCGAATTTCTGTTTGCGGAAAAGGTTTCGAAAATCGGCAATGTTTTTCGTTATTTTAACAGTTCCTAGACCAATCACCTGATGGTAAGAAATTGCCACCGCCTATAGATACAAGAGCGCTGCCAACCTTAAAACCCGATTGGGCCTCCGGTATCCTCACTCATTAGGCGAAATACAGCGTAGGCACTGCTTCCTCGCCGGTCTTCTGTGAGGCCGTGGTATCGTTTCGGTCAAGCCGGCCCATTCATGCCCCAGAGTGGATCTCCCACGCTAATCCAGTGCTGCCAGTAATCTTCCTAAGGTCATTAGTTTAACGCTACTTCTTCCTATGCGCAATCCACTTTTGATTTATCAAGGCATTGTGAAAGCACGCAGTAGATTTAACTTCGTGTTCACCTGCCATGTTAATCTTTGATCTTCCAGAATGCTTGTCGGATTACACAACATCTTGACCGTACGGCGAGTGTGCAAAACAGTTTATTAAAAAAAGTTCGTTGGCTAATATCGCCATTGTCTCACGTGCTTCTTCAGAAATTCGCAACGTCTAACTTTAAATGGTCAGTGTTGCAAATATTTGAAACCGCGACTAAATCAAAATTGGATATTAGTTAGATAAACAGGTTGGAGGTGACCTGACCTGGCGATGCAATGCTGTCTGACAATTATACTCACCTATTTACCTAACTAAATTCATGAATCTCTAAAAAAATATGTTTTTTAATTCTATGAGGACAACTTCGGCAATTTCAAGTAACTAATATTTTAAGTAAAGTGATAAATCAATTGTCGAATTAAGCAAAACATATTCACTCAATAAAACGCCGGTCTTAAGCGCAAAATCGACTTACGGGTTCTGTCGATACTACTTTTTACGAAATCACTGATTTAATGGCTCTGCTCAAAGCAAGTGTTTACGTGATAACTCACTAGAAAATAGCATTGTTAAAAACAATACAAATCAACGTGGAAAATCAAAGGAATCCTTGACAGAAAACCATACCATCAGAACCAATACACATAATGAAATCTTGAAAAGAAGAGCTAACGTATTTTATTGATGCTTAAATTTTTTTTTGTTCAAATCTTAAGTCCTGGTGGAGCTCGAACTTAAGTGACAGTTTTAGAATTGGAATTACACGCTAAGATGAGAGGGAGTCACTTAAAAATTGTAGCCTTTTACGCAACGCAGAAGTCTAATAAAATATAACCGAAAATGCCTACAATAATCAATCGAAAAGAAAGAGTTATTTTGTTAGATAATTTGATGTGGCCAAAAACTCCGACTCGGCGGTGACCGTATCATAATATTTTACGCTCCGCCGTTCCGGATAACCAATCACCACATCCAATAATACCGGAACGATTTGATCAGTTCGCTAAAGAAAAACAATAAGTACCACGAGCGGGTTATGTAACCTTCTTTCTTCGATTTTTTGTATGGCCCTCATTAACATTAGTTGGTCAAATAAGTCGTTAGAAAGTATGGCACTGTTTTACTTCTCCGAACGGAAATTTCGATCCGAATCTGGTCACTGACTAAAAAGCTTGGCCATATAATTCATCATCTCTTTTGAAAGTGCCGGTATCCATTACCAAGTAAGTGGGACTCAGTCATAGAATAACCTTTCCAATGTTGAATGATTTTTTGTTTTCTAATTGAGCTTTTGCTAAAAAGACACAAAATGAAGTTACACGAAGAGAAAGATTTGAACCATTCACTTAAGCTGTGCGAGCATCTAAAAGATCTAAAAAAAATAGGAATGGAACGCAAGGTCCTTAACCAACTTCCATTCAAATACCAGGTAAGAACCTACAACATTTCTAACTATGCATGTACAAATATTTCCGCGAAAGCTAATAATATCGACAGGTAGGAACAATCTTATTTGTCGAAATTGCCAATATAGCAATGCTTGCGCCTGAGCATACCGTCACGTAGAGATCATAATGGCGTCACGTGTCGTTTCGCCTCCCACCTGACGACTTTTCCGCTTTCTGCTTGACATTACTATTTCTGTTATCGTTGCTTCATTTGAGTGAATACAATCTAAAATTATATCCATAGTAGTAGAACTCTTAGTACCTACTCTATATAGTCAGAAGCCAACTAATACATTTGTGGTAATGCTAGAAAAATCGAGGCGGTCTCTGCTAAATTACTAAAATTCTTCATTTAAACGATTTACATAGGGATTAGGGACACACCATAATTTGTGGTCCATTTGAGTTTTCAATAAGGAATTTTATGGAAAACATGAAGAAAGAAAGGTAGTTCTACTTTACTTTCATTTAGAGAATAGTACTACTTCCTATTCTAGGCAATCGAATTCAGTGTCTCATCACTATTATAACACTTCATACTACTTGCTAAGTTCTACAGAGACGTAGTACCTATATCTGCATTTTGAAAATGTTTGAAAGCGAAGGAAATGTTCTTTTGCCTTAATAAATAGTTCTAAAAACACATTAGTACCAACACAATGTTAAATAATTTCCTCTTATTAATTTCTCACGATTTTATTGCTATTATTACGAGTAGCAACAAGTTGTCCATCTGTCATCAGTCCGTTTATAAAATATAACGGATAGAGTATCGTTTTACATTGTAAGAACAATTTCAGGAAGTTTCACCATTGATCTGATAAAACTGTAATTATATTTCTTCAGACGCTTCCTTCGCCTACACTCTTTTGTAACACTTTTATAAAGTTACGAATACATATTTTCCGACAAGACATCAGGCACCATCCTCTATAAAAACACCGGTGCGTCTTTTTTACTGCCGTAATCACGAAGATAATACGACGATGTTATTACACCGGCCTTGATATTACTATCGAGTCATTAGTTGTACAGAATTCGCACGCCAATGGTACTTACATCTTTTGTGGTTCATTCACATCGTACAGGCAATTTTGTTCTGAACTTTTGACCTACGAGTACGAGCGCTCGGCGCGGCTGTAAACGCTGCCGATTAGATGTAACCCACACGTTATTGTTTGGACTCCTCTCATTGGACGTGTGATGATCATAATAATAACTAATTAAATTACACGAACGTATTACTAGGTTCTTGCTGGCATTGTGCTCTCACCGCAATTGTAAGAACAGTTAAACTTACAGTTATAACTATGGGCAGAGTTTACGACATTTATCACGTTAAATGTTGACACAGATTTGTGTACCTTATTACATGCAGTTACATAGAAATGCAATCAATTATTATAAATCTGGTAGTAATGTTATGCTGACTTCGTGCTGAGGCCTATGTCCAGTAGTGGACTGTAATAGGCTGATGTTGATGATGAACATTGCAGCCACATATAATGCACGCCAGTGTTGTTGACAAAACAACCGCAGAAACAAGGCATTTTAACGACCAAACAAGGTGCCACGATGTAGTATACTTAGGTACTATATACCAATGTCAATAAACTTTTCCTCACAACACTACGTTGTCACTTGTCACCAATTGGGTACAAACTGCGGCGAAAGTGGCTTCACGTCGTGATGGATACGTATGTAGATAGCATACGTGACACGCTATTGTAAGTAATGCGCGAAGTAGGGCTAATACAAACTTTGTACGAAGTTTTATAGCTAGTGATGCGAAATATAAAGTAGTAAAAACATTAAATTAGCAAAACATAATATGAGCAAAAAAATACATAATTGGCCCAATGTTAAGCCTATCTAGTGGTCTTGTGGTTTAAGTACGAGGCCGTGATCTCGGGGTCCTGAAGTCGATTCCGGGTCGAGCAAAAGTATAGTTTCAAATTTATCAAACATAGCTCGGGTTTGTGATCCGTATTAGGCAAGCGTGGTGATTAAGCCTAATCCCATCATAGTAGCGAGCGATGACTTGATTTCTATGATGAAGGCCTTTGCCCTGCAGTGGGACAGTAACTATAGGCTAATAGTTTACTAAGTGGATTACTCTTTCGTAACTAGCTATCTTCGATCATTATAATCTTCAGATACACAATTCTATACTGATGACATAACATACCTACTACTGACATAAAAAGTGATGCCAACAGGGCTGCCATTAGTAGTCACAGCTATTGATATTTTTTGCCCATACTACTACCATACAAACAGCTGCCGCCCATTAGCTACTGCCACATAGATGGTGGTGCCATCAATCTGAACTAAATTAGTCCTGTTTGTCAATACAAAGTGCTGCCACCTATACTTATTGAATATGCCCTAAAGTGTCACACCTCTAGTTATAGTACAGACAGCACAGGCGCACGGACGGGCGCGTTTGCCACGGCCTAACGGTGTCGGGCAAGCCAAGGGAGATTAGCTCGACCGACGGGTTTGGCAGCCTACTGACTCAGAGGCGTGATTGATAAGCTGATAGGCCGTAATCCAGAGCGTACCCGCCCACTATGTCTAGTCCCATTCGGATCAAAAATATATCTTGTAACTACGAAGTAAGATAGGAGCTAGGCGCTTTAATGTATCTGTGTTAGGGGGAAGATGAGCAGACGGATTATTAGATGTTGAGCGATTTGTATTGGACAATTGCTACTCCAGTGGTGTCATATGTGAGCTGCCTTTTACTCTTCCTCCCATATTGGATTTCCGGTACCTTCACTCATTCTTGATATCACATAGGTCGAGTCTTTGTGTTACGTTCAAAACAACCAATGAAGTCAAAGTTGGACTTCACGCAGATAACGCCATCTATCCGAATTCATTACTTGTACCAACAACATCTTCATTGGATGATTTGGTTTACATAAAGTATTTTAGAATACATTTTACTCCAAACTTTTTACTTCTTTTGTAAGCAAAAGAGGAAAACTTATAAAGGGCTAAAAAGTTTCCGACCTCTCTCAGCCAAGTCTCCAAGTAAAGGAGCACGTTTAATATTCTCTTCACCCGCTCTCGCTAATGCCTTAATTCCATCCTGCGGTATTGTGGGGCTTATCGGGGGTCGCAGCCGTTGTCTTCGGCGTGCCGTGACCGCCCGTTTATTAGTCGATAACGAGGGGCCCGCTAATAAATAGTTAGGAGTCAAGAAGGACTTTTCGTTTGAAAATGGTTAATCACTTTCAAAAAAAGAAGGCTGCATGATTTGTGAACTGTCAGGTGGCAGCCACATGATGTAAGCACATTAAAAAGGAGAAGATTCTTAATTCAACTGTTTTGTTTTTTTTTAAGTAAGTACAGAGTAAACCATATTCTATAGCCATTTTAGGTCCTCCGACACGATCCAACTTAAATAAGATTACCTATATAGAGGCAGGCCTATTGCACTCTTGGCTAGCCATATTCCCCCTTTTATATAAGAAGTAAAGGGGACCGGGTGAATAACTAAAAATCAAGTAGTAAATATTTTTGCCGACAATCTGAAAAGATACAGGAGTTCTACAAAAAGTAAATCATAACTTATAATGAGTATAAAAATTAAGAGTTTCCTACTTTCGTTATCATTTTAGGTTAGAAGGTGGAAAAAACTAACATACATAAAGTATAAGTTGAACGTTTTTTAATTGCTTTTACCAATCGATATTTTCAAGAAACAACTAGGTGTTGGTCAAATGATGACAGGTATTTAACCCAAAACTATTACTAAAGTCACTACTACAGACCATCTGATGATATACCTATTAATTCCATAGTATTTAAAGGACATTAATAAGAGTATACTAAACCTATAATTGGAGCCTACTAACTTTTGTTGGGGCCAAGTCCGCCAGGAATAGTTAATAAATAATTATAACTTCGTTACTGATAAAAGAACTTTGATATTATTTTCCTTTTGTGCGACAAAAGTTAGCCCCTTTCTGAAGACACAGTTATCCTTGTTCCGAACTCTCACTACCTTAGGATGATTCCCAGCCGTCTCTACCCATACATAATCCAACTGATCCTCGTGTGCTGGAAATACCTATACAAAGTACCACTGTACCCCGAAAAGGTATATGAATTCCACTGCGTAACGAAAAAAACGCCAGACACACAAAAACACCTGCTTTAATCAGACAGAATGACTTGTTTTTGCACTAAGCTATTAAAATTTCATTTACCAAACCACCAATCAAGCATCTGCAGAAGAGAAGCAAGTTAAGAAACAAACTAAGCCTTCTTTATCAACTTCTCATTTCAATTCATATCCTCGAAAATCATCAAGTTTCATGCGCAGACGTCATTTTCAACCTCCGAATCTAACCCACCGGCCCAGGAACAGGTCACTGACCCGCACAGCTTACTATTAAACTCTCAGCACGCACTTCCTTTATATGCTGAAATCATTACGATATTGCCGTATTACACCTGCCGCTTATACTTATCAAATTTCTTTAATCCAAAAACCGGGTTTTGAACACCTTTACAATAATCTCTACTCGTAAGGAGGTTGATACATGGACAAATATTCCACGAGAAAGAGTGACCATTTTCCAAGCTCCCTCAAAGTCTGTCGCACCCGGGCGACGTCTAACAACCATAGCATACTCATATATATTGTAAACAAGAAAAAACACTTCTCTCTTTGTGTAGCGTATCATTGTTACTAGCATGACATCATAGTTAAATCACCAGGAGTTAATGAACGTAAAGTGGTACAAGTTCTTGTGAGGCGGCTATGCGTCTGTGATTATCGGCGATGAATATCTAGATAGGTAAGTACGTTTTGAGGTGCGTACTATACCAATTTAGTTATGTAGGTTAAATATAGCGTTCTAAAGTGTGTATAACTTTAATCACTAGTGCGTTAAATTTGATGGGATACCGGGATTTTTAACAATTTGTAAAACTTTAAAACACCGTTGTTTTTGCGTCGGGGGTTAAAAAACGAAGTTGAAGATCCTCCTTCCAGTTCAAGTGTATCCTCCTTCTTATAATCCTAGGTTTTTAGGCGGGGCGTGAAACGGCATCTCAGCAGGCTTTCAGGGTGATTTTTGATGGGGTCTCATATTTGGATCTCACGGCCGCTTACCATCAGGCGTAGTGGGGTCATCTTGATTGTCCTCAATATAAAAAAAGATGAAACCAAATTTAAAATAACAAATATTTTCTACGGAGGCGTGGCGTGTCACAGTAAAGTGACAGCAAGACTGCGCTTTCGTGTTGCGGCGTACGAGTTGCGCGACATCGCATCAGGAATGCCTCATGATATACCGCATGTGTTCACGCCCCGTTCCGCATAACTTCATTGGAAACCGTACTGAATCTAGCATGCTGAGTGTCTATTCACTGTAATAAAGATTAACCAGCACATTAAAATAATAGTTTACATGGATATGGTAATAAATAGAGCGCGAAGGAAATTTATGATGCCGTAGGAATTTATGGCAGCTATTGCGTAAATGTGTTAACGTTTACGGTAAATTTTAACGGCCGGATATTTTTTCAGGGGCAGAATAAATAAGTTGTCGTGACTTATAAATTAAGTATTATTAAAGTAGTTTTATTTATGGAGTAAATAAAGGTATTGGTATCGGTTATGTAAATTTTACCTACATTTTGGAATTTAAAAAAAAATCGAATGACCAATTTCATTTTTTAAGTAGATTTTTAGCTTCTGATTCTAGTTATTGTTTTCTTGTGTTTCCTTATTATTTGTCTAATAAATGTTTCAGTAATATTAAAACAAGAATTATAAAGTAGAAACACAAATGACTAAATGGGCAGTAAGATAAACGGGAAGTAAGTACACTACATGAGATTGGAACTTTTTAAACGAACAAGGTGCTCATAAGATTTTCAATTAAAAACGGGCAGGCCAAATAATGGCTATAGGATACGATGACGACTATTTTTGAAATAAAAATGTGAAGAATGCGCCGTGTTAATTGTTAAATTGATCTTAAAAGCAGTTAACTGCACGATATCTCAATAAGTCAAAGAAGGAAAATAAAACCAAATGCAGTTAGTTTTAAACCAATTACAACGAAAAACATAACATTTTTGTTTATTTGTAGCGAAATGACTTTAGAAAAATTTCTCTAGGTGCTCATAACAATCGTTTATGTTTGTAAAATAGACAAACTTTTTTATTTTTTGACGGGGTTAATTGTTAACCGACTTCAAGAAAAGGAGGACGTGCTCAATTCAACAGATTTTTTAAATGTTTATAATGTCCGCTGTTACTTATTGATATTTTGAAGAATGTGACAACTAAATGAGCTATATAAGTGTTTAAAGTAAGTCAGGTGGACGTGTAGAAATACCAAAACAAAGGTTAATTGTTTTTTAATTGGTGTGACAAAGTGTTATTTGTGGGTTAATTTCGTAATGGTTTGAAGGTCAAATATTTGGAGCTGACTAGTTTGTGATAATGCGTCTTTTGGTTTAAGTTATTTTAAAAATTAGTATTTGGTTTTCCTTCAAAAGGAATAAATAGGTACTTATTAATTATTTAATCAATTCTACAGGATTTATCTGTGAATATTTACATCTCTCACCGATTCATAGCGGATGACGCCTTAAGGCGTCATACGCTATACATCTTTACGTAGGACGTATGACGATTGAATTGCGTCCTTAAAGAATTGATATTTGATGCCGACTGAATGTAAACACTCGTAAGCAAGTTAAAATCATTACACAAGCAAATGTGTTCAATCATGGCGGAAGACGCCTAAGGGCGTCATCTTTACTGTGTGGCGGCAAAGTCAGGGCAAAAGTCCCTAAAAGTGGACTACGCAATGAATCGTCGTCTTCTACCAATAATTGTGAACAACATTACTTACAGTAGATAAAAATGCACAAGCGTTGCTACTTGCTAGTATGCATTTGTGCAAACTGCACAGCCTTACCGCAGTGAGCCAATCCATGTCCGGAGAGGCGATAGAAATCGCGTCTCTAAACATTTCGATTCCAATGCAAATAGCCCGATGCCGGGAATGTGAAAACGCGTAATGTCAGCAGCATCGGCCGATGTTTATGACAATTTAAACCGTTCTGCGTTGGGATAAAGGTTAAATTATCATTCAGCCGGTATTTATGTTAGGTATTTTACTTGATTGCAGAAGTATCTCGGCCTAGTAATTGAATGTGATGTTTATATAGGTAGGCTGCTGCTGCAGTAAATATTATAGGGCATAAATCAATTTAATTACTCAGGTCCTTAAACCTAATGCAAGTAAAGACTACTTACACTTGAACACTCATGTGTGTGTGTGTGTAAGAGTTGAGAATAATCATAATTCACAAGTTGAAAAAATATATAATAGGTTTTATTCAAATTTAAGGAGCCCACCCTCACTTGTTTTTGGAACATTAATTCCACTTTGTCCTAAAGATGGCGCTGGGCATCGATTACATCGCGCAAGTGTTTCATTTTTCCGTTTACCTTTTACACTCGGTGTCTATAGAAGTTATCTCCTTATATCATTCATAGTATAGATAACAATCGTACTACTTACTACGTTTGCTGTCGTACCGGATACGCGGATGACCAAAAAGAAAGCTATCAATTATTATAGCTAGCTACTGCACGCCAATTCTGTTTACATGTGTGAAGATTGCTAACGGCAGATGTAGATAATATTTACGTAGAGAAAGCCACAATGTTTTTAATAGTAAATTAGACATAGAAGGCATGGCTAATCTTTTTATTTCAAGTCAAAACTTTATGTAAGACTTACACTAAAGAAATTAAAAATAACAAAAGAGCGAATGTATTAGTACCTACCTAGCACAAGACATACCTATTACAAAATTTTACCATCAGTCAAATAATTGGGTAACTATTTAACTCTTGTATAAAAAGTAAATTAGTAAATAGAATAGAATAAGAAACATTGATTTATGTGTTTACACCGCAACCATATAAGTATGTCATATTTGTTGTATTAAAAACTCTGTTCTAGCCACTCTAGACTCTCCACCGCACATGTCCATTAACTTTAACTGACATTTAAGAAAATAATATGGCTGGTCTTGGCGGGGGCACTACCGTGCCCCCAGATTGTCACTTATCTCAGTAAGCATAAAACTATCCATAATTTAAGATAACGAACGTAAAGGTTAAATGACGTTTCAGAGTGCGGCTGTTATTTACATATCATCCATTTTGTATTAATAATGTTTAAAAAATATATTATTCAATCTTTAAATAAGAAACAGTTTTTTTACGTGATAAGTGGCAGACGAGAAGATCACCAGATGGTAAGCTATTGAGGTCGCGCATAGACATCTGCAACACCAGTAGAGTCAAAAGTGCGCTGCCAACCTTTAACCCCCTTTCCCCCTTCATTGGGCCTCCGGTACCCTCACTCGCTCGACTAATTTAAAAACATTATTTTATTTGGTTTTTGCTTTGAAAAGGGGACTTCGTATTTGTTACCCTTTATAGTCGTTGAAGTCTTTTCTATGAAAAATTTTTCGCCATAATATTATTTTCAATCTTTTTAGTTCTTAGATTATTCGTGAGAAATGTGTTTTTTGAAGATCGAGTGTAGACTGATATTGATGGTAAAATATATCCTACTGGTAAGTTGATGCGCTATATTTGTACAAAACCTGGAGAAATGCATTACGCATACCCGTCCGCCGGGCGGATGGGTATGCCTAATGCATTTCTCCAGGGACAGTTAAGACACAGGTCCCTCCACCAGCCCATGGACCTTCCTACCGTCTCGGCATACGGAGCCGAATCTTGGGAGACGCTCACCAGGTACTGCTAAGGGCTCTTTCCCCGGTGCGTTTCTTCACTCCCTACAAAGTCTGTGTCTTTAGCCCATCTCAATGTCACTTCTCCCCAAATGGGGCGTGAAACACCACAGCACAAGCGACTCGCGCTCGGGCAGTTCCACATCAATCGAACTCCTTCCTAATGTCAAGCCTTTTGTGTGCAAACGCACGCAACCGTCGAAAACCTTCTGCAGAGTTGACCATCTCTTGATGGTATACTGGTCCTATCTCCAGGGACAGTTAAAAAAAGAGTCCTTAGAGAAGAGACCCCGCATTAGCATCTTTTGAGCGTCGGCGTCTTGCCGGCGACCACCGAGTGAGGTGGTCGCCGGCAAGACGCCGACGCTCAAAAGACGCTAGAGTGGGACCCCACATGGTACGGTGTATAAGAGTGACCACTCTTATACCCCGTCCCATTCCTCCCTAACGATATCAAATTAGACACGCATCATTTAGACTCTGTTTACATAAACATTCATGATGGATGCGGAATTGGTTTCAACGCAACGAAAACCAAGAAACGCACTGCCGTTCTAACGAGAAGAGCAGTAAGTCGGAATCTTGAAAGTTTTTGATAATTTTTTTGCTTAGTAATAGTAGTTCAGTGGATATAAACGTATCTTCCATACGAGAGCTTTAAATTAGACCTCTAGGTTTGTAAAATCTATGTGCGTATTTCTGCCATTAGGTCGGCGGTGAGGAATAACATCGTGAGGGCACATACACGTTTCAGATAGTTTCTGAATCTGAAACTATTCTAATCTGATTATTCAGTTGATCTGATTTCCCTAAAAGGGTTGCGAAGGTCATACGGCAGTTGTTTCTCAAAATCTAAAATAGCTTTTAAATTGTTGTTTAGAATAGTGCTAAAAGCAGTTCTATCATAATATGTTGCTATTTACCTACTTTATATCATATATTTAACTGTCGAAAACTCCTGTTATTTTTAGGCTCTAGTTAAGCTAGAAACATGAGATTTATAACAATTTGTTAGAACAGTTTTTGGCGATCTGTCCTTAACTAATTTTTGACGTAAGTCGACTTACACCTATCGTTACCGTGGCAGAACAACTTTACAAGTATACGATCGCACGCACGGGTTGGCAAGTAGGCGCTTGTAAAATATTTTGAGTTATGTACGTTGTTCGTAATGCAATTAAGAACGGAGTTTGGCAAATTTAATTATGCAAATATTTTTACTCCAAGGACCCGAAAAACGAAAGTGTATTTTTGGTATTTGTACAAAAATTCTACTACGTAATTACTGGTACAAATTTTGTTAATTATCTTGTAGAATAATAATATTGTTAGATATTATCAACATTTTTTGAAGTCAATATCATCATACCTAATACAAAAACAATCAAACACGTTTTAAAACGACTTTGCAAGGTAACAATAATGATTTTTTAAAGGCGTGTGGATCTTCGAATAAAAAAAGGAAAACTCAATAGTTAGGTAGGTATAAATAGCGACACATGAATGTCGACTTTTGGCTCTTATTATCGAATATTATACATATTTGGTTTAATATCAATTGAGAAATTTTACAGATTTTGGTACCTAACTTGATCACACATCAGTGTGGCTGACTGTACCTAATTATAGAAATCTAAATTTACTCGTAACCACGTCCTTAAACCAGCAACCTAAATGAAGTAACAAAAGGAAACGTGAAACGTAAACCGAGGATGTATATAATTGAAGATTACTCGTTATTTCATATAATTAACGAACGCATACTTACACAATCAACAATCCAGTCCGGTAGGGTTTAAAGATCCAATTAAAAGTGTTCACAATCCAATTTTTCAATTTAAATCACAGCACTGGCCACTAACAAGAAAAACAACAAAATTTTGTTATGTCAAATTTGAATTTAGAATGTCAACGTATTGCGCGCGCTGTTGTCTGTCGTCCGCGAACTGCAGAGCCGTCCGAACCTCCGTGCGTCTACTTTCGAACTGAATCAAGATTCTCTGATTTTCCGAATCGACGAATGTGCTTGCCTTGCGAGGAATGCCGCGTTACCACTTCAGACATATTAGTTATTTTTCTTGCATATAAAAACAGGTATCTTCTTATGTAGCGCCCGCAAGATACAAAGCGTCCTTTTTTACAGGAGTAATATTGTACCTAAATAATTTAGCATTTTGTTAACCTCACATCGAAATAGGAGCAGACAATTAAAAATAATAATAACTTCTTACCAATTCAGCTACGGCGGGCTAAACTACCCCAACAATTAGCCGATGTTACAGTGCACAAGTGTACGCGTAAACACGAGTGCACTTTTTTCTTTACCCTCATAATCTGATAGGACACCAGTGTGGCTCGATCAGAGAGTGATCGGGTGCAGGACCAACGGCTTAACGTACTACCCTAAGTCCTGAGGGAACAAAACCGCCAACTTTAAACTTCGTGTTAACACTGAGAATACCTTTTTTTACATTATAGCCGACAAACGAGCAGACGGCTCACCTGATCACCGCAGCCCAAGGATATCTGCAACATCACAAATGCGTTGCCGGCTCTTAAGAGGAAGGAATAAAAAAGTAAAGCAGTATGTAATAAGTTTAGTAAAGCTGTTTAGTTAAGTACCTACAGCAGTTTGGCTACCGTCATTGCTTAGGTATTTTTTGGATAGAATAATAAAGAATATAATTTGGAAACTTATGCTTATGCTACCAAAATTGTTGCCACTTAGCATTATTTATAGATTGATTTAAACCAAACTTTACTTTTAGATATTTTAATACTTACATCAATATCACATGTTATTTTTCGCAGATAAAATCGGATGACAAAAATAATAAGGAAGCTTTCAAAAAGACATTATCATACTTACCTACTCTACATTTTATTAATAAAAGTTATGGAATCATTATGCGATGTTACATTTGAACAGATTTTACGTAATATTGAGGCTATCAATGAGAAAGTTCGTATTTAATTTAAGGATAACTGAAATCGTACCAATAACGATCGGACTGGTTTTAAAGGCTTACATTTTTTTGACTGTGATAATTTTTATCACAAAAAATAAAATATGTAGGCACAGTTAATAGTGAATGTGCGCTATGAAACCTTTTTTTAGTGCTTTATGTTTTTTTATGTGATAGGTGGCAGACGAGCAGATGATTCACCTGATGGTGAGATTGTCGCCGCACGTAGAGGGCCGCTCACCAGCAACACCAATAGAGTCCCAAGTGCGCTGCCAACCTTTGATCCCCTCTCCCCCAATGTATGCAAGTTTAGATCAATATAAACCCTAGAAAAAGCGTAAACACGCTAAATAGTGTCACTACCAATCAAGGGTCCATTCGAATACAGCGCTATTTGGCATTTTCCAAATATGAAACCAATTACTTAGATAAGGGTCGAAAATAAAATTTTGTAACGGCATTTTCGGTTTTAAAAACATCAATAGCTGTAACTATCAATGACAGCCATGTTGGTATCACTTTTTATGTTAGTAGTAGGTATGTTATGTCATCAGTATGGAATTGTGTACTTAGAGATTATAATGATCGAAGATAACTAGTTACGAAAGAGTAATCACACTTAGTAAAATATCAGCCTATATACTGTCCCACCATCATTGAAATCAAGTCATCTGCTATGATGGGATTAGGCGTAATCACCACGCTTGCCTAATGCGGCTTGGTGATCACAAACCCGAGCTATGTTCGAAAAATTTGAAAGATACTTTTTTGTATTTATTTTTGTGGGACAGTATATTTATGCTGTCCCATAAAAAAAAACCTATATAGGCTGATACTTTACTTTATTTACTTTTTTTGCTCGAATCTAACCCAGGACATTAAAGGGATAGGTATATCGTCGAAACTAGCACCGCCAACCTATTTACACTGAATTTGGCGAAAATATGATATTTTAAAAAAAGTAAAATATTACAGACTTAGATGAAAGTAAATTGGATTTTTCAAGACACATAACAATATTTTTAACGCGCGACAAGTAACAATGATGTTCATTATTGCTAAAAGTGGCCGTTTTTAGCAATAATGAACTCGGTTGTTCCTTGTCACTGTTGTTGTTTTGCATCTCGAAAAATTCGATTTACTTGCATCTAAGTCTGTAATAGAAATAGAAATAATCTTTTTTCAAGTTAGGTCCATACAGAACACTTATGAATGTCAAAACATAATATAATCTACCACTGGTTCGGATCGTCGATTTCTACTGAGAAGACACCAATGTTTTACTATTTTTTAACTCACCTCTATGTTTGTTATACTTGGTGTTCCGACAGCAAGCTCTCACATCCTCATTGCGTTAGACTGCAAGTTCCCGAGTGCATTGACTCTGAGGTGGAAGCGTCTAGGTGAGGACCAGCAGGTTTCCTAATAGGGACTGAAGCAGGATTTTTGTAAAACACGTCCAACGGTACAGGCAAGTGCAGATGTTAGCAGCAATTTTGTGCGACTGGTCGTATTTCAATACGGCTAGTAAGTAAATTAATTTTCGGTAGACTTTACAAAATGAAAAAAAAAAATTTTTTTTTGCTTTTTTTTGCATCTTGTGTCTATATAAAGCAGAAGAAAATCCTCTGATCGTCTGCTGCGTGAGCTCCAAGTCAATAACAGACAAGAAGTTTGCGATCGACAGAGGTGGCGATCTCCTGTTCCATAAGGCAAGAATAAGTACGTATGTCCATAGCGAATCTCTATACACTTCATCCTTTTTAGAGTACAAAACATCGTTATTCTTTACTTCTATGGCAGTAGTAGGTACATTGGTACATAGTAAAATTGGAATCTCCTAGTAACAATAGCAAATTTGGCTCGCTAAATTAGAGATTCGACGATGCGTTGAACATTAGCAACTCAAGAATGCAAAACTCTATAACAATACGGTATACTTAAATACGTACGTACATGAAACACATAGAAGTTGTATTGTAACATGTTTCGTTGGAACGCTATATTGAAAGGCTTTTGTCACTTCTTGCTGATCGACGGCTCTCGCAAAGCTTGTCAATCTATTGCGTCTTTTGTTTTGTTTGCCCTGCTCCGTATTCCCAAACCAGTTTTAGATCTTCTGTATACCAAACAACGGACCATAGCAAGTTTTTCTGCCGCATATGTGACCTAGTTGAAGGTAACAAGTTAAATAGATGAGATAATTGAATTATGGACTTGTTGACCTACTCCCCAGTTTTCGCGGTAAAAATATAAAGGCTTCGGGATAAATCGATTAAGATTTAACTGTGTATTCTCATTCGTTTCGGGAAGGCTTATAAGCCCTATATTTACGGATGAGTGTATGCGAGAGTATTTATGACTCAATTAAATATGCCATCACAAGCCACTTAGGTAATTTGTAATGCAGCTGATCATACAATTTGGCTGCGACACTACATGCGGAACTACGCCGAGCGCTAGATGCGGTCAAGTATTTATAATCACTAGTTGTCGCTGGTATGGTTACGTAGTTAAGTAGTACGGTTCACTAGTTTAAGTGTAGGCCACAGTACAACTTAAGGCTGTTGGCCATATTTCAAAATTTTATGGTAGCAGCTATCAGCCAGGGATATAGAGTGTATTACTTAGTACCTACCTGTAGAACTAGATTTTGTCAGATCGATAAGTGACGATTTTTTGGATAAAATAGAAGCAGTAACTCAGAGTGTAGGAAAAAATATCAGATTCTATTCCTTGTTGGTTCATTAAAATACCAGCAAAGTTGTGAAATAACAGTAGCGTTACGAGTATTTAATTCAGAAAAATATTGTAGTAGCAAGTATAAATAATTTTATTTGTTTAGCCTATACTGTCCCACTGCTGGGCAAAGGCCTCCCCAAAAAAAAGGAACACCAGGCCACAACCGAAAACCTACAGAACGGCAATTCAAAATAAAAACACAACGGTAGTTAAATTTGTTGGATGTTGTAAAAGTTAGCCGGCATACCGATTTGCCGTATCATTCTTGCTTTGTTGTTTTTTGTTTCAATTCAATAGACAAGGGAATGTAACAACAAACGCCCATGCGACATTGTTCGTTGGTTGTAGAGTTGCCAGGTCTTATAAACGTAAAGCCGGACAATCCAACCAGTTCAGCCGGACATTTGGGTAAAAAGGCCGACTCTCTATTTTTTTATAACCGAGTTATTCATTATTAAGGGGGGAGGGGTAACCCCATTTGTGTACATTCCGGAAGCCAACACATCGTCATCATCATCATTACAGCCAATAGACATCCACTGCTGGATTTAGGCCTCCCCCAAAGTTCTCCACACAGATTGGTCCTGTGCCACCCGCATCTAAGGGACTCCCGCAACCTTCACTAGATCGTCGGTCCACCTGGTTAATTCATATTTTATTACATTCATATATTCCTGGTTCAGTTTATGTCTATTACAATAAAGGTCAATATTTTTTCACGTAGTAAGGCCCAGACAGCAGACACAATGGAAAATCAATTGTTTTATGCCTTTTAAAAAAGACTTTTGGGTCTTACGTTAAGTGAAAAATTAAGTCTCTGAGATAGGTAGTATATTCGTTTTATCCAAAGTCTGGGCACCCTAGTTGCGTGTTAGTAATTCGTGGTTTTTCAAAGACGCTTGCAAGAACAAACATTAGGCTTGGAGACCTAGTTACGAATATTCTACAGTTAACTTTAAAGGTTAATAAACTGCATGCGTAATTTTCTTAGCTGGTGTAGCAGAACCGATCAAATACTGGTTAGGTATTTTTATTGTTTTTTTTTATCTGCGTTTTACGCGTTGCAAGTTTCTTTGTCATTTATCGAAGCAATAATAAGCATACATAATTTTAAATTCAATCAGGCTTAAACATCAGTTTTATATTGTCTTAGTGCACTTAAAAGTGAAAAAATATATCAAAGAGGTCTAGTTTTCATTTTTACAAAGAAAAGCTATCAAAAACTTTAGTATGTATTTATAAGTCTTTTGTACCAAAACTGCCAATTAAACGAACACGTAACAATACTTTATAATTATTAAATATGTACCTAGGTATATACTATTTTAAAAACGTTTTTAGGTCTATTTTTTATTTTTATTATGTATAGTTAATCCATTTATTCATTTGCTCGAAATAATCGCACTTATTAGGTATATTGCAGGAATTCTGATTTTTGATTGCACTTTTTATCGAAACTCAATACTTACCATTTAATTACAGTTATTATACCTACATGTCAAATAATTTAGTATCCAGGAAAACCTCCATTAAGCCATAAATCAAGCTATGAAGCATTTAACTGTTGTTCGTTGATCATTATTAAATAATGCCACTTCGAAATGCAATCCCCACTTTGATATATTAGCCTCACAGGAACACACCAACCAATACCTGAGCTATAAAAGTGGATTAACCAACGAGGTCATTCACCCCGCGACTTGATACAGGTGTTTCGTTTCAGCCGGGTCGCTCGGTGAACCCGTAATTTATTAGGTAACAGTTGATTTAACAACTATATTTGGTAACTTTTGTACCGAACGTTTATAATTGGCGTTCGTAATTCAATTATTGCGATTGTTACGAAATTTGATTAATGACACTCAGCGAACTAGAACGGGGGTGCTAAGTCAGTTGAGTGGAAAAATCATCATGTTTTATATTAAACTACTTCTAGTTTTGCTTTAAGTTTCAGTCATTGATTTTTTTACGTTCTTCTTTTGTCCAATAATTTAATAACAGCCAGTGTTTCAAAAGAAATTCGATTGATCTGGTATTTAGCTGAAACGAATTTAGCGAAATATGTTTTTAGTTAACGAAAAAACTCATATTTGAAAAAAATCCACCAATTTGGACTGATTGAGTAGCTACATAATTTAATCAATTTTTATAGTTGGATTCATTAATAAATAACACCTCTTTCTGCGTTCTACTATGAATTTTTTAAGTGATAGGAGGCAGATGAGCGCGCATCACTTGACAGTAAGCAATTGCCGCCGCCCGTGGACACTTGCAACACCGCTGGAGTTGCAAGCGCGCTACCAACCTTTTATCCCCTACCCTGCACTGGACCTCCGGTACTCTCACTCACTCACTCACACAGGTGCTGTTTCACGCCGGTTGTCTGTGAGGCAGTGGTAAGTATCAATCCGGTTGAGCCAGCCCATTCATGTGTGCTGAATCTGTCCTACAATTGAAATTGTATAACTATACATCATACAACAGTAAAAATACACAAGTAGCAATACATAGGTATACCTACCTAATGTGAACATAAGTTTTTCCACAAAATTAAACATTACCATAGAAAATCGTCTAAAACGTTTTTCAAGTTATTAAAAGCATGAAGGTGAACCTTTGAGCGGCCAAGTTAGCCACTCTGAAAACAAATTTACATAACGTTGCCTTCAAAAAACCGCCGGTTGCGCTTTCACGTTGAATTTGACATACACGGTCCGTAATTTAATATTCTACTCATAACATGCTGGTTGCAGCATATGAATGTCACAATGAAGGTCTAATTATGTGGGCAGTGGAATTTACTCTAATATATATTTGCTCTCTCAATTAATAGCCTATAACAAGAAGCAGTTAGCAGTTTGGAGGTTCCTAAAACATGAAAAGGGAATTGAAGAGCTGACGGCGGACCCTAATATGATGGGGGAGACGACGCGAAGAGACATAGACTTCGATGACTCGGTACCTACTAACATAAATTGCCGGCTCAGTCTCGCTTCCGATTAAAATACTTACATTAAGCACCTTATTCCGTGGTATTTTTGCCTAAACTGGATACAACATTCATTATTAAGTATTTCTGAAGAACTGGATATTTTTATTAGAAAGGGTGTTTATCTGTTCACAGTTAGACTAAAAACGTATGTTGAAATTTGAAAAGTCGAAGGCGCCTAATTCCGATGTAAAAAAAAACCTATTTCCGTGTTATTTGGTTCCTAATTCCGAGTGATCAAATTATAAAGAAAAAGACTGACTCACTGACTCACCGATCATCAAAATTCTAAGGCACGTCTAGCATACCTAGAACCTTCAAATTTGGAATATAAGTAATATGAAATAATTAGGATCAGAAATACTTACCCATTTAATATTGACATAGAGGGCCATAACTGAAATAGAGGCAGTAGGTTTATTGCGTTTATTTTAGTAATATTATTCTGGTTGCAGCAATATCAATGTCACAACGAGGGCCTAATTGGCCGGCAGAATTCGCTCCAACCACGTTTGCTCTCATTTCAATTACCGAAGCGCTGGTTCAATTGGTTGGTTTGAGCAATATTCATTACGAGGCCATTTCTCAACATGTAAATAACAGAAACCACTCATTTGTCAACGATAACTCTGGAAGTTGGAATTATTGAACTGACGGTATACCTACTGAGTAAATACGAGTATTTTACACTAAGTAAGTAGATATGAGTATATAGGTACTACATTTTGACAGTCTTACAAACTTTTAAAGGATACGTTATACAGCTGAATTATTTTTTTCTCAACTAATGTGAAATAAAATAAAAAAGCACCTTTTTGCTCAATGATTGGGCGATTTATTAAAAGTTGGACGCAGGTTGCTTATAGAAAAATATTGTAAAGAGAGATACTTACTCTCTTTACAACATGCATAGTATTTCAACAGTAAAATCATGTTTATAGTTTTTGACTGTTTATAGGGACTTCTTGGTATACCGCGGTAAATTGTGTCCTGGAGGGAGAGTCTCCTTTGGTAGTTACAATAAAGATAAATCATCGCACAATGATTTATGACCTAGTTCGAGTACCGTCATCTGTGGCAACATTGCCGTATTTTTTTAGTTTTTCTCAATTTTCTCAGTTACTATGATACTTATAACGTATAATTTTTATGTATTCTGTAGATAAGGTATGTGGCTACATGCTCAGCGTTTTCATATCGACAAAAGTTAAATAAATACGTCACAGTGTTCAAAAATATAACGCAGGCAAAGTTGACACAGATTTGGCAAGATTGCCTAAGCCATTTTTATCTAGAATTTGTATCTTTAAAAACACTTGACTTAAAGTTAGTTGCTCTAGGATGTAAGGTTTTGTGTGAAGTAAGCAAAGTTTGCCATATGAGTGTCACTGTCTGCAAAATTTTGATGTACGGTAAAGATACCACGCATTTATTTGAATTTTCATACAAACTAACTATTTTTGCAAGGGCTGTCAAAAACGCAAAAAATAAAACAATTATTTTAGTACGTACCAAGGTATGTACGTATGTACCATGCCATTGATTTTAATGAAAATAAATACTGAATTCATACATTAAAAAAGCTGGTACTCAGGTAGGGAATCGAATCCGGTTGTTTTAAAAAAAATAACTAACACTATTCTACCCCCTTTGTCATAAAAAGAAAAATATATACAAAGGTATAAGATTCTGAAGTAAATTTTTGAAGAATATTTATAGAAATGTAGTATCCAGAAGGTACGGGGCGGTAAACTAACAAAAATCTAATAAATTAATTATACCGAACAAACCTGAGTCATCCGATTATTATTTTTTAAACGTGCAAGACGTGACAACCCTAGCAGTAGGTAAAGTTGCCATTATTTTAAGTTTGGCAACTTTACCTAACATCACTTAACATTGCCTTCGTCCATAATCTAAAATTGCAGTTATATTTCATTGATAATTGAATAAAAACCATTTTAGGATACAGTACTTACCTTTTACTTCAAAAATTCTTTAGGTACACTTAGAATCTTTCGTTCAAACACAAATTTTTGCCAGTATGTTGAATAACAGAAATTGCCACATGTGAATTTAAAGTGTCGAATTTTTTAAATTGTTAAAGATACCAGTATGAAACACTTTTTGGGTTGCCAGCATTTTATCAGAAATCTACCAAAACACCCAAAAATGTCCAGCGTGCCATAGATTTAAAATAATTTTGTGAAATAACCACAGAGGTATCTATAGGTAAAGTTGCTCGCTAATGGTAAAGTTGCCACAGATGACGGTATGTAGACAGAGAAAAAAACGAAAAATTCACCTAAAGTAAACAATTGCTCCGGTCTTCAGCAGCTGACATTGAAGCTAAAATATTTGTTCGGACCTACATGCCTAATGCAGCAATGCTATTACTAAATAGATAAGCAAATTGAGTGAACACTTCAAACATTATGCTGGCTTATTTAATTCTTTTTAACGAACATTTCACGCTAAGTTATTGAACTAATCCGTATTAAAAATAGAACTAATAAAAGCAAACTACACTGGATAACTGCGAACTAAGGTGCCGGATATTGGGAAATGCACCTGTCACTCAAATTGCAGTGGGCAGGGCACTTGGTACGACGTGGTGATGGTAGATAGAGCCAATCTGTAACACACTGGTGGCCACGTCAAGGTAAAAGAGCCGGAGGGTGTCCATTACAGATGGACTGATGACATATAGAGAGGCCTGGGGAGGGACGTGAAGTAAATTTCTTATACCCGTACTCATGTCCCCTCCTCACACTGGCGATGAGGGAGCGCCGCTGGGGTTTAGTCGGTATAGGTACCTCCGACCGATGCCGGAGGAGAGCCCGACATAACCCCCCTGCCCCCCGGCAGGAAGGTATGCATATGAGGCATTCCCCAACGACAACAAAAAAAAGGGCACTTGGCGCGTCGTGGTGCTGGTAGATGGAGCCAATCTGTAACACATTGGTGGCCACGTCAAGGTAAAAGAAGCGGAGGACGTCCATTAACAAGATGGGCTGATGACATATACAGAGCGGTGGGAAAGATTTGGATGAGGCTGGCATACGACCGTTGTAAATGGCGAGCACAGGAGGTAGCCTATACCCTGTAGTGGGATAAGGGTATAGTGATGATGACACTGATTAATGATTATTTACCTGTAAGTGATGTAGCTGATTCGCTTTCCCTGCCCAGAGCAGGCAGCAGCTCGGATACCACCAGGAACTATCCGTGTATGGCCTCCATAAGGTAGTTAGCTCATTGCACCCCAGATTGGCGGCAGCATATTCCTTGCTTCTTGCCTCCTACTAAACGCGCCATATAGGCCTATCAACTGGTTATTACACATAATAAATGGCTTGCTATTTTTATTCAAGCTCCACTTTGAAGGCACTTGCCATACGTAGTCTCAAAGTAAAAGCAAACGACATTGAACAAGTTTTTAATAAATCAAATTTAAGTGACCCAAAAAGTGACCTTACGAATAATTACCCGCAAAAGTAACGTGGGTGTGCATAACAGTTGCATAAGTCTTCATGCAATGGTACGAGTAGTACAAGTACCTTTTCGGTAACTGGTTTTAAAATGTCTGAGGATTTTAACCTAAATAAGAAAGTGTGACGTTAAAATTAAAAAAAAAAACCTTTTAAGTATATGTTTTAGATCGACAGACAGTCAACGATCTAGCATCGATCTACGCTGATCAAGGTAAATAGTATTATTAATGATACCGTCCGATATACTATCATTATAAAGTTGCCTTGATGACTTAACTCAATATAACTATGGTGCGATGCGACCAATCTTTATCTGACAGTAAATTTATGGATAAGGCTGACATTCCGTAGGAATCGGAGCGGTATACCTACCATAGATTTATCCGCGGATGAAGTTTATACGAATCGGGTCTAAGTGCAAAATGTTCTCATTAAAGCTCTTAAATAAGAACATTTAAGATAATAAGAACATGTGCTGTGTTTCGCCGAGTAAGTGAGGGTACCGGAGGCCCATCGGGGGGGAAGGGGATAAAAGGTTAGCAGTGCACTTGTTGCATGAGTTCATGGGCGGCGGCAATTGCTTACCATCAGGTGATCCGCCTGCTCGTCTACCCTACCATCTATCAACAATGAATCTATCAGTGTGGTAGAAATAACCGGCGGCGACTGATATATTTAAAGATTCAAGCCGTTAAAACTGATATAATTTTCACAGATTAGCCTATTTTTTTGCAAACATACCTGAATATTTGTTTACTATGCCTTTTTATCTGTAATTGTTTTATCTGTATTGCTTTTGGAGTCCCTTTTTAATAAGAGAAAAAATCAACCATTTTCTTAGTTCTAGGTCTCTAAAAGATCTGTTATAACTTTAAAATGTGTAATCGAAATGTTAACGAGATTCCTTACAATACCTACTGAAGCAATCATTTCGTTTCTTCAATGATTTTTTACGAGTGTTTTTGCAAACAAGCACTGTTATACAGCTGTCTATAAAACGTAATGAGTCTTGAGCAAAAACACTAAACAGAATTGACGTTTTGATGGGTGAAATGTGAAAGTGAACAAACACTTTGTGGTCGGGAAAATATCGGCAGTAAAATACGTTTAAGTATGAAAGTACATATTGTTGAGGATACGATGAAAGAACGTTACGTTAAAGTCAATAACTATTACTAAGACATCTGCACATCTTGTGTCATAAATCGTCTTTTGTTATGGAGTGTAGACAGCGATTAGGCAAGCGTGAAATTCGTGAAAGTGAGATAGATAGAGACGAATGAGAGAAAGATAAAGTGAGAAGGATAAAAGGGCGAGATGCATGAAAAGAAGAACTGATGTAATAGAGTTGAGGTCTAGTATAAACGATAGTAATAATAAAATGAGACAACATCTAATATATTGTTCTGCTCTCAAAGTAAGGTTTTCTCTGAAACAAGAAAAAACGAAGTAACCAATAACACCCAGATCCAATTCATAAATAGGTATCTGTTTCATAAACAAACATTTATGCTTTTACGGGAATCGAACCGCTGATCATGGATGGCGTCTCAACTACTGCGCAAAACGTACCTATATCATCTAATTTACGAATACCTACCTACGATTGTGAGAGTTACTTCATTCCGTTATCAACAATTTTGATCAAGATTCAGAAGTTTTCGAAATCGTGCAATTGCAATTTAAATGTTTGTTTTCAAGGTACAAAATTGTAGAAACTAGAAAACATTCATTTCTAAAATACCGAGCTAGCATTACTAAGTGTTAATGCTATAAAGATCTAAGATTAAACACTTTAGCAACCGTACTTGCTTAAGATGGATAGATAGTAATTATCTTGAAGTAATTACCTTGTTTTAGATTGATCAACCTCTCTCCATCTCATACAGCTTTCAATGTATTCGTTACGTAATTGCGGTATCATTAAGTAGGTAGATGATCTCTCAATTACAATCACTGGTGGGCTAATAGAAGTGCATACGTTTGTTTCGGTTGAACCTCTCATTTGCATAACCGAATTAGAAAGTTCCATGGTTTATGCACTCGGTGCGATGCAACAAGCATCTGCTGAGCATCTTACGTATTCACAGTCATTTGTTATTTAAGTGAGGAAGTACCTCTTATGGATCGGTAGGTTAGGTTAGGCAGGTTTCATTAGCATTATTTCGTGTCGTGATAGTCTAAGACTACGCCGGATACCCATAACCTTTCCCTACTAAGGCGATGAAGGAACGTCGCTGAGTTTTTTAGTCGGTACGAGTATGCCTCTGGATGCCAGACCGCCCGATATAACTCGTGATGGCCCCCGCCAGCAGCTCAGGTTTGCACATGGCATGCATTTTTCACAGCGACAAAAAAGAGGTTTTTTTCCTAGTGGAAAAATTGCACATGTCAATCTCTCCAGTCGACTTGTTCCTCTAACTCAGCGGCGGAATATAAGTAGCTCCTCTTTGTATTCATTGCCGCATTTATCATGGAGAGTACCTACTCTGAGGAACTGTTCGATTTATTACCCGAATCTGGATTATTACATCGAACCTTCTAGCACTGTGTGTCGAATAAGTACTTATTGCAAAAGAAATTTTAAAATTTCATAAGCCTAACGATATCTCAACAGGTCGGACACCATCTAATTTGGCCGGACACGCAGTAAAATGCCTGATAATGTCCGGCTGTATCCAACACCTAGCAACCCTTTATGCATCGATAGAACTGTAACACTTGAGATATTTCGCTTTCTTGCTCTGTAATCATCATAATCATCTTTCCATCATCACTTGCACTTTAACCTAAGTGAAGTCGTGAAATCCTAGGCTAAGGCTAACTCAGTAAGATAAAAAATGTAACAAGGTGTAAAATTATTAAATAACCGATTCATCCAGATTAGACCATGAATTTATCTAACATTACCTTGAAGTTTGGATCAAATTATAATGTTTACAAAGTTGTTCTTGGATTTTTCGTAATCAGTATCTACTTAACATGATTATCCTAACCAAGAGCACCGAATTCCTGACCTGCCCTCTCCTCCTTCCTATCCTGGAAGTCATAAAGGTAAAGGGGGCTATCGCGCAAGAAATATCTGCTAGATGGCGTACTATTAAACAGAGGTCAAACTTCAACGCCATTGGTTTTAGTGACATTTTGACATCTCAATCCAAAAATAACCAATCACCGTGTAGATGGACCTCAGTTCTATAGTGCTCCCTCCATCTAGCGAATTTTTCACATGCGGTTATACCATTTTACCTTAAAGGTACTTTGACCCGAGGTCGTAAAGCTAAGTGTGATATTTCCAACAGGATGCCCGGCGCCAGACAAGGCTGTTATTCCATTAGTTCCCGTTAGGAGTGCGATCCTCCAACACCATGCAAATCGCGGCGGGTAACGTGCTAAATGAAGCATGAGTCGCGACCGAGAAGCGGTTCGAGTTATGAGATACAAGAGAATTGGTCAGCGAATAAAAAAATAATAGAAATGCAGAAAGAAGAATTTTGTCGGTTCTTCTTCTTTATTTTTTTTAGTTAGGTAGGTACTTAGCAGACGAGAAGAAATCACCTGATGCTAAGCAACTTACCAGCAAATTCCAGTGACGTCACAATTGTAATGCCAACCTTTTCCCTTCCCTCGGTACACTCATTCGGCGAAGCGGCAGGCACTGCTTCACCCTAATTTACTGAGAAGTAAGTAGTATCAATTCGGTCGAGCCGGCACGGCACATTCATGCAGAAACGCTATACCACGGTTATAACTTGTTGGAAAAATAAAGAGCCTACGAGTAAAAGGAAGCGGAATATTCTCCCATCGAATCTTTATCGAGATGGGATGATTCTCACACGCGTTGTTTCTCTGCAAGATGTGAGCAGCCTAATGTTATGGGACCCTTTCTTTCGGCGTTGATCGAATCATTCGCTTGGACTGGTTAAGAAGTCGTAAGATCGCGAGTATCAAAATCGTTAATTATCAGCCTCTATACAGTCCTCCTGCAGAGAAAAGGCCTCCTCATAGGCATTGCATCATAGAAACCACTAAAGACTAAGCAAACTACTAGCTTAGAAAACACTAAGGTACTACGATGGGACTACTTATACCTTTTGTGATTTTCTCGTCGCTTAAGCCTGTCCCTTTGACCTACAGCGTTGCTAAAGCAGTACCTTGGTTGTTACTCGTAGCATGCGCGGGCGCAGCGGACCGGCTTTCCACGTCAATTGTCCTACACTTTTTATTGTAGTAGCTACTTTGTCATTTACACCGTGAACACTTTCCGTTCTTGCTTTGCACCACCTCCGGCGACCGTAATAGAAGTAATTTAGGTAGATAATAACATGAATTTAACGCGTGTTATACTCTTTTGAAGGTTTGCTCTTTGCATCTTTTTTACATCTTCAATCAGTTCATTGAATGATCCAAATAACAGTTAAATAGTCTCGAATTATTTGTTTTCAAGGGTCACTGATGACTTAAAAATTAGGGCGGAGAAATCACAGCCTGCATCTAGTCTCAATATCTTTCTATTTATATTTTATTATTTTAGAATTTCCCTATTTAAATTTAAGGTTGTGCTTAAGAGAAATGTATAGATCAGACGCTAATGCTATACGCGAAATGTTTTTAAAGACTTACTAAATTGGCAAGATAGGAAATTTATGACTTTGTGCCTTTAAATACTTGGATTTTTTAAGGAAATTACTCGAGTGTTAAAAAATCTGATCGTATGTAATTACAAATGCATACTTTCCTTTTCATTTTACTCTAAGAAAATTGTTTTGTAATACCGCAATAAAGATGACGCCAGTCAACACGTCACTAATAAATCAATACAATGTAATGTAATCCAACGCATTATATGTCGTCAACACTTTATTGCTAATTGTATCACAGTTTGTGCGATAACACGCATTAATTACAGATAAGAAAATTGTAATTACTGTAGCGCAAACTGCTGTTTTCATCGCGATATGCATTTTATGTCGGGAGAGATGGTAGGTAGCCACAAATTTACAGATGGTATTGGATTAAGTGAACTCCCCACCGCAGTGCGAAAATAACACTTAAGTCTCAGACATAAAGACGATCCAGAATCCAAAAAGGTTACTACCTAATGTCATTCATTTGGATTGTAAGACTTTATCGAAATAATTTCATTTACTAGCAGTCATTATTCCTGCCTACTGCAGGAAAAAGGACTTTATTCTTTATTTCCTCTCTCCATATTTAACGATTTTGGGTTGGTGTATGAGTTTTTTTTTTATGTGATAGATGGCAGACGAGCAGGCGGATCACCTGATGGTAAGCAATTGCCACCGCCCATGGACACCTGCAACACCAGTGGAGTTACAAGTGCGCCGCCAACCTTTTATCCCCTTCCCCCCAGGTGGGCCTCCGGTACCCTCACTCACTCGACGAAACACAGTACTGGGGCTGTTTCACGCCGGTTTTCTGTGAGGCAGTGGTGATTTACATACAAAATGTATAATTTTTTTTTTAATATAAATCATTATCTTCAACATCCGACGCAAAGTAGGGACAGAGTTACTATGACGCGCAATATATGTATACCTATCTTGATCTCAGCATTGAGCCTTGAGTTCATAAATGTTGAGTATATCATCAACCAAGCTAGATTAACACTATAACTATATCTACGTGTACACATGTCCATAGTTCGCCAGCAAATGGGAACGTGACGAATCTTCAAGGGGAGCGGTTGCGTCACAGCGTGGGTAGTTAAAGATTTTACGACCACTGCCGATGTACTGGAACTACGGGCGAAGTCATAATGTGACCAATAGGGCACCATAGCTGTAAATTTACTGCGAAATTACAAAAATAGGAGTAAATCGAATGTGTCCCTAAAAATGAGAGAAATATTTGGTCGTCTTAAATCATCCCAGATTATTATTAAAACGAACATCATGCGCATGAAATCGTGCATCATGAGAAGCTCTAGTTGCATAATTCGTGGAAAAGCAAAGTATCAGCATTATTAGCGTATTTAAGCTAATACTGCTGATACTATGCTTCATACTATCCCATTGTACGGCAAAGAAATCCACCTCCAACATAGAAATCAAGCCATCGCTACTATGCCGCGATTAGGCAGAATCTAGTGAAGCGCGGTCGCTTGCCTAAAGCGGATTGGTGACCCAAACCATACTTTTTGCTTGATCCGGGAATCGAACCTAGGATCATCCGGGAGCCCGGGACTTAAACCACTACACCAGCAGGGCATTTGGTGTAAAAATATTTTAAATACTCAGGGTCATATGTTAGTGATGACCCAAAATCATATGCGGGCTGTAAAGTAAATAGATAAACATGAACATTTAATGTTAAGTACAGCAATGCGTAAGATATTAAGTAGATATTATAGTGATCAGGACGAGCGACGTATTTAGGTCAATGTTAGAGAGATTATGTTAGTGTGAGGTTCTTCTAACTACTTAGTTAAGTATAATATTGGTGGGTAAACAACATTACTTTAGCTATCAAAAACAATTAGGGAGCAATGGAACATACCTACACCTCTGGATTTTTGCAATCTGTCTACATATTTCTACCACTAGCTAGGCGGTGAGAAAATACATCGTGAGGGAAACTCTTTATGATACAAATAGTTTTTGAAACGTATAATCACGATTTGATTGGTCAGGTTCCCATATTAAAGGGTTGGGAAGGTCAGACGGCAGACGTGTCCAAAATTCTTAATCATGGATTAAGCGTTCCCTTGGCTTCGAAGCGACATCTTTGGACGCAACCAGTTTTAAATGCTAAGATGAGAGAGAAGTCAGAAAACAATTATAAATCTATAAGTAACTTACGGAGACATGCAGTATGTAGAGTGCAACAAACCAGTATTAGCTAGAAAGGAGAAATTTTGAAATCATCCCCAGTGCAGCGTGACGGCTGTCAATTTGCCGCTTGTAGCTACCCAAGTACTGATTTCTACCTGATAATGATGTGATGCACTTCTCACCATTACCAGATCGAAAAAAATACTTATTAGGTACCACGAGAAAAACGAAACGATTTACTTACAACGTTTTGGGGCGTCCATAGATAGATATACATATTATGACTGAAACAACAGCAATACACGGCGTAGTTTGAGCAGGTAAATTAAGCGCAATCCCAGTTTTAGTTATGTTATTTTATGAGATTCGTGGCAGACGAGCAGAAGGCTCACTTGGTCATAAGTGATTGCCGCCACCCATTAGACACCTGCTACATCAGTAGAGTTACAAGTGCGCTGCCAACCTATAACCCCCTTTCCCCCTAAATGGGCCTCACTTACTCGATGAAAGCGCAGGCGCTGCTTCACGCCAGTCTTCTTTGAGGCCGTGGTAGGTATCAGTACTGTCCAGCTAATTCATGCCGAAGCGTGGCTATCCCACGGATAAGAGTCGATTCAACATCGAGTAAATCGTCTATAGGTACTTAACATAATTACGATAAACCGCAAAGAAAGTGACACAGAGCACTTCCAATCCAACCAGTATCCTGGAGTCAGTAGGTCACTCTCATTCTAACCCCATATGGGTTCAACAGTTACTTGACCTGGCCGCCAATGAAAATGTCACAACTATATTAGTTTCGACAGAGTTTGAAGACTAGAGTGGCAACCAACTGTGTTATGTGGCCGAATAAAAAATTTACACGAGATTTTGCAACACTTTGTACTAAAAGTATGGCCACTCGGAAGTAAGTACTTATAGGACATAGTGTTTGACATTAAGACAAGAATTAGTAGAAGAAAATCCTTGTTCCGGAAATCTTAAGATGTTACATCACAATGTTAGGATGTCTCTATGATTTTGTTATAACACTTTTTAGAAGCAGGTATAACTTACGAGAAAAGACACAATCTCTTGGTTACGAATACATTAACAAATGCTGAAAAGTCTGCTGTTTTGCTGGTTTGCGGGCAACATGTTGATGTTTTTTTTTCATGTTATATAGATGATTGTCCCTGAGTAGATATAATATTTGGTATTTTTGGTGAATTTTTGCACTCCGGGCCGGCGGCACTTCAACAAAAAAAAAGGTTTTTTGGTTGAATGCCGAAAAGTTAAACAAATTCCAAATGAGCCGAATACCGCGTAGCCGAAAAAGTCGAGACATCTCTAACATTGCCATGTTTAGGATATTACCTATAAAGACTTTTAAGTATTGTAATGTGTAAGGCCAGAAGAGAAAGTAAAGGACATAAGAAGCTATCGACAAAAGTCGGGAGAAATCGTGGTGCTCACTCCAATGACGTAATTTATTTATTTATTTATTTATTTATTTGCAATACATATGACTACAGGTAACAATTCTGTAGATAACAATTAATTCTGTATTAGTAAACAATACAATTTATTTATTTTTAAACTTTTACTATTTCTATTTGTGCATGAGTAACGCCCCGTTGGTCTAGTGGTTTACGTACCGGGCCGTGATCTCGTGGTCCCCGGGTTCGATTCCGGGTCGAGCAAAAGTATATTTCGAATTTTTCGAGCATAGCTCGGGTTTGTGATCACCAATCCGCATTAGGCAAGCGTGGTGATTAAGCCTAATCCCATCATAGTAGCGATAACTTGTTTTCTATGATGGAGACCTTTGCCCTGCAGTGGGACAGTATATAGGCTGATACTTTACTTTTTATGAGAAAATTAGAATTTAGCTTGTGTCCAGTTACGAGTAGATCTAGTCTACTGAATATTTTTCTTTAAAAATTTCTTTCCCATTTCAAAACTTAGCTCCTACTTATATAAATACTGTCGCTACTATTTAAAACACTATGTCAGGTTTTTCTGTTGTACTAAATTAGGTGTGAATTTATCCACTGTACTAGTAGCTCCTACCTTTTGTCCTCCTACCTGTTGTATTCATTTCATCATCGCTTCTAATTATACCATGGCCCACTATGACACTTGAATAGGTATTGTTATAATCTGATCATTACAAAATATCCTGTAGTCAAATTCCTAAGATCCTTTTGAGGTGGTTGCTTTTTTGGTGACAAATGGCAAACGAGCAGACCTGGTTTTAAGTAATTGCCCTCGGACCCAGTCGAGTCACGACTGCTAGTCAACATTTGCAAACATGCGGTGTATCCCGGGTTTGTGAGGCCGTGGTGTCACTCCGGTCAAACCGGCCCATTAACACCGAAGCGTCAATACCGTCTTTGCCATAAGGGCACACGGGGCCCGTGCCCAGGGCCCCCATTATCAAGGGGGCCCCGAAGGACAGGACCTACCTCACATATTTATTCTCAATAAAAAATATCGAATAAGTACATCACTATTTTTCACTTTCCAAAAGGGCCTCCAATTTTTGTGTGTCCAAGGCCTAGTTTAAGACGGCCCTGCGAAGCGTGGCTCTCGGACAATCCAAGTCGGAGAACGTACTGAAAATTTCTTTACCCAATAGTCAATGTTTCCAAGAAATGCGTAGCGACTCTGTGAAAGTGTTTTCTATTCCTTATTTTCTTTAATCTCACGCGATACATCTAAAAGTGATGGACTTGGCGACAACCGATAATTGGAACAATTAATTTGATTGTTAGAATTGTAGGTCGTAAAATAACTTGCGTCCAAGATAAGGTCGGACTTCGCTTGTAAAACGCGAAAGTTAGATAAATCTGACATTTGGTTTACTTAGTAGAGCTATAAATTTAAAAGAAAAATGTAATTTACTTCACTTTCTTTAGCATGTATATTTTTTTTTTCAATCAAGTGGGCATCGCGTTTTCGTCATCTATACAGACATCAGACATTTATCATTTTAATAACTAGCCGTTTTTTCGTTGATACGTGCGATAAAAATTTAAAATTCGTAACATATTCCATAAGTACTTATTATGTGAAGAAGTAAGAGTTAATTCTATCAGTTTTACGTGGAAAAGGAAATCCGTGAAATACAAGAGATTGCCCACCTAAGCGACCATTTTGCTTAAGTAGCAGGTTTGTAAAACAAGTGCGCCGTGCTGACCGCCAATAGTGTTGCTTCGATAGAGTACTATCGATAAGCTATCGATACTAAAGACAAAATAGTGTTGGCATCGACATGCACGATGCTATCGACAGCATCTATAGGGAAATTTGGTGCATACCTACTATTGACAACTTTAATACTACGTATGTAACGTCCGATACTTACTATGGATAGTAGGTATTATTATTTCTAACAACTTCAATCAAAAACATCGATCGTATTGATAGTTTTACATTATCGATACTCGGCTAGATATATATTTTTGTGTGATGGGAGCAGACGGACCACCAGGTGATAAGCGATTGTCTTCGTCCATTGCTGCTTTATTTGTTTTCGGTGAATGCTGTTAGAAACCTCGATACTATCGAAGGTATTGCGCTATCTATTGCTTTTTGGCCAAATTCTATCGATATCCTAAATACTTCTCGAGGTTTCATCGAAATTCCAGAGACACTAGACTGCAAATACGTAATCCAACTATCCGAGGGTTCATTTATGTTACAATCCGTAACAGCGCGCGATTTAGTTAGGGTTGCCGGATAAATGTAGGTATCGCATAGCCGACCGATGTATACGATCGTGGATAAATTGCTAGGCATTCTTTGTAGCAACAAATAAAGGCACATGATAAAAGTTCGGTATATGTGTTTTATTGGTGACAAACTGCTTTTTTCTAAGACACTTCAGTAATCGTTCTTTTCCCGAATTTATTGATCCTGAAAATAAGAAGAATCATTAATGATGATGATGATGAAGACCGATGGTAGCTAAGTGGATACTATTTTTACCGTTGTCCTTATAAAACCTATGAAAAAAAAAACCTACCTAAACTATGAACAAAACAATTATTTCGTAAGATTCTTATAATAGAGATATTAAATACCTACAGATTTTAAAATTATAGTAGAGTCGTAGTAAGAAAATCGTGTAATTTAGGTACATCACTATTCATAACTTGTCCAATTTTATTAATCATCTTGGGTTTGTTGGATTCATAAGTACTAAATATCAATAAAAGCAAACAAAAAGGGGGCAAAATAAAAAAGATGTTCACTGGGAGCCAATAAAATTCAATTTACCTGACTGTACACCAACATTGGAAGTTTATAACTTCAACCTATCACTTCATTCACCTAGCATGATTAATATCATCAGATTTAGCGATCTTGCACTAACCGGACGATAGTAATTGGGCCAAACGTTTTCCCTGGAATTTTCGGGTATCTCAGTAATGCCATCGGACGTCCAGTTGTTACAACCAGGAAACGGCAATATAGCCAGACATTCTGCCTTAACGAGCAGAAAACATAGTGATCAAATGGGACGTTTTGATTAAACTGATTGTCCGGTTCAAAGGTGAGAGTTAGCTATTTTTGAGTTAGGAAAATTGTAAATTCACGGTTGAAGACGATCTATCTACAATGCCTAAGCTTTTTCAAAATATCTAGAAAAAAGCCTGTGTTACAAACATATACGTCCACCAGATGGAAAATCATAGACAAATATAGGTAATTTTTTTTAAATAGTATAGGAAGGCAAACGAGCAAGCGGGTCGCCTGATGGTAAGTGAACATCGCCGCCCATGGACATCAGCTACATCAGGAGTGCGGATGCGTTGCCGACCCTTTAGGAAGATATAGGCTCGTTTCTTGAAGATTTGGATGTCGTACCGGTTCGGAAATACCGCTGCGGGAAGTTGATTCCACAATGAGGAGGTTCAAAAGTGTAATATTTTATAATAGGTACTTTGCTATCAATAATAGTCCTTTGCCTGAAAGTTGTCTGGTAAACCGCTGTCAGCGATAAGACCGTCGACCTTTTACAATTATTTTTTGTAATGCAGTGTACGAAAATTGTGTATTTCAGGCAATTCAAAATAGATAGTCTAAGTATTTTAAATGTTACGATAAGTAGAGACGGTTTTAGGAGTCGAGAAATATAATAACTGAAAATCTTATTCATAATGTATTAATTTTAGTTTTTATTGTGATCCGATCAACAAAACGTCCTTTATTATATTTTTTGTATTGATGGAATCTGCATACAACACTCGACAAAAAATAAAACGAGCAAATAATTAAGCCTTAATGCAATATTTGGAGTTTGTATGAAAGGATTTTCAATCTTATTCCAATAAATAATTACATGCAGGCTCTTTTAACAAACAATACAACCCGTGTAGATAAAATATTATTTCGAAAATCAACCCTTGAGGGCTAGATAAAATTAGGTCCCAAATCGAAGTGAGGGCGGGTCGCTAGACCTAGGTTTAATGAAATTTGTAGAGCTCTATTATTTACTTTTAATCATATGAATTGAAAAATGTGCCTAAAGTAATAAAAAAGGTTTTCCAATCATCTTCAGACATCTCGGCGTGTAATTCCCAGTTGCTTCAAAATCTCTATGGAAATAACGACTCTACATAGTTCATTAATCAAATAAGAGAAAATAACATTTCAAGCATTAAATACCTATTTTTTCTTTGTTATCAATATTGATATATTGAACCTAAAATGATTTCATAATAAAACAATAAGCGCAACTCTACTTTTTTTGTGTGTACAAAATGTAACTGAAAATGCACAGTAATATTTTAATGCCCAATCGACTGAAAAACACACGTGGTTGTATGACTCTACATAATTGTTACATAGTAATTTTCACTTTCAGATTCTAGTAGGCACAAAACATTATAAACGATTTTCAGTCTAATCTCATTTCGATAACGAGTAGGTATCATGCTTTATACAAGTACAATATTAAATCATTAATTAAACTCAAGCGCGAAACCCTAATTGATATGTACATATCTAATGGTTCATGAATGAATCATCTAAGTGAACGTCAAAAGAGAAACAAATTGCCTTCAATCAGTTTCGTATCAAAAGGAAATCGTGCCGACAACACGCTTCAGTTATGCAGCGTTATTTATATCATACAATACCCTCTTTAACTCAGTCATTGAGAACAATTTTTGTTAAAAGCCGTAATAAATTAGAGCGTGTTAATTAGATAAAGCTCGGCAAAGCGCGTGGCATTGAACGTATTAACACAAGTTTACATAGCCATAACCACATGTATAGATATTTACATAATGTACTGTCCACAAGCGCTACCTAACGGATTTTGCTTGCACTGCTTCGAACTTAGTCGACTCTACATGTTATAAGTAGAGGCATAGGACTCTACATTTATCGGAATATTCGAAAGATAAAATGACGTAACATGTTTTATGTTTTGTTTAAAGTTTAAACATAAGATTTTTGATTTTTTGGACTTGTGAAAAGGGATAAATGTTATGTTTTGACTGGATTTGTAGAGAAAATGTTAGTTTGAAGCACGAGGGCTGCAGTAATGTTGTTCGGGCGCGCGCCGCTAGATGCTCCACTGTGCGGCCGCACGGCGAGATTCAATATGGCGGCGCCATTCGTCTCTGGAACAGGGCGGGGAGAACAGTCGCCGAATCGACACTACCATACTTACGCGTATTTTTGTCGAAACCGTCGTGTTCGTGACTCGGACGCGAGTGATATTGCGAAATTATCGTGTGTTTCTGTGTTCGTTCGTGCTGTTTGTGTTATTATTTGTGCATAATGGTGATTAAGTGGTGAAAAACGTGAAAGGACTTTAGGGTAACAATGTCTAGCAGTTGACATGTTTATCTGTGTCGTGTGTGAAGATTTTCCCTTCGCGTGAGGAGGTGCGGTGCGCTAGTGTGCGGAGTGCGCGAGTGTGTGTGCGCCCGTGGATACGCGAGGACCCAATGATGGATTGCATTTTCATGGATGTATAGGTAAAAATCACTCGTCAATTTTTGTTCCCGTTTTACGTGTGTGGCCCACTGAGCTCGAGCCTTCGGACGCAGCTCGGCCGCGCTCGCTTTGTTTAAACCAACCTCGTTATATCGTACTTCGTATTTCGGTGTAAGGATGTATCCTTGAATCGATAGGGATAACGTGGCTTTACAGCGCGGCCAAACGGCGAGTTTTTCATTTTTCTAGTTTCCTTATCGCGATGAATGAGGTTGGTCAGACCTTGAGTCTTGTTCTTACGAAATGTTTTCCTCTGCGCTTCATTGTGTAACAACATGCCGTTTAAATGTTTTGTTTTGATTCTATTTAATAACAATATTACTAGATTGCACCAAGATTTTATATTAAAATTTATCGATAATGGATTCTAATTGGTTTCTAATTATGTGATTAAAATGCTAACAGAACGAAAATAAAACAGGACAATTGAAAGAGCACAAAGCTTTTTTTTACAAAGCGCCTGATTCACACGGACAAAGTCATGCTTGTACCATTGAATCTTAATTCATTACATTCATGCGGAGTCGCGCGAGAATATGGTTCCCCTCGGTCTGTTCGCTGCTTCTGGTTATCAGCTTACAAAATGTTTGAACCCGTCCCGCTCTCTCCTCTTACTAATCTGTGTAGCTCCGTCCCTGTCGGGCGCATATTGCGCGTTTTTCTTCTTTTGCCGCGTCCATATGCCAGTGTAAGAGGCATGAGCGTAGTTTGGAGTGTATGTGAAAGTGTTGGCGATGATTTCTTTCCAGAGATTTGGAGTGTGGCCTCAGACCGAGTAGGTTCGGGCTGGTCCCGATTGATTGGAGGTCCTTTGTTTGGGGGTCTAGGTAGTGTTAGCACGAGTACCTGTGGGGGTGACTGCGCATCCCGTTGGCGCAGTAGCATGTTTGGTGGGCGTCCGCGACGCACGTGACCGCCCGATGGGCAATTTGCCGCGATTCTATTGTTTCGTCAAGTGTTCCGAACGGAGACAGATGGGATTGGACCCTTTACGGTTGATAAATTCTGTTAGTTAGATTTAGTGCCCCAATCTCATTACGACTTGCGATTGTTGGGAAAGTTTATGCGAACCAGATAGGTTCTAAACTTGTGATCGCAGTATCAAAAGAAATAGTACTTGGAATTTCGGAAGTAGGTGATTTTCATGTGCGGCATATACAATCATTATTTTGTAAAAGTGTCTGGATCTGAAAAATAGCCCAAACTAAAGTGAGTACCTAAGCTTAAGTTCTGATTTGCATTTTAATCCTCAAAATTATACAACAATATTTGCTAGATCTTATAATATGTTGTTAATTTACGTCATTCAGAAGCACAACAGACATAAACACCTAGATTTGTTTAATTCAGCATGAGGGTGTCTGAGTAATATCACTATATTGTCATTCATGGGTCTGAACTCATTATGCAAAACGAAACGCAGAATTATGCAGATGATAACAATAATGACTCCAAATTTATTCCAAGTAATATCATCTGCTCTATATGCGAGAAAGAGAGATTCTGAATATTCACTTTGCGGAAGAACGAGAGAGGGATAATAACAATTCATAATAAAACCGATTTGCATCGTCCAAAACATACATCTACTCAAGATATAATATCTGCTTTATTTTAGAGCAGAATTACAAAATGAGCTGAAGCTTGCAGCTATTTCGAAGCGTGCCACATTATGAAAATGAATTAGGTTTAATCATTCATTAAAGTTTCACGTTTCAAAGCTTTCTAAATATTACATTTACTAGAAATTTAAAAGGTGTCCAAAATTTTTACAAAAGCATAAAAAGGCTTCAATATGCTCCGGACTGAACAAGTAAGAGTCCATCTACCTACGCTAGAAAAGCTCAAATACACGTATATCTAAAACATATTTAACGTTGGTAAATGGGTTTCCAATGTTTGAAGAAGCTAAAACATTTTTTCTCGCAGCTTGCCGTCAAACAACTTTCATCATATCAACCAAATAATTTCTTGGAAGCAATAATATTTTCAAACGTTTGGATCCACAGTTCTGCTGAGTGCTAAATACGATTGTATATAATTAATCAGAATTGAACCGTTTCAAATGGAACAGGAGCATCGGAACGTAATTATTTCCAGCGTCTATTTTAGCCAATCCATTGTGATGATGTGACAGTTTCGAATCCAGTGTTCCAGTGATTACCTACTCGCTAATTACAATACTGTTTGTTGTACGCATGGTGTTGACAGGTATAATAAAGTTAATTAATCAGAGCAATGCTTTTAATATCCCGGCCTATGTTACGGTAATCCGTTTGTATTCATCACTAATACGCATACCGTGTAGGAGACCGTGTTTATCATTGTTGTCATCCTCGGCTTTGCCTTATTAAACGTCGTATTAATGATTCGTAGCCGCTTGTACTTCTTACTCAGCCTTTTAGTTATCATAAGACACCTTTTTCTTCCCTTTTATACTCTGAAGTTGCTTATTTCTTTATCATGCTCCTAATGGCTGTTTTCTCTTTAGGTTTTATTAATTTGTAGTACTTACCTTTGTCGTCCTCCTTCTGCCGTTTTCTTTTATAATTTGCAGAATTTGCAAGGATTTTTCAGCCAAATCTTGCCGTTTTTATACGCAAGTTAGTGGTAATGGGATTCCATAATAACATTCTATATATTGTGTAGAAAGTAATGTTTATTTGCATCTTAGGGACTTAGTGTCACTGTCAGCAAGGAGTCTGGATGTTAGCGATCTTGTTGTACATACTTTTGTGCTTTAGAAAGCACGTTAAGTCATTCAGCCACCGCTTTTTCTCTACATGCCTTATTTTAGTGTTCTGCTGAAATATGACGGTAAGGGGAAATACAAAGTGTATTTTTGTTCTACAGTTTAATAATATTCTGATTTCTGCGTAAATAGATGATCATTTAAAATGGCTGGCGTTCTGTGTGGCTGGATCATTGATGCTGTTTTAGTTTATCTCAGCAATTCTATGCATTAACATGATCTGAAGGTTTTATCTTAAAAATTACTTAAGACTAAAATTATTTATTTGTATATTTGTAACAATTTAGAGCGTAAGAAATTTCACCGAAGGATTAACATCTTGGAGGTACTAATTGAATTCTGAATAATTTATTACAACACTGCGAAGCGAAAATTCGTCTGATTTTATTGACTTTACCACCACAATAGTTAACAGACGTAATTCAATCATAACCTTTGCTATTAATTTGTCCTTTTAGTCTGAGTAGACAAATCGAGAGAGGTTCAACGTGTTCCTTGTAAAAAGGACGTCTCCATTATTCATTCACGCAACTTCTACCTTATTGTGTAATCTATCTTTTTGAACTCTTTTATATTAAGATCTTTTGCGTTTTTTTTTTGTGGAATATACCACTGTTTCCACTATATTCCCTTCTGGTTCATTCATTACCTGTCTGTATCCCAAATCAAACTTATTGATATTTTTGGTTATGGTGACAGAATATTTTTCTATACAGTGACCGTGGCGAATTGCACGCCTTTTGGTAAGCAATATTTGCAATTCCAAAAGAAGTTGCATAGTACTTAGAATTATAGTAGTAGTTACCTGTTCTATCTAGAACTCCGAGCAATTTGTAAAGAGCCTTAACATGGAGGTTGTTAAGGTAAAAAACTTAATTTTCGTGTAAATACAGAAAACTTCACAAAGTAAAGATACACCTTATTTGCGAAAATGAACAAAAGAAATCTTAATTAAAAAGTTTCTTCGCGTTGCAGACTCATCTACGGTACCTACATCGGATTCATTCATTTGTAATTCTAGCTCATGGCATTTGTTCGCAAACTTTATTGTTTAATTTTTCTAGTCCGATACAGTATTAGTACATCGGGTTGCTCGGAATTCTGCCGTTGAGATACCAGGGTTGGCTATCTCAATCATTTTGATTTTAAACGTGATTACTGAAAATAATTTGATTAGATTAAATCAAATAGAACCACCAAATTTTGAGTGAAGATTCAAGGTCTTAAAATTTCCACATAATAATTTGTCTCTCGGTCGTATGATATTAAGTATGACTTTTAATATAGAAACAATGTAAAAGCTTTTTTGCTCCAAGTTCGTCCTGTAACTGAATGTCTAAAGTTTGATTGTTAAAAGTTAGTTACTTGTTGAATGAATATTTTAATTTCTACATTAGGAATAGTAATAAATTGGTAAATTATGTTTTTACTTCAATTTTCCGAAAGTGGGAAGAAAGCCAAAAAATGTTTGTTTAATTAACCGACTAGTGGCCCGCCCTCACTTCGCTTCGGGACCGTAATTCAGAAATGAACCAATAGATGGCGCTGTGCTAAATTACATCGCGCAAGCGTTTCGTGTTTTCGGTTTACCTATAGGCCTTGTGGTTGTCTAAAGAAGTTATCTCTTTATAAATAGTATAGAAGATTGGAAATATTATTTGGTAAAAAAATAACACATGATTTTAACAACGCTGCCAGACTAATTCAGTACATCTAAACAAGCAAAAGGATCTAACCGAGCAAGTGCCGAACGCGGTACATCTGGGACACAAATTACATTATTTAGTAACTTCTGAATACAAATACAGTTGTGACTTGGAAAGTGTCGTTGGCAACGTCGGCGGACAATGTTACGAGGATACCTACAACACCGCTTTGTGTAATATTTAAGCAAATACATATGTCTTCAAGGCTATGTTTTGGTAAACGTGACCATCCTCAAATTCTTTACGAAGTTGTCTGTTTATTAGAAAATATTTTGGGGCTTCGTAAACGCCGCATCACCTAAACACTGTTATTTATAAAGCAATTACGGGCAAAGGGTCAATCTTATTCGTAATAGCTTAAAAAGAAAAGACCAAAAAAGGCGTTGTTTGTTTGAGCGTGCGTTTAGTAAATTAGTTTTATCTGAGAATCGAGTAAAGTGTTGTGAATGGTCACAAATAACATAACTTTAGGGGTAAAATGCAAAGTAAGAAGAAGGAAATAAATTGGTGCAGAAATTTTAAAATAATATTTAGGAATGAAGAACACATTTTACGAGAACACCGTTTTATCCGTGTGTAAAGTCTAGTACCTATTATTTTGAAGTTATGATTCAATGAAATTCAATAGCGACCGAAAAAATATGTTTTAGAAAACATTCATATTCAAACCGGCTAACCTCAAATCGAATCAAACTAAATACGTCCAGTCGCTACCACTTTTTGGAGCCAGTAAAAATAGTTTTGCGCGGATTTCAATAGTTTCAATTCAATCTAGTTCGCATTTGTGTCACAATAGTGCCGTGTTGACGCGCATCGGCTCGGAGTGATAGGTGTTTTGCCGCTGGAGATGATTGTTTTCCCGTTGAAAGTTTTCCTGATTTCCCCGACTGGTCATCGAAACCTTTTACAAAGTTAGAAGTTGGCAAATTGACTATTCGCCATCGTTTGATGTCCTTTTGTCATCCGATCCGATTTATTGAATCCACGAGGTACAAATAGACTTTGATGTTAATTTTAACATTAAAAATATTCAGTTAAAGTTTTTAGTCGTTACAAATGAAGTGAAGCAAATAATATAGGTATATTATACTATAGGTACATAGTTTGTCTAATATTATATAAGCGTAAAAATACCCTTTCAATAATATTGTACAGGTATTTGAACAAAGGGTTGATGTACCTTTTACAGAAACTTTACGTCTTAGTTAATGTTTAGTATTTTCAAAGGCATGTTCGAAAATATTGAGTTGTTTTACTACAAGAAGAGAATTGATGCTTAGATATTCATCTCAATACACAATACTTAAGGACCCGTTGGTTTAGTGGTTTAAGTATCGAACTGTGATCCTGAGTCCTGGGTTATCAAACTCACATGTATCTTTCGAATTGGAACACAGCTCGGGTTCGTGATCACCAGTCCACATATTGCAAGCGGCGTAACTCTACTTTTTTTCAATATTTCCGTAGGCATATGATTCGGAAGTTTAGTTTTGATGGATCTGATGTTGAGAAGCGTAATTGTTAAGTTTAAATCCAAAAATAGAAAGGTGATCTATTTTCTAACTATAAAAATATCCTAAAAGCACTCAACTACAAACACGATACTTTCTAAATTATTTAAATAAAAGCACTTACAAACTCTTCTACTATCGCGGAGTTAATTTTAGTAGACAAAGAATATCGGGTTTCCCCTGAGAACTGCAATGCGGATGCATAATCAGGTCATAGTGATATAATATACTGCTCCTTCCCAAATAAATTTAAACCTTTCTACGGATATAAAGCATGAAAAGCGACAGATTCCAAAGCTAGTTTATTTCAACTTGTTTTTGCTCCCTTCTTCAAGAAATATCTTTCATATTAGATATGATCCAGTACATTTTCTTTTTGGGGTAAAGTGCGAAGAATAGATATTATAATACAGAATTTTTTCCTGTATAATGATATTCATAGTACCAGGTATGTTTTCCTTTTAAATAATTTACCTAATACCCTAATAAGAATAATCCCGGGTCGAGCAAAAGTATGTTTCGATTTTTTCGAGTACCTACTTAAGTCGGGTTAGTGATACCAATCCGCATTAGCTAAGGTTGGTGATTAAGCCTAATCCCATCAGCGGTGACTTTATTTCTATGATAAATGCCTTTACTTTAGTGAGAGAGTACATAGGCTGAATAGTTTACTTTTTTATCAAATACCTAAGTATAACGGATAACTATGAAAATTATTTAACTAACCAATCTCATTTGATTTGTTAGAGAAAAGCTGTGTGTCATCTTTCTTGTGCCATTTGACCAACTAAACCGCTGTTCCCTTGACACCATTGCTCGTCTAAGCTTATAAATCTGATATTAATCTTAAACCAACTTGCGGTCTCCTAACTCACTTTCGAGTAACCTGTTCATAATTCAACCTTGCCTAGGAAATCTTTCGCTCAAGAACCTAAGGATGGTGAGAGACTTGAGCATTAACTAGTCATAGTCATAATATTCTTTATTGCATCATGTGGTTCCAAAGGATCTTCAAATAAACAGGTTCGCAACATGAGCCCCGTGGGGGCACTGCAAAGATATCCTACTAGTACTTGTATCACATAGAACAACGAGCATTTCGAATTTAGTTGAACCACTTTTTTTTTAATTTACACAACCTACCTATACATGATTTAAAAAAACCGTGCGTTTTAGTAAACAATTCCTGTCATGCTTGTGCGCTGGGGGATCGCGTCTATGAACAATATTATATTCAATACAGAATCTAGTGTTGACTAGAAAGTTACATGGAAGTACATGACATGTGTTTATATTGCACTGACAGCCTTTTTCTCAATCGATAGGTACTGACCCAAACGTGTAGATGAGATCGATTGAAGAAATTTCTCAAAAACTCTGGCAAACGCTCTAGTCGATACCCACTCTAAAGCTCAGAGGTAAATCCCAAAGCGAAAATATGAAATGGTTGATTCACCAAAAGTGGCATAAGTTATATGCTAGCTCGGTACATTTGACATCATATACTTTGACTGCGATATTTTGGCAAAGCTCTTTTATTGAAGATGCTTTTAGTATTTATATGAGTAGGGAAGATTGATGTGAGTTGTGACTGAGGCTTTACCAAAGTATCAAACTTTTTCTAGCTTGTATGTTTTCAATACTACTTACCTAATCTTTTGGAAACTATGTTCTAACAATTTGGCAAGACGCTTGTATTGTGTAATGAAAAAATACGAGTGTATTTGCATTTGTATCATAATTAAAACCTTTCCTTGAGGTAGTCGATTGTATGCAACGTTATCTTCTTTCATCAATAAATCTTCCATATAGTCTTAAGTGCCGTTTTAACCATGATCGACGGTTTGGTATTTCAGTTAACTTTGCTACTTAAGTACTATTTGATTCAGCGATTCAGCGAATCTTGGTCTCCAGCGTCAAATATCGCCATTTTCTTCGTTCAAATCGTACACGTTTATGGTCTTCAGGTCCTTAGTACCTTCATCCCTCCAGCAAATCTCGGACAGCCCACAGGACTGTGTCCCTTTGGTCGTCCCAGATAAGCTCTTTGGTCCGCTTGATCCTCTCCCATGATTTCCATGTGTTGACATTATGTACACAGAATAAAAACCTGGTAACAGTTGTTTATTATCCTTGCTTTCCTCAAAACACTTTCTCACGCCTAGATCTCTAACCACATTTCTGATATCGGTCTGTCCTCATCAATCTCACAAATTGCTTCGTCTAATAGAATTTGCTATGAAAACGATTTGTGGTTTATCGACAATAGCATTAAACCGAGTCGGGGTGAACAAACAAGATTATGATCTAGTACAACCAGCATTTTTATTACCCACTAGAGTTTTATAAGTTTCTGTTTTGCCCGCACGCGTCTTCGCTGCCGCAGGTTCCGCTATTTTATGGCTGTTGGTACAAGCTTAGGGTTTGTGCAAAAGTTGGGGCGGTTCGTTTACATTTGGCAGTTAAGCTAAACTACAGAAAGATTTTAAGAGTAATTTAATAATTACTCTTGATTTTTTTCTGTAAACTAAGGTCCAAAAATGAAACGGACGTTATGACCGAATCGGAGTTCCCCTACCTTTCATAAGCTTAATTGTTTGGTTCTAAGTGGTGTAGATCTCAAACTAGAAGATTTTTTTCTCGCTACACCGGACAATTTTATAATTTTAAAACCGTGTCCTTTAATCACTCGACATTGGGTGAGTTAATAACTACATAGCTCACCCTAACACGATAGTACCCACAAAATAAAAATCAAACAGCCACACGTAAAGTGATGAATATGTTTTTAATAGGTTTCCATTACCGTCCTAAACCAAATAAAATTGTATCTAATTTAGGTGTAATAACGGTAGAAAGTTTAGTTCAACAAACATTAATCGCTGATGAGTTTAGTAACGCTTAGTAAAACATTCCGACACAAGTTATGACTCATTAAGTAGTACGGCTCAAAATAGAAAACAAACAATCAACAGGGCACCAATTTCACACTTATAAAGCGATATAAATAGTTCTAGAGGATATTATGTTTATTATATTTTATCATAGTTACTTGTTTTAAAATTTTATTGTCTTACGTGTGGCATACGAACTGAATCGTAGGAAGGTGACCATGGGAAGGTGTTGGGTAAAGGTATGTCTACTATTATTTCTTGTGAGGGAAACCATCGTGAGGAAAGCTGCACGTTCGATAGTTTCCGAAACATGAGACTCTTCAAATCCTCAATCTTATTGAAGCATATCCCGGGCTCCAAAGCGACAGCTTTGGATGCAACCTGGAATTTTATGACAACTAACTGTGGTAACACATCACGAAAAGTATTTTTTTTGTGTTTTCTTATCATGACAAAATTGCCTATTTTATAAACTTAAATAGGTACTAAAATCTAAATAATGTACTTGTAACTAAACTCGAATTATTGGTAAAGAAAAATATTTGTTAGGAAATCTGTTAATATTGGTATAGGTATCCAAGTAACGAAGGAAAGAATCCTAAAATATGGAGTCTTTAAAACCCGTAGTGGGTTAACGTGCCAAGCTTCCCCAGAGTCCGAATTTTTAAAAGTTTATTATAAAGCTGAGTAGTTGGACTGTATTGCAAAACTTTTAACCGATTTCACAAAGCATTTTATTAACAAGATATAATAATATTGAAGCGGTACCAAATAGAAGTTTGATAAGTTATGTTAGAGTAACAAGAAAATTAACATAGTTCTACGGACTGCGTAGTGAGCACCGAGACCTCCCAAGTTGACAAACTTGCCTGAATACAAAGTACACTGTCTGTGTACCGCAGTGCACCGAGCTACGGACACACTTACTAATTATGGAGTCTGTCGTTGCAAAATACATTTCCAATATTGAATCTAGAGCCTCACGAACACGGGGACAGTTTAACGAATAGGGCTGATTTTCATTGTATTGTGGTACTCGTAGTAATTTTAAAATGGCAGAACAAGAAATGAATAGAGGTGTTTTAAAGGAAGTTTGTGTGAATTTTGTTTTGACGCATAGGTAACAATTTTTCACAACTTTGTTGTTGTTGATTGTTGACATCTTAAAATAGTAGAATTAATTTTTATGTTGACACACAAGCGGACCGACGGAAAAAAAATAGTTTTGTTTTTTCGAAATATGGTCAAAATGATATTATTTATTATTGCTGAAACATTCGTGTGATGAACACTTGTGTTTGTACAGTGTCTGGGTGTAAAATATGTATTTAAGTGTTATATTTGTGTGTCGTCAGTTGTCTGATATCTGTAACACAAGTGCTTAAGCTACTTAGTACGCAGTCAGGTCAATGTATGAGATGTTGTAACAATTTATTTATTGGTACAACGAATTATTAAACACAATTACAATTTAGTTTTACTATCGATAAAACCAATACTAATCATTTCATCGCATCTCATTGAAGAAAGCGATTGATCGAATTAAATAACGATTGAAATATTTATCGAAGTATATCTATAACTGGTTACTTTGATTAGGATGTACGAGTGTAAATCCTTATCAAAGTAACCAGTTAAAGCGTAGTGTGAGTACACTACGCTTTGTTGTTACCGATAAAATTGATTTGAACACTATCATGAATCTCCATGACGTATTAGTGATGTCGAAATTCTACGTCGGTACGTGTAAAGCTTATACGATAAATAGGTACTTATAAGTATGTTATCTAGAGATAATATACACTCCCATAACCATTATCAACATAGCGTAAAATCCCGGGAGTGTCCCAAGCTGGTGCGGACCCCAGGCTCGACTTTCCTACTTTCTCATCTACTTTGCACGATCTTGCGCATCTATTGCAGTGAGACCATTGGCATGCATGTCATCCCTTACGTTTAGCCAAATCTTTTTGGGTCTACTCCTTCTGCCGGAATGGTGGTGGTATAGCAAGACAATTGATGCCTGGCTACTTTGAACTTACTTAGTGTCAAACATATTTGGTTCAATATCAATTAAGGAACAGATTGTAGTACAGTAACCTGGATGGTATTCTGTACAAGCGGTGTCAAGTTGAGTTACCCCTAGCAGTACAAAAATAGGACTAGCGTCTCAGACATAAGGACGATCAAAAATCCAAAAAAGGGTAACTCCCCGTTGCGATGTAGTACATACTCGTACATATATTTGGCAGAATAATTCGACAGCCATGAAATGGTTCCTTGAGAAGCGGTTTACGAAGGAAAGGTATAGGAATACGGGTAGGGTCGCAATCGGGAGTGGCAAAGAAATTACTTGGGTTCCCACAAAAGTTGCCTCCACTTTGTTATTCTTACATTTCCGCGATATCAACAAAAGCTTATTTTTCCTTATCGAATGGCGGTAAGCGTTAAGGGGCTAAATGCGGATTCTAAATCTTTATCTACAAGTATACCTACTAATATTAAAAGGAAAGATTTGTATTTTCAGATGTTTGTAAGTAGAAATTAAAAAGTTACTTTTCGCATTGGCTCAATCAATCAATCAATCGTAATTATTGATATTAATCTAAACATAAGGATTAAGTAGGTATGTGGCATAAGACTATTTGTGGAGATCCAGCGCATGTCTCATATTATTGACTGTGCCACTTTTTAAGTTTCGGCATAAATGGGCTGGTTCCACCGGGGAGATACCACAACCTCACAGATAACCGGCGCGAAGCTGTGTTAGCCCTGTATTTCACCTAGCACCGAAGGTCCAAAATGGGAGAAGGGGGTTCACAGGTTGGTAGCGCTCTTGTGACTCCAGTGGTTTTGCGGGTGTCCTTGGGCGGCAGCAATTGCTTACTATTAGAAGATCTGTCTGCTCCACTGCAACCTATCACATGAAAAAAAAATTACGTGTCAAATTTTGCACACGACTCCATAATTTTAGCCTAAACATACTCGTAACTAGAAAAATGTTAAAGCAAAGTTTGTAGGGATGTTCACAACTGTCCACAAACTGGGTTTGTTTGCCGCGCGATAACCGCTAGCGCCACGGCAACTTTGCTCTTGCCGTAAACTTACATTTTCACTGCGATTCCTTACACTTGGAGGGAAAATTTGTAATGGTAATCTCAAACATAAACTTCGGTGTTTGGTCGGAAAAAACGAGCGTAGTAGGCAATTTCCGTGATCATTTTTCCAATTTGTGAAGGATGAAGTAAAATCGATTTTCATCGTCTACAACTTTAAAAATGACTATGATTCTCAGCACTTAGACTTGGGGCAGACGGTGGAGTATTTTTTTCATTGATATGAATGAAATTTGACATGAACTGCCATAAGTTTTAGGTTCGAGGATCTCATTTTGAACATACTGACCATTTTGAATAACTTAACTGTCATTTATCATTATTAATGAATGAAATCATATCTTCATTAATTAATAATGTTATATGAACTCTACCTTCTGTCACTTCTCTTGTGTTGATTAATATGGCAACTTAATGGACGATTGTCAGGAATGATGAGATCCGCAGGAGATTTAAGGGCCTCCGATTGGATGTGCTTCACGCCGGTCTCTGAGGCCATGATGTCACTTCGGTCGGGTCAGCAAAGATGGTCTCCTAAAATGTAAGTGCGAAACACAGATATCAAAGCCATTGCCACATCACAGACGTGATTTGGAAAGTCATACGATCCTTGTACTCACAGTAGGTTCTGTCCTCAAGATGTAACCAAGTGAATAAGTCCAATAAAAATAAACGACGCCAAGAAAGAAGTTCCGACTGGGCTATTAAAAGTACAAATTGAAATTGAAACGCGTACAGACAAAAAGAGAATGTAAGCAGAATGCCAACGGTTATTCGTTTGCAGAGCATTTAATTTCAACTTATTTCCTACCCCTGGGGCTCCATTTAAGTTATTTATTGTCACTTACGGGCCGTTTCAATAGACACTTGTGAGGCGCGTATTATTTTTTTACTTTCTTGAGAAGGGAGTTTAAATACTCGTACATTTGGCGATACCGGATTCGAAGCTGTGGATGATGTTTCCAAAGATTCTTTTAAGATTTTTCCTTTTACGATATCTTTTTCTTTATTCATCATTCTCAATGCCTGGAGTCCCAGAAAACTGTGATTCCTTTGTTAAATTAAGTATATTTTTATTATCACTTAAAAAAATGGAATAACGTCCAACATTTTTTTTACGGCAGAACGTAGGCCTCTGTAATGGCGTGTCACAGATTTCTATCCTGCAAATTAATCAATCTATCTATCTAATCTATGATGCCTGATTGACTATTATGTATGGGTTGCAGATTAATAAGTAGGTTAAATCTGTCTTTCGAAATCGCAGGTTTATTTGTTTGTTATAAACACTAATAGATATTGCAACCCTAGAGACAATTTTCACTTTTCCCGTATGTGCATTTTTGCTTAGTCCATTTTGTTTGGACCAACGGACTTTTTGCTAACGTTGAATTTGGTATTAGTTTTGCCCGTGTTAATCGAGTGAGTTGTAGAGAAAAGCGAAATTGTTAGCGTTGAATGTTTTTATGTTAGGTGGCAGACTAGCACACGGATCAGCTAGCGGTTAGCGATTGCCGTCCATAGGGGTGTCACACCAGTGGTGTCATAAGTGCGCTGTGAATATTTTTATTACCTTTCCCCATCGATTGGGCTTTCAGTACAGTCACTCACTCAGCGAAATACAGCGCAGACGCTACTTCACGCTGGTTTTCGGTGATTCAGCCAATTCATGACTTGACACTCTTTCAAAGTTAAAAAATAAATTTGGTCCAAAAGTTAACGCTCCACACTTCCATAAACAGATTTTGAACAAGTTTGTCACAGCAATTTGATCACTTCGCTCAAATTGGTTGAACCGTTTGTAGCTCAGTTTATTGCGTGCTATCTACCTTTTGCTTTCGTTCTCAAAGGGCGAAAGCCCACGTTACTTTAGAGATCGGACGATAAAACTCTTTGAACCGTTAGAGTTGGAGCGAGTGCGTGATTCTTTGTAGAATTCCTCGCGTTCAACAATAAAAGTCGTTGGAAATCTTCAAAGTACAATGTAACAGGTTGATCCGATTCCTAAGTTCAAACCTATGTGTGTTTGTGACCTCAATGATTGCTCCCAATTCACAAGAACGTTCCGTTTCAAGCGATACCAAGGCCACTCTGTGTTACCAATCACACGTAATATTCCACAGTGTAGGTTTAATTGTTAAAATACAACGTATTATAAATCAATGATTTGCTTTAAACTAGGGAAGATGAAGATGAAAATCATATAATTATTTTTGATAACACTTTTTTAAGTTTTTACACGTTTTACGCTTGCCTAATTAATTTTACAGGAGGAGGGGGTTAAAAGGGTAGCAGTGCACTTGTGACTCCACTAGTGTTGCGGGTGTCTATGAGCGGCGGCAATCGCTTAACAACAGGTGATCCATCTTCTCGTCTGCAACCTATCACGAAAAATAACAGTTAATATATGAAATACCCGGCAACCCTAATGCACCGAACCAAACAAATAAAACTGACAAAAAAAATCTGTAAAAAACCTTTTAAGTTAAACGGTTTTATCTTATGTGCACTGAAAACTAGAAAATAATAATCACAATTAGGTATTCTGAACTTCTAGTACAGAAATATTTTAGTACTGGGCAGAATAGCTTTTAGGCATATTAGACTAAAATAAAAACGTGGGGCCCATTAACTATTGCTGCAATAATTTCTTCTATACTAAGTGTGGATTGCATCGACTTACTATAATCGTAACTGGAGAATTTGACAATCAATAACCAGCCGTGGCGGCTTCACCAGCGAACGCCGAGCTCATGATCTACCAAAGTATAAAGATATGCTTTGCCAAAGGTAGGATTTCAGAGGGGCCCCACGTTTTATTTTAGTCTAATATGCCTAAAAGCTATTCTGCCCAGTACTAAAATATTTCTGTACTAGAAGTTCAGAATACCTAATTGTGATTATTATTTTCTAGTTTTCAGTGCACATAAGATAAAACCGTTTAACTTAAAAGGTTTTTTACAGATTTTTTATTTTCTAGTTTTTAGTATTTAACGAAAATGCCTACCGAATATTCCTCATTCTATTTAATTTATTTAGTGAATCATTATTACATGGTTTTTTTACCTGATAATTTATTACAATCTAATTCCTCAATACATAGCCCTTCCGCAGACTTGACTCGACTTAGAGCCACGTATGCTTGCCCTTCCTCAAACAATTGAGCCAAAATACACTACTGCATGGTCGACTGTGCTGCCCATGACAAAATTAAGGGTAATCAGCCGTACCATAATTGAATTTTGCTGGAAACTGTATGACTTTGGGGTGTATTGTATAACGTTTACTCGTATGCTCTGCCAAAGTCAATCCAAATAGATGATACATCTGTTTCGTACATTTGGGTTCGACGGAACTTCGGCCAAACAATTTTTGTAATGTGGCCTATAGCACCATTTACCAATCCTTTTGTCCGGGAGAAGACGGAGTCGCAACCGAGCTTCTGAAAGCTGCCGGCAAGCCGGTGCTGAAGGAACTTTGGCGTATATTTAACTCGGTCCGTTTCTCCGGTAGAACTACTAGGGCGTGGCAGCAGAGCTTGGTCGTATTGTTCTTCAAGAAAGGCAACAAAACCTTACTGAAGAACTATCGACTCTTGAGTCACGTCTATAAGTTGTTCTCAAGAGTCATTTCGAATCGCCTTACACGAAGACTTGACAAAGCTCAGCCTGCAGAGCAGGCCGGGTTCCGACGGAGTTATAGCACCATATACCATATTCACACAATGAGACAGGTTTACACAGAAGACCAAATTTATAATATAACCAGCCCCTGCGCATGGCGTTTATGGACTATGAATAAGCTTATGACTCCGTCGAGGCCTGGTCTGTTCTCGAGCCCTTGCAGAGGTGCCAACTCGATTGGCGATATATCGAGGTGCTGAGGTGTGTGCATAACTACCTGTCCTACTACTAAAAACTGTCCTGCTGCTACGAGGTGTGAGACAAGAAGCTATAAAATACAACAAGAGGCGCCCAATCTTGAAGGGAAAACGCTTGCGACATTGCATTTTTAGCCACCCTATTACAATACAGTCCTCAGCACGTTTTAACCTATTACCTTAACTTGGGTGGTAAAGCTACCGCTAACTACGTAGGTACATCTAAATATGTACCTTTTTTTTTAATCTGTCCTCCTAACGTCACACAATCTTGGACACAACTGTTCTGGACACGACTACTCATGCCCTCACCTAATGCACCATTTTGTTACGACGTCCATCTTGGATTTTAAATTTTGGCATATGTCACAGTATTCTACTAGTGAAGTCCTTTCATTTGATACCCATATTGAGGGGGTTGTGTAAAAATATGAAATCCGCCATTTTGTACCGGCGGCCATCTTAGATATAAAATATTATTGATATTACTATAATGTATTGTCATCGGAACTAAAGGTGTGTACCAAAGAAGACCGGCGAGAGCAGCCTTCATGTTTTCCGAAACCATACATATTTGGAAACATACTAATTAAACTAAGCAACAAAATGTTTATTTTATCTTATTATAAGTATATTTTTGAAAGCATGGAATAAAAAGTTAAATTATTTTCAATTTGCAAACAATTCAGTGAACAAAACTCACATCACAGAGGAAAAACGAAACGTTGAGTCAATCATAATGTCACTTTGATAGTTAAGCTATTTGACATCTTTTTAAATTGTTTTAAATGTGTGATCTATTCATTTACGTTTTCGCGTATTTTCTGGACTTTTGAGTTTATTGATTCAACCTAGACAACAGCATTTCCCTGGATTTGATTTCCAAGTGATTTGGTTTATTTAGTATACTTAATGCCGCTTCGATGTGTCCATTGTTCTTTGCGTCTTGCTTGATCGAAAAAGACGACACCGTTTATCCGAGGAAAGTGCAGAGACGATGGAAAGAAGAAGCCAATAGTGAAATACTCTCTGCATTTAATAGTATTGACCCATATGTTTTAAGGGCCAGAATAAAATCTCGATATTCGGGCAGCAGGTCATACTAAACATAGTAGTAGATAGAGCAATTCAAGGACGACAAGCTATTTTAGGGTAATAATGTTATTGTGTTGCAGGTAAGCGAACAGTTGGTTGCTGTTCGCATACCATTAGCATATTATGGTATATGGGGTTTGCAAGTCGACGGGGTAATATAGTACCTCCTGCAGCCTTTTTAGACAATTTGTTATGTACTTAATTGATTAAATGACGTCAATACCTACACATCCGAAGTTTGTTTTACCATACCTTTATAACGCTGATGTAAACATGCAACATTATGTACTTATAAATAATCGTTGAGTACACATATAAGGTAGGCGCGCCTGACAGACTATGAATTTGTAAGCACGAGTTCATACTCGTGCTTACAAATTCATAGTCATCATTCATAGGATCATTCATCGATTTATCGAGTGCCATTTATAGTACGTTAAGCATCAGTAGCACTACCATGTTTTTTTTTATTTTTATGCGATTGGTAGCAGACGAGCAGACAGATCACCTGATGGTAAGCGATTGCCGCCACCCATAGACACCTGCAACACCAGTAGAGTCACAAGTGCGCTAGTAGCACAAAATCTAGTAGTGCGAGTGCAAGTTTGAAATACTCAGAAATACTATCCTCGCTACCGAAAACTATCGCTTTGTCTCTTTCATTATGATGCATTTGAAAGAGACAGAGCAATAGTTTACGTTATGTCAGTTTTCGATGTCAACTCATGGTAGCGCTACTGAAGGCCACTCAGTAACATTGACAGGGGGGGCGTTGTACGATATTTTTTCTTCTATGGGAAAATGTCAATCAACACTGAGTCACTGACACTTGTGAGGAAAATACGATTTTCCGACATTTGCCGAAAACCTTATGTATGACCCTTGTACGACTATACTTTGTCGGCCCTATACCTTTATAATCCCATCTTTAGAAAAGTGGCAACAATTTCCTTTTTTCTTAGTTGAGTGTTCTTCTTTAAGTATCATTAATTTTTTTCTAGGCACGGGACCTCTAAACCGCAGACTGAAAATACATAGAACTTCGCCGGACTCCTTTCAGATCAATCTGACAAGAAGAAGGTACTTAAATTTCAATTTCTAATTTTGACCCAAACAAACAAACAAATACCGTACGGGTCGAGCTAAATAAAACCGTTTAAAAACAGTGATGCGGTCGGTCCGCTTACGCAGACAAATACGCCACGGGAAAAGACCCTAAAAGCAAATCAAGGCCCCAGGGGAAATCGCTCGGACGAAGTCACGGCCGAACATCAACATTCAAGTAGCCAAGTAATTGTTAAACGCGACGTAGTATCGACACACGTACGTATCGATACAATCGCCGAATCGCAGGTTTTCGACGAAACCAACGTGAGAGTAGGGTTGTATTCGTTAAAAATCCTACGACAAAGTAAAGGTAACTATCGAGTTTTAATATTATATGACCGAGATTTTCTTTTTTTAATTTGCCTAAACTCCTCCATTGATATCTGGCATTAGCCAGCGCTTGCCAATCCTGTTTGCGGCTGAGATCTGTCATGAAAAATTCTGGATAGAGGAAAATATTTTGAAGTATTTCAACGATGCTGCTTGACAAAAAACGTCACAGTCGAGTGAATAGAATTGGAGTAGGTAACTTCCCTACAGTTGGTAATCCAACATTATCGACTTAATTCGAAATACCTACTTATAATTCTTCACAGTTTTTATATAGTTAACAGAAGCATTTCTATGCTATTAAAAATAAAAAAAATACCCATTACGTTTCGTAGCTTTAAAATATCGTCATATTACGTATTTTTATGATAATAGGGGGTATTTAATATATTACCAATGTGAAGGTATTTGACAAGCATTATGTAAATATCGGTTTTATATCGATATAATAACGTTGCGTCGCTATGTTAGTGCTATTCCGTAAAAGGAAATGAAATTGCCCGATCTTTTTTGTTCCAAGAGTGTTGGGAAGTCGCAATTTTAACGAACACACGCTAACCCACCCGCTTTGTGACAAATGGATAGCTCTGTTAAATATCGGCTTAGCGCTGACTCGTGGGATGGAGTATAGGCCCGTTTATCGAGCTAACATGCCAGTACATTTTTTTCAAAATAATGACAACCCTTTTTCCCACTAACTTTGCGTAGGCCCAGTTTTATGATCTGTTACCTTTTGGTTAAATTGACTGTAGTCAACAGTCTATGTATTCAATAGTCTACACTACAGATCATCTTGGCACAACCCGAATTGGTATCCTAATTAGTAAACTACAGTTTACTGTGGCAATTAAAACCAATGGTCCATCCATTGTTCAAAAAACCACTCCAGATCAGTGGTTACTTTTTAACCAAATTTAGTTCAGGTTAACTAATGGTCAAATAATTAACTCTTAGTGTCAAAAGATGCTTTTTTTATGTGATAGGTAGCAGGCGAGCAGGCGGATCACCTGATTCTATTATTAATTCTTCTTCTTTAATTAATTCTTGTTTCTATTTATAAAGTGGTAAAATCTTTAGAGAATGATAAGGTTTATTGCTAAACCGAAAAAAACGTGTGTTGTAATAAGATTATAATCAATTTTGATAATTACTTAATGAAGGTGGAACTCCTTTGTATCTGATAAAGCATACGTTGATAGTATTTGCTTATCGTATAATAGGAGTGTTGTCTTGATAAACTAACGGCGGTATGTATATTATACATAATAAATCTTTAATTACTTTATAACATACATACCTCTAATTCCACTGTGGCATTACTAGAGGTAAGTAAAAATTTGACAGCGCACTTGTGACAATACTGGTGTCGCAAGTGTATCATGGGCGGTGGCAAGCGCTTACCATCAGGTGATCCGTCTGCTTGTCTGCCACCTATCACATATAAAAAACCCTAATTGGTCAACGACTTACAATAACAGGATAGTGTTTGAGTTCATTGAAATGAATGAATGAATCAATTGTTGCTCATAATAAAGATAAAATAACAGCATAATAATATAAAACATATAAAAATACTGATAAGAAGATTAAGTGCTTTTGTTCACGCGGAATGCGCGGGCGCAGGAGAACGGTTTCGCTCGTTTTTTACTGAACGGTTTTAATATGAAGCTGATTTTAGCCCGCATGCGTATAGCGACCTTAGTTTTTCACAAAAACTCACGCGCATTAGCCCTCTACTAGCTGCTAATACGATTTTGCTCTATATAATATTAATTCATTCATTGGGCAACATATAGGGCATATTAAAAAAAATAAGTACTTTTAGTGGTAAACCAAATTTCACGCTAACGGACTGACGTCCACTAGTACTCGTAGTTACATAAATATTAGAACCACTTTTGTCTCTATTGTATTTACTTCATAAATGTCAATTGGAAACAATACTATTGTGAGTATTACTTTGCACAACAAAGCTTAAAGCTAGAAAAGCGTAAATACAAATACAAAAAGAAATAGAAATCATGAGCACAGTTTTGGCAAGTTCCCATACTTGGTCCGTTCTATTCTATTCTAAAGATCGGACACTGCTAATTCTGTCGCACATTGGCTGGATTCTTATACTTGTCTCGAAGACTAAATGCACCTATTATTTATTACTAGCTCTGCCCCGTGGCGTTACTTGCTTTATTAGGGAACATAGTGTATTAACAGAGGAAATGAGCTGAGCCCCATTTGAATTTTGGAGTGGATAGTAGTATTCCTGACTCGGTTTAGTGATCTTTATACTTACCTAGTATGCTCCGCTCCATCGCTCTTTGGCAGATTCTAAGCTTGGACTTCTGATGTTCGCTTGATGACCTAGGTCAGAATTATTGCTTATCATTAGGACGGGTATCTACGTTTAGATGAAAACTCATCGTCATCACCCTTTTCAGCCAATAGACGTCCACGGCAGGACATAGGCCTACCCCGATGTGCTTCACATGTGTGATATGTATCTGTCCTGTGCTATCCACATCTAATCTACATAATGACATACAGAATATGAGATATCGAACCGAAACGTGGCCGCTTACAATGAGCCGCTTAAGAAGACGAAAACCTGTTTCAAGTTAATTACAAGCCACATATTAAAAGTGACCATAACCTAGACCAGCAATTAAGTAATTAGTGCCCTAAATAAAAACCTGATGACATCATCTAGGGTCACTCATTTCCATAAGTTGAGGAAAAAATAATAAAAGTTGGCAAACATACGTGTCATCTTAGCTCTTTTAAAAAGCTGGCATAGTGATTATTTTTGGTGGACAGAAATTAACTGCGATTTTTAACTACATTAAAAAAAGTAAAATATCATAAAGAAGACCGATATAAAGCAGCGCCTGCGCTGTTTTCCATCGAGTGAGTAAGTGTATCGGAGGCACAATTAGGGGGAAAGGGGGTTAAAGGTTTACTTATGACTCTACTAGTGTTGCAGGTGCCAATGGACTCATGACTCTACTAGTATAGCTGGTGCCAATGGGCAGTAGCAATCGCTTACCATCACGACAACAAGCCAGCACGCTAGCAAAAACTAACTAGACCAAAGATTGGCCACAAATTAATTGGTTTGTTTCAAGTACTAAAGCAGCAATAAAACATTTGAATTACTTATTTTGATGATCAAATGAACATTTCTCGCCGATCATAACAAAATTATTTCTCAATTAAAACAAACGCTTCCCGTCCAGTCCTTGCAAAGAAACCTCTAACCAGTGATAAAGGATTTCCCAAGACATTTAATTCTACTTAACAATATCTCTGATCCTTATCATCAACAGCATTCATTATTATCTAATGAAGTGCTAGCACTTGTATTTACTCAAGAAAATGAAGCGGTTGGAGATTAATATCGCGGAGATAATCTCAAAACGCAGACGGCGCAACTTTGATCGACGACTTAACTTCCTCAATAACACCTCGTAAATTGTAAAGGGCTGCAATTTTGGGGTAAAACACCTTTATGTATGAATGGGACGTGCTAAAAGTTATCAAGTTAAAACGGTATTCAATGATCCACTTTACGAAATTACGAGAATAGCAGAGGACAAATTGTCAAAGAATTATAAAGCAAGCCAAAGTTTTTCCTATTAAGTAATGATACTATTCAGGCTTGGAAAAAGCGGAAAAAGGCAGCGAAAAGATGCAAAAGCAACACAGAAATACTTGTAGTTATTAGTGCATTTTTTATTCCAGCAATGTCCTCAAGGAATTTATAGAATTTCCAAGCTGAAAGGGGAATTTCATCTTTATTTCCCAATCAATCAGAGTTTCCTTACTGAGAACGGGGAAACGCGTTGACCATGTGCGTAGGTACTAAGACTGTCACGTCACACGTGCAAAGCAAAGATTTTAAATCTTTGGGGCAAAGAACACAGGATTACATACAATCGTTAATGTCCGTGCGTTATTTATATACCACGTGCTGCTGCTGCACACAGATAGATACACATTCAGTTTCTCGAGAGCGGTTTTAGACATTACCAATGAAACATTATCCAACAATATCTTGTAATGTAAAACCTCGTGTCTTGGCGCGCCTGTGAAAACCATGCTCATAGATTTAACGCCGAAAAAGAGAACCAAGTTTAGAAGCTGACTGTGAATTTTAATACTTTACGTAACATAATTTTCATGAATCGCCCCGTATTGCAAAAGGGTGAAAACTAAATTGAACTTTGTGTGTATCAGATTAATTAAGAAGACTCTGAGAAAGTCTTTCTAGGACCCATCTGGCCAAGACGGCTTCAATTAGATCAAGCACAAATGCAGATTTATTTTCATACTAAGGATTTAATTGACTTTCTATTTTATTTTAAATAATATAAACATTGAGCGATAGTATGCATAGTAAACTACTTATCTATCTAGCCAAAATATCGAGTATAATCGATTATTCTGAATACTACTACTTGTATAGACAATAAATAAAGTAGAAGAAATATAAACAATAAATCTCCGTTTCCCTCCGCAAACTGATACAAAACTCACGAGTCTCACGACGCAGAGCAAAGGTGACCCCAATCACATATATCTTACAAGCATCTTGTTATACTACCGATAACATATCAATTTGATCAAACTGTCCAATTATAATTATTGGAATATTGTAAATATTTCCTCCTTTATCGGCGTTCAAAGGAGTCTGAATCACGGCGCGGCCTGAATTAAAGTAGAGATGCGATATTTTAAACTTAACATCTAAAGTCGATTTTAAACCTTTGGTTTAAAATTAAAGAAATAGTTTTTTGTAAACATCACTATTTCAACTTCACTATCACTATAAATTACTGTTTCACTTTTTTATAGTATAAAGTGTCTGTAATCTTTTGTTCAATAAAAAGAACCTATCTATCTATCTATTTTCTTTAAATCAATGGAAGAATCAAAATTTGAAAATGGTCGTACAAAAAACGATAAAGTATCGATTCATAGTCATTAGTATCAACCGTAAATAAATAAATCACAAGAAAAACCTCTGTGCGTTGTTGATCATATACTTATAAGCAGAAACAATGACATCTCAACCACCATAGGAGTTTCAATTCCGCTGATCGTTGGAGCTGGCCCCAAATAAAAAGCTCATTAGATGAACCCAGGGGCTGCGAGCGGCAGCCGACAATCCCCAAATGAGCTATCGTAGCTCAATTAATTGCCCACATAAATATTGGCGTTTGTTCGCGGAGCGGTATCCGGCCTTAATGCTATTCGAAATGATTTGTGTGCTTTTCATCATTAGCTTGTACTTTGATGCCTCTACAGGGCTTAGTATCTTTTATTTGTGTATAGATTTTGTTAGCTCATCAAAGGTAGTCCGGACTGATTTTGTATGTTTTGAGATCATTTACAAGTTGAAATGTAATTTAAGTTTGTGTAATCAGTACACGCACAGCTATTATTGAAAAACATTGATAGATCTTTAACATCTCTATCTTCAGAGGAGTTCAATCAAGTCGTTAGCTAGAGGTGGCCCTAAATAAAAGGCTCATTAGATGAGCCCGAGGGCTGCGGGCGGCAGCCGACTATCCCCCAAATGAGCTATCGTAGCTCAATTAATTGCCCACATAAATGTAGCTATTTGTTTGTGGAACGAAACAAAAACCGACTGCCAGCCTTTCGGTTATTCGAATCGGTGTGCGTTTAGTTTCTTTTGTTTGTTACCGATTGTGAAAGTCTATTTACCGCGGAAATATTTTTATTATTTAAATGTTTTGTTACGTTAGAGTAGCCTTTATTTTGTACGGATTATTATGCAGTGATTTTCAAAACGATTAGTTACAATGCTATACAGTGTTATGGATCGGAAAGATATTTGAATTTTTTACGGAAAATATATTTAAATCGGTTATGTTTTGGAGAAAAGTGTTGTTAGTCTTGTGGTTGGGTTGACAGAGTAAACTTTCCTAATGTTTATTTTTCATATTGGATCTACTGTTTCTTCTTAAGCCAGAGAGTCATGTTGAAATGTAACTTGTCACTTCTGTTTGCACTTACTATTTCCCGCGTACCTAGTACATGGACAATAGTAGAAATCAGCTACTATTCATGGAAAAATCTAGTCAGTAAACAAGTCAAGTCAAGGAATACGTAAACGCTTTAAGTCTACCAATATTGAATTACCATTTTGATAATAAACGAGTATCATGTCGTAACTTTTTATGATTGAACAAAAGATATACTTCGATATTACAAGTATTCGCTTATTCAACAAGCTTGGTTCTTCCAATTCTTCCTTCTAACCAATTTCCTTTCCACGAATTGTATGTAATACTCTCAGATGTTCGACAAAGACAAGGAAAGCGGAGTACAATAAATACTTACAAACCTAACTTTCCTGTCTCATGTCTGTGACGAAACAAATCGGAAATGGGGCAAGAGCGCTCAGACAATCGCGTTTCAAAACAGCGTAACCGAGCAAGAATCCCAGTAACATTAGTCACTTCGTCGGACCCATTTGCCGGAATCACTAACCTCGGTACATCGCTGCGTGGATTTATCACCGTTTCTGTCGCGCCAAGACTACGGGCACACGAGTAAGGGTTACATATGGAATGATATATTTATTTATAAACTAGTGGCACGCCCCCACTTCAAGAAATTGGTTTCAAACTAAATCAATAGATGGCGCTGGGAGTCGATTACATCGCGCAAATGTTTCGTCATTTCGGTTAACCTATAAGCCTTATATATGTAGAAGTTACCTTTTTATAAATACCCGTCCTCAATTTTATTTGTTTCGGGATTTAATGTTGCTATTAGTGTCAAAATGTACTGTTGTTTCCCAGTATAGTAAATGTTGAAATAATATTTTTTTACGTGAAACCACGACCTGGTTGCTCGGGTCCCCCATTCTAAAGGTTGCGAAGGTTCTGACCGCAGCCGCTTCATTATATTCACCTCTAATTATAATACGTCCAAAAGTCCGAAACGACAGCTTTAGACGTAAAGTAACTAGGAATTACACCAATCTGGCCAAGATACATCCTTTATTTGCAGTTTCTTATTATGTTTAGCAAAAATGTTGGTGGTTACTTACTTCGAGCGTTTGTTGGAATCACTAACTTTGCCGGTACTCCGCCGAGAGAATTTATTATCACCGTTTTACATTCTCGCCAAGATCACAGGCGCACATCGCAGACTAATGTCCTTACACTTAGATATGATGTACCGGGCAAGGGCTTTATTAAAGTAATTTACGCACTGTCTCATTCTAAACGGTAAAGAGTTTTATAACAAGACTCCACTTGAGTGTCTGATAATAACACTTTGCTAAAACAAGTTTTGTACGATTTAAAGTGCTTAGAGTTATCATTTACTAATTAAGCTGGTTAATTAATCAAGGTTTCTTGTCAGTTACCATTATTTCAACTAGACACCCGCAAACCGAAGTCACAAGTTCGCTGCAACAAGTTAACAAATTTTCTAAACGTTTTCATTCATACTTTTTTATCAGTTATCATTACCATAACAATAACTGATCATTACCAAGTAGTCATCTTATTCTTTTCATCGTACTACGCCTATGATCGGTATATGGTATACTCTTTGTTTGTATTTTCATTCATACTTTTTTATCAGTTCGAAGGTCATCATTACCATGACAATACCTAAAATTATTACCATGCAAGTTATTATCTTTGGCTTTTTATCATACTGCGCCTTAGTAAAAAATAAGGAGAAGCTATTAAATACGTCAAAATAAAACAAGTAATCTTTGTAAGGCAGAGTTTTATTAACATTGTGTCGATTTAATAATTTTATCTTGAAATTTTAAAACAAGACCGACGAAGTATACAGACGATATTCACCTTGAGTCAATTTGCTTTAGCCATTAATTTTCCCTGTGCTTTAAAAAAGCCATGGCTTTTTCATGGTGTCCTTAGGGAGACATACTATCAAACATATTTTGATTATTAAAAATAATCCACCATTATCTGGTTCTAATAAAATCGTTTTGGAGCTCAATTTTATGGCAGGTACTATGTTTCAATACGATTTAATATTTCATAATACGTCTTAAATTTAAAATCTAAACCAAAAAAAAACATTATCAATAAAAATCTTCAAACGCAAACTGTAGACGATTTGAAAACTGCATAACTTCAAAATTTCACAGTGAATGAGCCGAAATCACGGAATCACTTGATAATTTATCGTATCAATAAAAGTCACTTTAACTCGTTACATAAATCGTTCCACTGGAGCAAATATACCTTAAAATAATAATTTATATTGAATGCAAATAGGGAATACAGATAAAATGCTATCATTTTGAAAAATGGACGAAAATATTACGAAAGAATAACTATTTATCAGCAAAAATATTTATAAATAACAGGATGAATCTTTGACCGGTGCAAACAAATTGAAAACAGTTTTTAAAAATATGTGTCTTTGTGATGAATTGCATACAATCTCCATTAATCATACATAAAATATAGAACTGAGATAAATATGGTAATGAAAATAATCATCCTGGGTTTTTACCAAAATTTTTAACGTTATTTGCTATGGGATACTTATACCATTTTTTTTTGCTCAATATCGAGACAGGCTCGTAACATCCCATACGATGGGGGATGGGTGGCCCCAAACGGCTCATCTTGTCGAAAAAAATGGGACATTTTATTCACAAAAGGGACGATTTTTGACAAAGCGAGACAAATTAGCGTCCTGGCGCTTTGTTTCAGGGTAACGGGTCAGGTGACCGAACAACGGGACTGTCCCGTTCAAAACAAGACGTATGGTCCGTTTAGGGATACCTATAGCTGTAATTGCCCTCCTTGGCACTTGTTGCTTAGCGCAATATTTTATGGTAGCGTTAATAGTAACTTTAAGCAATGCCAAAGGTTTTATTATGTGACTCGTCATCCAGTTCTATTGTTGATCGATGTAAAATGGTCAGTAGCTTTCACTTATTAATAAACCGCTTAATATTCATGACCATCCTTTATGGTTGCCGCAAAAGAAACTGTCCTTAAACTATAGTGGAGAAATGTTTTATTATTTCCCCAAGGTACTTAAACAAAGGCTTACTTAATATAAAGGCTATAATTAATTATACAGCCGTTTATGGTCCTTGCTAAAGAGTGCATTTAAGTTATACCTACCTATTTTGCAAGTGTAGTATCTATTAAAAGTTATTATTGGTCATTATGAACCTGCATTGAGTTATAGTGTGTATCATAAATAATGCATACTCGTGTCGTATATTCTGTCTCTCACAGTCATGTCTGTAAAAATAACAAAAAGCTGCCAAGCGCGAGTTGGGCCCGTCCACCAAGGCCTAAGTTTATACATAGCTCGAGACTCGAATCACGTAGACTAAAAAAAACAATATTATTGTTCATTGTAAAGAAGAAATTCTGCGACGTAAAAATTTATATATTTTCAAATGTGCGTTCCATATTTATAAACGTAGGTTACGTTCGGAACCCGTAGTTTGTGCCGTAATGGAGTCGCACTTAGTCGTTTTTTTATAAAACCTTATTTTTTTTCCGTTTCATGTATTATTATTTTTATTTTGAGCGGGCGACTATGCAGGTCCTATTCAGACCAGTATCACTGCGACCAGTTTGATCTATTGTGATCGCCGCTATGCTGCAATTCAGTCCTAAACCCTACACTTTGAAGAACACTTTTTATTACCCGTTTCTTGTAACTTTCCTACGAGTATAGTTATTACAAAATCTTAAAATATTTAACAATAAAATACATTTATTCCAGAAGATCGTGCTTATTCAAGTACCCATCGCTAAAACTCCTTTGTGAACATAACGACTTGTTTATTCTCACAAAAGAAAACTTTGTTAGTCTGAAATATAGCTTCCACAAGTAAAGTTCAATTTCAATATTCTCTCCCTTTTATAACAAGTGCAGTTTTTTCTGTGAAGCGATTTCGTCAAACGATTTACCAAATTAAATACAAATACTTCTCCCAATTCCTAATACTGAGATAAGGAAACCAAGGTGGTGGATATTAGGGAACGCATAATGTTCTTCATATGGCACAGTGGCCCAATAGGGTTCTATAGCTATCATCAGCGAAGACACAACAGCTTGTGTCCTAGCGCTGCAACTAACAAAACAACTTCAAAGATGCTGTGGCCAATGATGATGACAGTGGGCAGATCACCTGACTCATCGTGGTGAAGGCAGCAAGTATTGGAGTGAAACTATAACACGATGGTGGCTACATTGCACTGATAACAAAAACAGAGCGGTGGGAAAGACCTGGATGAGGTTGGCACTGAACCGTTGTGAGTGGCGAGGATAAGAAGAGGCCTATAGCTGTTGGATCAAGCTACAGACAAATCATTACGCGCGTATTATGTGATAGATGGCAGACGGGCAGACGGATTACCTGATGGTAATTGCCGCCGCCCATAGACACCTGCAACACTAGAGAAGTGACCTAATGATGATAACCAAATGAACGCTCGTAACTTGTCCAACAAATCGTCAAAACCTAAACGAAAAAGCTTCCTCCGAAGAACAAAGTCCGATCTCCTATATTAAACAAGTACTCGTCACTTCAGCGTGATGTCCCCGTGCGTGAATCTATCAGAAACCAGTTTGTGATCAATTTCAGTTTGGAACTAGAAGCCATCGTGCTCGGGTTAATGAATATTTCTCCACTAACCGGCCCCGCCTGACAGGAGGGATCCGATACGTTAAGCGATAGTAATGTTTTCTAGTTCCTGATACAATCAGTGTTTACGACCTATACCGTCGGCATTAAACACTGTGATGGTAATTAAATTTCATTTTATGCCGATAGAATAAGGCATTGCGTGATTTAGAGCCTTTAAGAATACCATCAACTATAAGGTAGCATAATAAGTGATTTATCTCACAAGTAATCTATAAGGTTGTCGAGTTCAATAATTAATGTATTCATATTTACCATCGTGAACATAATAGTGATGAGGTTTGCTTTAAGGTTGTCGATTATAGAAACCCTAGATACAGCGTAAACGATTTAAGTGACGCTTATTTTGGCATTTTCTGAATTTAAAACAAATTACTACGGATTTGAGTCGTATATATCGCCGCCAATGAAGACTTTATTCACAAAAGCGCTATTTGCCATTTTTGGATTATAAATCCAATTACTATGGATAAAATATAAAATTTTGTCTTCGACCTAGACGTCATATTCTGTATTATAATATATATGTAGCTGTAAAAATATCAATGACAATGCTGTTGGTATCACTTTTTCAAACACTTTCAGTATGGAATTGTGTATATTTAAAGGTTGAATGTACGCGCACACGCGCATATGCAGACGGCATTATGGATAAAACTATTTTGTACCTATTATTTAAGCACCTTTTCACATTGCTCAGTATTTCGCGTACATTGTTGTATCGAATAGCGGCGCGCGTAGTTAAATGAATATCTCAATATGTCACCGCGACAGTTCGCCGCGCGATCAAGTGCCGGCATAAATAAATTTGCTTGCGAGAGCATTTCGATGTGTTCTGCTCGTACACATATTGTGGCTCTAATTTATTTGGAAAATGCTTGGAGTTCGAGGGACTTTTCATTACTATGGTCATGCTGTTTTTTTTCGCTTATTTTTTTTTTATATTATAGGAAGGCAAACGAGCAAGCGGGTCACCGGATGGTAAGTGATCACCGCCGCCCATGGAAATCAGCTACTCCAGAAGGAGTGCGGATGCGTTGCCGGCCTTTTAGGAAGGTATAGGCTCGTTTCTTGAAGATTTGAATGTCGTACCGTATTTTTGAATAAACGATCAATCGAGCGATGTGTCTCGACAGTAGGTAGATGAAACGTCACTTAAGTCACAGACCGTGCATTGAAGAGCCATACTTCGGCATGAATGGGCTCGACTGGAGTGACGATGCCACGGCCTCACAGAAAACCCGCGTGGAGCAGCGCTTGAGGCCCAATCACTGCTCTTGCGAGTCTCCATGGGCGGCGGCAGACGCTTACAATGAGGTGATCCGTTTGCTCGTATGACACCTATTACATTAAAAAATCACTTAAACTTAATGATGTTTTTTTTCTTCATAAATCACAGATTGCTTATTGTTTTCTTAAGTGCAATCAAGTACAGTTCGTTACCGTTCTATTTGTTTTGGGAGTTTTTCACGCATAATTTTTATATTAACGTGTTTCTAAAAGCTACTTTACTACATATTGTCAAATGAAGATCTTCCTAAGTACCTAAGCGTTTATTTTCTATCTACTTTTTAGTCTCCTTACTTGTACTCAACAGTTGCGAACTGGCAAGAATTGCTAATTTCGTCGCAACGCCAAACCCCGTCCTAGTTGCGACCTACTTTTCACGTTCAATTCAGACCAAATACTGCTGTGTTGTGATATTGTATACAACATCAGAGTTCATTTCTTTGTTTTAGAGGAACAAAACGTTACAAAAATACTTTTACTACTACTTTAAATAATATTTTACGTTTACATCTAAACAAACATACTGGAGTTTAGTGACGCACACGAGTAAGATCCAAATATTTTAGCAACATTTTGTATTTAACCAGTCGCTATTATAATTTATTCGTATACGTAGGTACACAATCATACAAATTAAACAAGACTCTAAATTACAAAGTTCCTAATAAACAACGATTAAGTAATTACCAAGACATTTCGTGGCCAGCCCGCTGCGAGCGTCCCCCAAAAATACGCTTAAACACTCTGAGTCCAAGAAAATCGCCCTCAATTCCTTCGGCATCTGTTTTCGTGGAAAATATTATCCGCCAATTTGAGCTTAATCGCCTCACAAAAACAGCGCTTTCGCCATCTGCGGATGTTCCCACGTCGGCGGTTCCAGCGAGTGTCAGTTAATTAATAACAAGTTAAAATCTCCTCTCCGACGTATTTCTACTCTCATCTGTAATGTTAAGTCCCTAAGTACAGTTGCAGACTTTTGATTGGGACCCCAGGGAGCGTTAGGGCTGACCCAGAACTTTTACAAATAAAAATTATTTAAACTCATTCCGTGGGCGGAATTAGATTTCGGCTAATAGCTGTTTTCTTTCAAAGTTTATCCATTTGTTTTATATTGAATAGCTGCCCGCTGAATCATTTCGAACGCTTTCTACGTTTGTGTAACTCAAATAACGCGTTATATTGTGAGCACGTGCTAAACATATTGCCAGGTTTACGCTGATCAGGACAGCAGGGTAATGAATGGTTTATTACTATAATAATATTATAGTAATAGATGAAATAAAATAAAATATTGATTGAAAGTGCTATTCATTAGTAGGTACAATTTTGGTAGGTACATATCTTTTCATCTGTGCTAGAATGTGAGTGAAAAATTAAAGAAAAAGTTAAACTGCCAATTAAACGTTTTTGGAAAATCGCTCTTTGAAGGGGTAAATTAGGGGGATGGAATGTAGTACAGGGGTTTGCACATTGTTAAAATGAGATATTCAAAATGATATTTGGGCTTCTCAAATAAAGCGACTCGATAAAAAACTTGATCGATAAAATCTTTAAGGGGTTTGAAGTTTAGTTGAAAACGACTACAAGTAAAGCATTAGTACTCGAATCAAAGTTGAGGGAAATGGCGACAAAAACTAAAAGATTACCACTGCCAACCCTGTTCTATTGAATTTTAATTTTGGAAGGGATATTTGTCATCTGTTTCGCAAATGAATGTATTTCTGCCGGTAAACGATTGCCGGAGTTCGTTGACATATTGAAATATTCTGTAGTGGAGATATGAATGTTTGAATTAAAAATAGCTTAGGTGTAGTTTTTTGACTTGGTGGAATTATTGTATAGGCTGATACTTTACTTTTTATACTTTTTTTTATCACGACAGATCATCATCATCATCAGGCTGTCTCAGTCCACTGCTGGACATAGGCCTCCCCCAATGTTCGCCATTTCACCCTGTCTTCGGCGAGACGCATCCAGTCTATACCAACGGCTTTTCGCAGATCGTCACTCCATCTAGCCGGAGGCCGTCCAACACTACGCTTCCCGAGTCGCGGTCTCCACTCAAGAACTTTTCTACCCCAACGGTTGTCAGTTCTTCGACAGATATGGCCAGCCCATTGCCACTAGCATATATTCATCATTAAAAAACTGCGCGAGGTGTTAGAGAGAGCCTCGTATCGCGCGAGCTCAACACTCCACTGTATGCGGGAACATTCATTCTACTGCGTTTAACCATTTGACGTTTATTATGTTCGGAGTCAAAGCTTTAGAGATTTCACACCCAGTTCGCACCTTTTTGTGATGCTTTCCCTTTTCTATTCTACGAGTAAGTAGGGAACTAATTGGGCGGCTTTGTGATGCAATATTTATGTCATATGGACTATAAAAACTTAGACTACCTACTTATGAATTTTATTCAGAGATTACGTAACAATACATGTGTAGATAAGTATATATTCTCTGAATATAAACATGAAATTAAATTAAATATTATTTATTTAAACCAAATTAAAGGTCAATAAAAAAGGGATACATTAATCAATCTGTACTATTTATAAAGATATATTTTAATACAAAACCTTATAAGTAAGCCGAGACTTATAGTTGATGACGTTAATATTAGGTTTTTAGATTTTAACTTTGCATGATAACTACAAAATATTAAAACGGGAACCGGTTGTGACCACGGCTGCTGCAACGTAGCCGAAACGTTATGCACTAAATTATTATATTGACACACTAAGTAAGTGCATACAGTGTCGCGTATTTCCCGTTTTATTATTTTATTGACGTTAATATTATTGTAGAATTCACTGCAGAATTCCGATTCAGTACATACCTGCCATTCTGAATTAATGATGACCAGTGGCGAGTGATGTATGACCGTTGTAAACGCCTCCTTATTGCTACCGACCTTTGTTGTCCTACGTTGAATTCTTTAGTAGGCAACCCTGAGGTTCTATTTGTCAAATAGAGAGAAAAACATTCTCTGTATTTTCCATAACTACGCAAAAAGTGACTGTGACATACGGACAGACAGATATGCCGAATCTATGAGATATCCGTTTTTTGCCATTTTGTGATTATTTATTTCACGTTATTTAGAAATAACTGTTTACCTTTACCTACCTTTTATTGATTTCAAATTATTTAAATTAATAATAACATATTAACGAACATGATTGTTTTGTACCCAAAAATATTTGATAAGAATATAACACCTGCAAAAAATAATACCGTAGGTATTTTTTTTACACCTATCGCTCATCTTCTGCAGGTACATAATCTTATGTTAATATTCCTTTAAGGTTGGTAGGCAACTGCTTTTCATTTCATTTCATTTTTAAAGTTCTTAATATTTACCTAACTATAAGTTTCCAGGCACTGACTGTAACCATATGACCTATGTACAATAAGTATTAAATCTCTTCATATCCTTACTTTAATAAAATTGAATTCAAATGCACAATTCGCAATGTAAATAAGGACTGGGTGGGATTAAATGAAGAAAGTTCACACATCAAATAATCCGACGTGGAATAACTAGGCAAGCTTTGAAATAAATCGCGCAACTCATGCACGTTAATTCTTGCCTACAATCGCTTACGATCACTTGCTGTCTACGATAAATCGAAAAAAGATTCCGACTCGGTCTATAAAGGCGCAGTGTAAATAAATGATGATGGGAGCGGCTAGGATGAATGGCTCTGCGACCCGCCACTTATGGTGTTCTTTGTAGACCACCTTGCGCCCGAGGGTTCGTTCGCTTGGGAGTTAGTTTGTCAAAGAAAATTCCGAGATTATCCTCAAGATACCTATTTATAAAGTTTTACGTGGGTTTATGTTGATATCGATTTCGTTTTTATTTCACTAGAAGTCTTATGGATCACTATGTTAGTTACATTTCGATACGTACAAAATCTAATACGTTTTTTCGGATTACATATAAAGCTTGTAGTAATGTTCTATATAAGTTATCTCTTTATAAATGGCATAGATGTATATACAGAAGAAGGCACAGAACATAAAAAATACCATAGATACATAAGACGGACAATGAAAAGAAAACGGTAACTTACACTCAGTAAACACAATGACAAAGACAAATAACATAATATGTAGGTATGAGTATTAATTAATTTACTAACAAGCAGATAACAAATATTAGGAGAGGCGGATAACGGATAACCGTTATGAAATCGTTCACAACAAAACAACAAGCCATTCATCAATGCACCCGGCCGGCAAGTTCTCTATCATTTATTCAACCCATGTTATTACTGCGATCCGGCCGTAGTGAAGACATCGTAATGTTGTGAACTGACAAATAGGCTGTACACATGTCGCGATGGATCGCTTAATCAACTGTTTTAAAATCGATACAAAAACGGTTAATACGTTTTTTAACCAATTAACGCGGAAAATAAATAGAGTTTGACATAATTGGTGTAGCTTTTATGTTAAGATATTGAAATCTGATGGAACAGCTGTTTTACAAACTAACTTAAAACTAGCAATTAGGTATAAGCGTAATAAATGTACGGCACTATGTATACGAACTTTATATTTACCGTATGTTCGGGTTCATTGTCCCTCTTGTGTAGGTGATCTATGGTTTTTTTTTTGTGTTCTATAGCCAAAATATGAATCTTATCTTCTATTGTAACAGCGCAAGGGAACTGTACGGGACTCCACATGACAACTTTACGGATCTCAGACGCTGTATGGATCTCTACATACAAATTGATTTTTAATACTAAAAGCGACAAAGAAGCAAGCGGGTCCTGAGCTGATAAGTAATCATCGCCGCCCATGAACATCTGCGACATCATAAGAGTCGCCAACGCGTTTTCGGCCTTTTAAAAAGGAGTTTCGAAGACCAAAAAAATAACAGTAGCCTTACCATGAGTTTGAAATACTATTCTCGCTATCGAAAACTATCGCTTTGTTTTTTCATTGTGATGCATTTGATAGAGACAGAGCAATAGTTTACGTTATGTCAGTTTTAGATGTCAACTCATGGTAGCGCTACTGGACTCACGCCTATTGGCACTAATGCACAACTAATGTTAACTGGCGAAGTGGTTAAACCCAGTGTGACACTCGTATTCATTGTTTTTATTTAATGAGACAGTGCAAAAATTATGTAATATATGTAACTTTAGTTGACAGTGACTGGAAATACTTGGAGTTAATATTGCAATGGCAATATTGTTTACGGCCCGTGAGCGACGTGACGTAACAATCGTATTGTCGCACTCGTAAACGCGAAAGTGCTACGTAATTAACTGCGAACCAATTCACGTGTCTCTTATTTTATTCATGGTTGGGTTTACATCGAACAATGTTGTTTGTAGTTGCCAGCTGTAGATGTAGACCATAAGTGTTCCTTCTACCTATAAGTAAGTAAGCAAGTAAAACATTTATTGACCACAAACAAAAATAGATACAACACAACAATAGATAGGACATAGAATACATTAAAGGCATAGAATATAAGTGCATACGAAAAAAACGGAAAAGAACATTTAAGTACATACAGTACAAGTCTACAATTAGAAAGGTCAATAAGGTCCAAACTCAGCTGCTTCATTGAAGCCACTGCAGCGCTGGTTTTCAGTTTGGACCTAAGTAAATATGTTTGGTATGATTCAAGTACGAGTATGAAAGAGCGTTCTTTACGCTCTAACTACTCTACTACTTCAATAGAAGTTAAGTACTTAGGCTTCGTTATAGAAGCCGTCGCAACGAATGAGAATATAAGTAGGTACTTACCTGTCTCATCCAAACAAAGTGACACACAGAGCTTATGAAAGGGAGAGAACTCCGATTCGTTTTTAAGCCTTCTACTCTAAAGTCCTAGACATAGCCGATTAATAAATAAACTTCCATAAATAAATCCACCAGTTACATTTTGCCACAAGCGGCTTCCACTGGAAATTCTACACGTCGTTTCTCTTATTACTCGCTTGCTAACCTCTTATACGCTTTGTTATAAGATTCGTCCCACAGTAGGACAAAATCTTGTGACATGAACGGAAGTTACTATTCTTAATGACCCACCCGGCTACCTTAACTGGAAAATAAAGTATGTATATCTGTAACTGTTAAGGTTAACCCAACTTTGTACGGTACAGGTCTCCGACAAGTTTTATTTGGCTCCAGACATTGTTATCCAAGTAAAAGTTAACTGAGAAAATATTTCTAAAACCGAATCCGGGTAGTCCCGGACTTACCCCGGAAAGAAACACAACTTTCATTCGTTTCAGATTAGCGTATTTTTCTGCGCATACATGGATGTTTCGTCATACGAGCTTATACGCGCGGTTCGACAACCCAGATATGCGTATACGTGTCTCTATCGGCGTGTTCACGTGAACCGTGAAATATCCTAGTATCCCTAAGTGCCTTGACATTTCCATAGAATATGTTTTTCTGTTTACGTTTCATTTAGGTATACGTGCTACAACGCTACGATTTGAGCGTATACAAAAACGCGCCTATACGCGTTTTAAAAATATGAGCTTATACGCGCGTATAAAACGCTAATCTGAAACCACCCTTATGTTTGGTGTACACGAGTCAAGCGTCCCAAGTTTGCCATATAACTTATTTCTGCCATCTTCCCACGTCACGACATCATCGCTAAACTTCTGTCTCAAGTTTATTTGTTAAATACGTGCCAAGTTTACGGCGAGACGAGATGTGTAAGGGGTTGTCTGATACCATCTTTTCATTGGTTTATGGACAAAACAAATGAAAACTTTTAATTAAATTTTATATTTAGAATAAGATAACTGTCTGATGTGTCGTCATACGTTTTATAATACGCCGAAGTGAGATGCCATTGGTGATTGTGTGGTGGTATTTAACTCATTCGTGTTATTATGGTAAAAGACAGGTTATGTTTATTTCACATCTTCAAAGGGAATAATGTTGTAAAGTTTCCATGTGACACTTTTACATAATGTTATTATCATAATAATATGTTATAAAAAACGTAAAGTGCGAATAAAATAATTGGTAAGTCAACAAAAGGTAATTTGTTAGAATTAACTGAATGCAAACCGAAAACAATATTTCAACAGCCCAATACTCGTTTGGCTTAATAACACCGCAATTAAGTCGATCGGCACAAATATTGTTCCGACATCGATGAAACATGAGTTTCCCTTAGGAGAATCGAGTTACTTTCAATAACAAGGTATAATTGCGCACAAATGATCTTGTGGTGGAAAAATGTGGTATTGAGGATAATAAGGGTCAACTTGCGGAAAATGTTTATTAGTTTCGGGGTAGGCAACTATCAAATAATTAGAATAAAACGCAAACACACAGCGCCCCTAGTTACCAGAACGGTTAACGGCGTTCTTTCTCATAGAGTTGTGCATAGAAGTACACCAACACAAGTTACGAAAAAAAATGAAAATCGCTCATCTGTCACGTTGACAGTTAGACGTCAGTTAAGAAAGATAATTTGTATCGAGTCAAAATGATTGGTAGTTTATTCTAAAAGGCCAGCGACGCATATGCGACCGCCCTGATCTCGCAGATAATGGTCGGCGGTGATTCCTTAGCATCAGGCAACCCGCTTGCTTGTTTGTCGCCTCTAGTTTGAAAACAATAAATAGATAAATGTAGTAACAACTCACCATTCGAATTCCCAAACTGAGTCTAAAAATTGGAATTTCTGTTTAGAATTTCTGGAATTATTCCGAAACTCACACTGGACTTTTTCGAATTTCCCACGGGAGTTTGGAAATTGGTATTACTGCGGATGTCCGCTCGTAAAATTTAGAATGACCTATCACTCTTCAAAGCTCTTGTAACAACAGAAGCTAGTTACGTTTTCGCCCAACTAGGTCACTTTTAACGTGTGCATCAATTATAGTCCGAAGCATGAAAGAAAAGCGATGACCTTGAGTGCGCAGAAACCAATTTTAGTAGAAAGTCTTCTTTTTTACAAATGCGCAAAGTACAATTAATTAAAATTCACGGCGCTACGGGACCGAACAAGCCTTCGTTTTTTAAACCAGATACAAAGACTAAGAAGAAAACATTACGGCCAGTTACGAGCAATCGCCGCCAGCTATGATCTCCTGGACAGCCTTACAGAACATCTCGAAGTGAACATTATCGCTAGTCGAGTATGAAAAGGTCAAACTTGATTAGTCTAGCGTAGATAATACATTCAATGAAAAAGGTCGACTCTGTAACGTCCACGCAAAAAATATCTAACAAAAAGCTAGTAAATTACCTCTATTAAGAGATTTATAATTGACGAATGTCCAAATATGTCAGCTCTTAATTCTCAATAATTTCTAATGGCCCTAATTATCCATTGCAATGCCTTTCTTATCGAGGAGTACGTATTTTTACGCATTAAAGTTATAGTGCCCCCGATATAATCTATCTTCTATACAATTTATAAACAAACAGCTTCTACAAACATGTTCAAGGATTAAATGTAACCCGAAAAGACAAAACACTTGCGCGATGTAAGGGACACTAAGCGCCATCTATTGGCAAAGATCGGCACTAATAGCAAAGCTATATTCCGAAACGAAGTGAAGGCGGGCCACTTAAGAAATTAGAAAAATACACGGGTGGTATAATACAAATGTCTCATATTAGTCAATCTTTCTCCTAAACTGGCATGTTGATTAGGACTTTAAAGTGTGGAAATAGGACCTAAAATGAACCTTAATTGTTGTCAGTGGAAGCTTAGGCACTTTTTGCTAAGATTAGTTACATCATAATCGGCCGTTGTAATGGCTGTAAGTGGGTGTCTGCGCGTTGGTCGTAAGTCGACTTGTCTAATTAATTAGCTCTGCAGGCACCTGCCTTTGGATCAAACGTTTTAATCGTTCTTTTTACGGTTCTCGATCTGGAAGATAGTTTTTTCTTCGGACTTGGAAGGAAATGAACAAGCGTAGTAAATTTTGCATGATAGGTTTTTCTTATAAAAATTTAAATGTAGCATTTTCGATGTTATAGTTATTTGTTTCAAAACTATATCCGATGAGAGAAAGTATAGAAACCGGAACAGGCCTTCATCAAAAACAAGACTAAATTGGGAGATAATGTTTTTGTCAGCGTGACATCTATACTAATATAATAAAGCTGAAGAGTTTGTTTGTTTGTTTGTTTGAACGCGCTAATCTCCGAAACTACTGGTGCGATTTGAATAATTCTTTTTGTTGGATAGTCCATTTATCGAGGAAGGTATAGGCTATCACATAATATTTAAGGGGGTTGTAAGGGGTTAAAAGGGGGGTAAAAAGTTACTTTTCCACGCGGACGAAGTCGCGGGCGGCCGCTAGTTTTCTTATATACGTTTACCTAAGAGATACCATGACCTCACAGAAGACCGGGGAAGCACTGAGTGAGGGATAGTACTGGAGGCCCAATCGTGGGGAAAGGAGGTTATAGGGTTTATGGGCGGCGGCAATCGCTTTCCATCAGGTGATCCATCTGCTCGTATGCCACCTATCAGATAAAAAATAACTTGCACTTTTTAGGATGCAGTATGTTGTACACCTATTTAGATTCAAATTCTATTTTAGCTAGCTTATTCGATTACCTAATTAATTTATTGCTTTCAAAAATATGGAACTTGATTTATTGTGCTACGAAAGAGATTAGTTTTAATTCTCTACGGTAATGATGAGATATTTTCTGCAGGAAGATATTAATCTAATGCCAATTAGCTAGTAGCATTCTTGTAGTTTCCGCTTTTTAAGATTCACTCGCGATGACAAATTGCTTTGCATTTTGTATGCAAATTAAATGGATTCAAAAGGATAAACTATTTACTACGTCATATTTAAAGACCTTTTACAATAGATCCACCTGTCATTACCGGTAACAATAAAAGTCAACTAAGTTAGTTAAGTATTAAGCATATTTGTGTTACCTTCGTTGATTCTGATATCTAAGTAAAAAAGTCCTTGTTACGTTATTTTATAAGATTCGTTTTCACATTTATGAAATACTAGCTGACCCGGCAAACTCCATATCGCATTTCTTCTCATCTTTTAAACCTTCCCTGGGCTTTCCACAAATATTTTAAGACCAAAATTATTACAAATCGGTTCAACCGTTCTCGAGTTTAAGCAGACTAACGAACAGCAATTAATTTTCATTTACATTTACCGATGAGCAAGGAGTTTCATTCCTTACCTTTCCGCATTATAAAGCCCTACTCTTTTTACCTGATCTCTATTAATATGGACTTCTTTAACGAAAAGAACAAGTCTCCATCAGGTGAGATTGTCGTTGTTTTTAGTCACCAAAAAAGTGCTTATGCTACTTAGGTGCGATTCGACCAAACTTTATCCGACAATAAATTCTATGATTTAAGACTGTGATACCATACGAATCGGAGCGTTATACCATAGATTTATCCTCTATTAAAGTTTAGGCCTTACTCGTTGTTGGGGGTCAGATCAATAGGTACAGAATGTACCAACTCTTGACTTAAGTGTTCTGGTCTCACGTTCAGGGTTCAAAGAGAAGAAGAAAAAGAACATTAACTACTTACATTGAACAGAGAAGACTCGTCAGAAGAATCAAAACCAAAATCTTGCCTTCAATTTACCCCAACAATCGTATGTAATAAGCATTACCTGATTACAGAGACGAATCTCCATAACCCTCATGTTTGCACATGCGAGACCCGAGAGCTCGTTAACCGTGGCTTATACGGGCAAGCTAATAGAGGATATAACACGATTCGCGAACCAATATTGTTGAATGGCGTTAGTACAAAGCCAATTAATTGTGTAGCTCGATGGAGACAATTTGTGTGTTAGAGCCTAATACATGGATTCGTCGCTTCAGACCGATCAGTATGTGTTTGTGCCGAGATTACAATATTAATATTAAACCGGGAATCTACGCGACGCGACGTTTATTATTAAGATTGTACTGTAGGTACTTACTGTTTAAAATTTTAATAATATAGGTAGCAACGTGCGAAAATCTAAAAAACTATGTGTCAAGATTGTTAACGATTTAAAAGGTTTCAGACTTTTATTCTCATTAAAAATTGCATTAGCACAGTTAACAAACTTTCCTAGCTCTTGATAGTTGCAGCAAGGGGCGGTATCCTAAGTCTAAGCGTGGCGCTAGTTGTTACATTTTTCTACACAACCTAACCTCTCTCAAAACACCATTTTTAATTCACAGTTATTAAAACCGGAACTGCGGTTTACATGGTCGTTGTTGAAAGCATTGATTGTGAATATTAAAAAACGCCGCCATGTGTTTTACTGTACTTAGCTTTAAATAATACCAGGGTAGTGTTTTATTGCGCGGCGCGTGGAAAGGGAAATTATATTTATTTTTCCATTATGAAATGGAAGTGCCTATGCAGCTAGTACTAAGGTATATGGGACCAAATAATTTATACGCCGATCTGTACTCAAACTTAGGGCTACTGAAGTCCGTGCATGACCCTGGAAGCACTACTTTCTTTCTATTCAATACTTCGCTACGGGCGTCTGCTCTGTGACTGTGACAACCCTACAAATAGACACGTCTTACCCGCGGATATGGTGACCTTTTATCACAATTTGTGAAATTTGATACAAAAGCTTAGGGTTGCTAAAACATTGCGTGGATCATTGCGCTCTCTTTCCTTCTCTTATTTATTTTTGAAGTGAATACGATGCATTAACCCTGCAAATAGTAGTACACATCGAACGCGCGAATGAGCAAACCGCCCGTTCTCTGCCCTGCCTCATTCTATTATACCTTAGCGCTGATCCTTTAAAGTAGAATTGGTCAAATTAGTATTACACAACATTCTACCAGGTGATGTGTCTGTGAACATTTATATCCCTCTGATTTATTTTATGCGGAGAATTTCCAAAAATCATAGAACAAATATTGTTCAGAATGATTTGTAGAAGACGTGGTTCAAGAGATGTAAATGTTGGCAGATACACCCTTTTAAGATACCAAGTGGGCGCGATTCGTTTTGCCACTGCTTAACATAAAAAAGCCGTTCCATTTTCCATGATAACGTCATACCACGTCTTTTGAAGCCGGAACTCAGTGGAGCGTATGAGGGCTGGAGTGAATACAGCGCAGTAATGTAATGTGGAGTGACAGCCGCCCGTCAGGTGCTAAGACGATTAGCATAAAGGCTGGCATGCACGGCTCATATGGCGTATGTGGGCTATTACCGATGGCGAGCTTTAGCAATTCTGAAAATTTTGCTCTTTACATCGTAATGAAGTACGTCAAAATTGCATCGCAGTTCGCGCCAAGAGAATTTGGCGATTACATGACATAATATTTAAGTTTTTACTGCCGCAATCATAGTCGTTCATTAACTTTAATAGTTAATACTGTGCCACTATATAAAAATACTATTATTAAATTCATTAAATAATGAACATTAAGTAGATTAATTACGTCTCTGAGTGCGGGCGATAGTCAAATTGATTTTAACCATATTAATGTAACTAAACTACACTTCAGATTACTTTTATGAATCTAATCGGTTACATGACTTAGATGGGCTTCTTCCGTATGTACCGAATAGGATACACAGACCAGAAACGTGTTATCATGAACACAAAAATTTAATATATAATTTTAGAGTTTCTCATAAATAAATATTACTCAATTAAAATGTATCCTTTCTTCAAAATTACGTTTGTTAAAGGTAAAACTGCGACTGATACGGTCACAATTACAGGACGCGCGGCCATTGAAAGCATTGATCGTGAATAATTGAAGCAGTGAGCATTGCGATTAGGGTTGCTAAGAACTTTTGACTCGACTATTTAAATTTTTATTCTGTTTGCGTTTTTTTTTACTGATTTACATTCGATACACGGTACAATTTCAGTGTCAATTAAAAAAGTTAAATGGGATAAAGTATCGAATTCATTCAAATTTAGATTATAAATGCGTTTTATCGATCTACTGAGCCTACCAAACCCGTCTTTTACTATATTTCATTAAGCAAGTAGTACACCTATATGTGAAAGCTAGAATTACTGAAGTTTTCGTGCGATCTTTTGAGATATGTTTATCCCGTGTTCGAGACTTCGACTGACAAACGAATTTAATGTAAAATGGTTAAATCGCAAGAGCTAATGTATAAAGTCTGTAGTTATATAAAGTTGGTCATCATAATATTAAAAAGGACTTGATATTTATACACATTAAATTTATAACTAATATTTTTTTCACAAGTCTATATAATACACCCTTTTCTCAAAAGGTAGAATGGGTGGGTTTTATCACGCGCCAATTTTTAACCTGCGGGTTGGAAGACTTCACACGCTTACTTTTCTTTGAAACACGATTTCTTTCGAGTCACTCAAATAAAAGTGTCCTCGACGCGCGTCACTACCGCCGATATTAAAATAACAGGAAAACGTCGCCCTATTTACTTAGCCGCGTGGTTTCTGTAAACAAAGCGTCATTAAAACCTTTATGCTAGTAGCTTTAAGGGCCATAATTGATAAATTAATAATATTACTGTGCAGTTTGCTACCGCTAACGTACGGCCCCGCGTGGTTGAATAAGCCTCATTATTAATTAAATTGTGTTCGTAAATATTGTTAATTGTAATCAATATGATGGATGCTTCATGTATTGATATGAAGTGCCTGTGAACAATTTATTTATAAATTTTAAATAGTACTTATATTTAACTCTGCGGTTAATTACTTTAAATAATTTGGTTAAGCTGTACATTATCTGTAATTTTTATGCAATTGCAAATAAGTTGATATATTTTTCATATTAAGTTGCTCAGGTTTAAATGTTGACGAATATAAAAAAAAAACTTATTAAGTCGGTAATAATCTGAGCACGTTTATTTGGTGTTCAAATTAATTCCTGCTCGATTTACTTTATATGTGGGACGTTGCTACTCAATTCTATAAATACTGGTAATTTACAAGCTCTTGAGGGAAATTACTTAACTTAGATAGATATCAAGCTTCATATAACCAACTTGACACACATTTATATACCTATACCAAATAAAACACGTGTCCGTTACTTAAAAACACATTTGAAGTCAAAGAACAATTATTGTATATATAAAAAAAACTTAGGCTCCGTAAGTGTTACTGCTGCTACTGTGCTAATAGATTTCTATACAAAAACCTGCATGCCTCAATAAATAGGGTCTCACAAAAAATAAACCGATCAACTGAGTTTAGGTCGGAACGGTCGTGATTCGAGTGGCGACGAGCAAGTTAATTAATTACAGTAATTACTCGAATGGTATCGAGCGATCATTTAGAGCCTACACGATCGCTGCTCGATCTTTATTCGGTTTGGTTTAGTGGACGATTGTCCGGCGAAGCGGCTCACGATGCGGAAGATTTATAACCTAACTAGCTTTTGCACGCGGCTTCGCTCGCCTTAAATTCGGGGTAGCAAAAAATAGCCTATGTTACTCTCCATCTCTTTAACTATCTCCACTTAAAAAATCACGTCAATTTGTCGCTCCGTTTTGCCGTGAAAGAAAGACAAAAATACAGACAGACACCCTTTCCCATTTATAATATTAATATGGATGATTAAATTCTACTGTTTAGCTAATGGCAATGGTAGTTCAGTGAATAAGAACGCGCCTTCCATACGAGGAGTCGTGGTTCACATCCACTCTAGGCTGACAACTGTGATTTACAGCAACAACCACGTAGGTATAGTCCGAGACAAGAAAGTGTAGTTATGACCTTGAGTGTGCAGAAACCAATTTTAATAGAAAGTCTTCTTTTTTACAAGTGCGCAAAATAACGGTCATCGCTTTCGTGCCTCCAGCTATAGTGATAGGGTTAACTGTAGCCAATAGTAAAATAAATTAAGGCTAAGAAATGTATATAAACAAAGTTCTGTTTTCAATTAATTTTGGATTCTCTACTATCTTTGATCGAATACACATACATAAATATCATTTTTCGTTCAATATCCATATGACTCAATAAACGGTTTGTACATTCACATTATTATCTCGTCTCTTTGGCCTTACTTTACTTGACTGTGAGTATGACCCAAATATGCTCTCTCAGACATAAAGTTGATTAAGAAAAAGATAACGTGATATGGTTAGTATCAGCCTCGTAATAGTAAGTTAATTTCACGATGCAAATGAAGATAAGACGCTTACGTCTTTTTACTTATAAAAAGAGCAAAAAAACATAACAGACCTAATGTGTTGCGAACTTATATCTAAACGAAACGTAAGTAAGCTTTTTTTATTTATAATAATACATTCACAACACATCTCATACAATTGACCTGACTACGTTCTAAGTAGCTTAAGCACTTGTATTACAGATACCACAACAGAGACATCACAAATATCATACATATTATTACACCCAGACACTTGAACAAACACAAGTGTTCCTTACCCGAATGTTTATCCAGGGTGGGGAATTGGGGATCAAACCCAGAAACCTTTGGCGCATGAGGCAAGGTCACTATCAAAAGCGCCATTCTGCCAGTCAAATTAAGGTTAAATCCGATTATAGTACCTAATGAAATTGCAAAAAAAAACCTTTTTAATTTATAACAATTTTATCAAATTATAACACAGTACCGTACAAAAAGAATTAAATTCATTAAAATAATCACTGTAATAAACATGTTATTAAACCCAAGTGAGTTGATAAGTACCGAGTAACACTCATGCGATAATTTAATTTTTCATAGCTCGGAAGTAAAAAAAATGTCGCAGTAAAAGCACGGGCAGAGCACTGTTAATTGGTTGAGAATCGTCGGAGCCCAACAATATAATTTACATAAATACACGAGAACTCAGTAATTATACGAACACGAATCATGCTCCGAGCCGAGATAGAATGATCCAAGCGGAATTTTCTAGCTTTCATAATTCGGAGAAAGGGTAACTATTAGCAGTACCTAGTTTACCAGTTTAAAATTATGTTTTGTATAACACAAAACGCAATTTGTAATTATGTGATCATGGAATCCGAAATATGATTTTGATAAAAAATGGGATATTTTACTCGAAGAAAATAAGAAAAGTTAAAAATTCACAATAACTCAATCGTAAATAAATTGGAAATATAACCACACACTAGTACACTACAATTTCGAAACATTTTTGATTTCTGAATTGAAATTTTCGAAGTATTTTTTTAACTGCTTTGATATTTTAAGTGATTTTGAATAAATAAAAAGAATTAAAACTTTCTCACAGCTTGTTTTAAAACATTTGAATTCGTTAAGCAATTTAAAAAAAAAACTTAATCCTTATACTTTACGCCATTAACTCGGTCTGATGAAAACATAATTATTTTAAGCAATTTTTCTGTCTGTAAGTGAGTTGACCTACATTTTTAAATCTCTCAATCTAATTCTGTTACATAAATATGACTGTGAACGTCGACGGTAATCTCCTACGCATTTAAATATTATGTCGTCAAATTCCCACTTCCCCTAGAATACGCTTCAATTCGTTTCCTCAAATACATACCTTTTCCAATCCGTGCCATATCAAAGAAATTCTCAATAGAATATCGGAGATTTGACACACGCCTAAACCGCTGACGTCCAGCCAAAGTGGCGGAAAAGTGATTCTATTTCGAAGATTCTAACAAGTGATTTCATTTTCCTTGGGACCTTTACAATGGAAGGGTTCTATTGCAAAAGCTCGTAAGTCCACTTAAAGTTTTATTACGCGTCTTTTTTATTTCTATTATTCGATCCAGATATCCATTGAAACAGTTAGGAATCGATATAGATAAATATATGTATAAACTGGCGTGAACAGCTCTTCAACAGTCTCCAGACTCTATCGATTTTCCTTACAAGTTGGCTCTAGCTGGATTTCAACCCACGTGTTTCTGTTTCCGAGACTAAATCCTTAGCCGTTCGACCACATTTTACTGTATTGTCTTATCAGTTTTGATACGCGTGTCATGCTCATAAATTCTCATTCTCATAAAAATATCACAAATACCTCTGAAATTGACATTAGAATCTCAAAATGTACTTACTGATTACTCGTGCAGAAGCTTGTCTTTTTCTATAAGTATTTCATCATCATATTAACGCACATCCACCCACTGCTGAGAATGGACCTCTTCTTTATCACGCCAGTCCCTACGTTCGTCATAATCATCAACTCCTGCCTCCCTGCCCTTTTCTTTCTTCTTTTTAAATTGTAAATTCTGATTTAAATAACCAAGAAATATAGATTTAAAGACTACCAGAGCGTAATAATTTACTGACGAGAATGACCCAAGTACATCTTCTTCTGATTCGCCACCGACATGCAAAGTATAACTTAGGATCTTTCTCATTCGGGCCCTTCCACTAACGGAAATCGGCGTTTCCTCTTACTGGTTCCCTGATCTGGATCGGTGTACAAATCAAACGGCCCTATGAATTGGGGGAAATTCTCTTCGTTCAACAATGTCCGATTTGCGTTGTGCGTAAAAATTTACGGTTATTAAACCAGACTGTGGATGGGAATTGAATACCGGAATCTCTAGATGGAAATTGGTTTTAGAAACTCAATCGAATAGAGTAATAATTGTAGACCCTGCTTTTGGCGGGTAGATGGGAACAGTTAGATTGCTGAATTATGTTAGTTGCTGAAATGGAAACAGACCATATTCAATGTGGACATTGTAACATTGTACCTACAACCGTTTCCTGCTATTCTATACTATTTTTAAAGCTACACGTACAATAGCCCAAGTAGGAGTCTAAATGCAGAAACAAGAGTTCACCTTACCTTTACATTACTATTCATAAATGATAAATTCTTTAAACAACGATAAAAGGCTTATAAATAAACCGAAAAGCGAAACAATTGCGCGATGTAATCGACAACCAGCGCCATCTGTTCGTACAATTTGGAACTAATGTCTCAATACGGAATGAGGGTGGGACACTAGCTCTTAAATAAATTTGCTTACCAAGTTGCGGCACTAGATCATATTTTTCAATCCTCATTTGGAAAAGCATAAAGAACCCTTAACATCATCATTCCCTGCCCTTCTCCCTAGGTTATCTGAGGTCAGCGCCGTATGTCTTCTTCCATTCGTCCCTGTAATTGGTCGTCAAATCATCCACCCCCTTTTCAGTAAAGACCCTTATCTACAATATAATATATTGCCCTTGATCCATTGCTCTTAGTAAAAAGAAATCATTAGTATGTAAGTACATACAGTATTTAATCTTGAACAAAGTAATTAATAACTTCGCCAACTAAAACGACGTGAGAAGGAAACTTGAAGATAAAGTCATAAAGCGCCCCCCAACTTTAGCATTCCGCACTTTAAGAAAGCTACTCAGTCGGGCTTTTAAATCGCGCTCTTGGCAGCGTGTCAAAATGCCGAAACAATTATGTAGTCAACCAGCATAAGAATTACATGGCGTGTCACCTACCATATGCCGGGCCTACTCTGAATACAGACTTGTGTGTAAAGCTTGGGAATTTTGAGGGGGAGAGAACATACGGCGATAAACCTTCAGTTGTACAAGTAACATTTTATCTATCTATACTATTTATAAAGTGATAACTTCTATAGACAACGACAAGGCTTATAGGTAAACCGAAAACGCGAAACGCTTGCGCGATGTAATTGGACACAGCGCCATCTATTAGTTCATTTCTGAATTACGGTTCCGAAGCGAAGTGAGGGTGGGCCACTAGTCATTATTAAAGCTAGCCTGTACATTTGTTTTTGGACTCCAATCATTTGGCTACTCTGGACTTAACATGCGGCAGACGAAGCAGACCACGGATCCAAAAACGTTACGTGACCTGTTCGTTTGTGTTCTAGCATAAAGAAAATGAAAACAAAGAACTAAATCAATTTGGTTCTTCGATAAAAATATTTAACAAAAGATAAATGATTATTTCTACAAGAATATTTTGTTACATTATTGATATAAACATGGGCATGAGATTTCAGCGCCCCGATTCCGAAAGTTGGATCCACAACGCTCTCGACGAGAAATTCAATTTGCGCTCTTTTAGCGCCAATATTTTTTTACATTTATTGCTTACTTACAATTTTCTTTTACGATACCTAGCCATAACATTTTGCTTTTTCATAAAATTAGTTTTAAGTTCTATGTTATGATACCTACTCGTCATCAAGCTAACCAATACCACTATAACTAGTAAGTAACTACGGTGAATTTACACAGTTCCATTTTTACAATGTTAATTTCTTTCTGTTTCAGGTACATTGCTTTTGGATATGCAGCAAATATGACCACGAAGACGATGTATTAGAGTGCAAGTATCAAAAACATGAAATTCTAGTAAAAATGTCTAGACTCTATAACAAACATACGTTGTGCGATAACCCACGAAAAAAGTATGATCTGGGATTTCTTATTAAACAATATTTATTAAAATCGTTGGTTATAATTGAATCAGCTTTTAATGGTTCGATAGCGCATTTAGCAGCTTCATACGCCAAAGCCACTATCTTTGGCGTATGAAGCAGGCAGTTCGATTCCTACTCTGGACAACCATTCGTGTGAAATACAATTGTGTATGTTCAGTTCATTATTTGTAACTATTACTAGTATTTATATTCAGTTGTGATATCCTTAACACAAGTGCATACGTTTCTTAATACACAATTTAGTGAACTAAAGGGAGTAAGCAGTTTGTTTGAAAGTCCGATATTTTTGATGTATTAGACTTAAAATGTGTGTGCAACGGGCAGGGCACATTGCGAGGAGAACAGACGGCCGTTGGGGTGGAAAGGACCTTGAGTGGAGGCCACGCGCAGGAGGCCGCAGCCATGGCAGGCCTCCCACCAGGTGGACCGACGATCTGGTAAAGGTCGCGGGAGTCCATTGGATGCGGGTGGCACAGGACTGATCTGTGTGGAGAACTTTGGGGGAGGCCTATGTCCAGCAGTGGACGTCTATTGGCTGAAATGATGATGATGATGATGAAATTATGAGCAAGTAACTAAAGTCTCGGGCATCCGCTAGTACACCTATATGCGTATCTACGTAGGTGCCCGACGTCATCGTGAGATCTATCCAGCCCTTACAATAGTTTGAAAGCTCAATAGAGCTAACGACACACGATAAGACGTGAAGCCAACAATGTGTTTCCTGCCCACTCAACCTGTGTCAAATCTCCAATATTCTACACTCAGCGCAGAAAATGTCAAGTGGCTTTCTATTCAATTTTATTGATGCCCGCGCATTGGAAAACGTAAGGACTGATATTGAAACGATTTTCATGATTTTATTGCAATTGCACGGTATTTTTCGTGTCGTTTCCTTTCTACGATGGCTGTTTAGTGTTCAAATTTACTATCCAAGTAGGTCACATAAATTATAGACATGGCGTCGTAAGCAATTGGTTTAAATGCATCAAGTATTTTTACCAACATATTTTGGGTGAAACAGTTTGACCATTAATACGCCGTTGAGGAAAAACTAAGTTTTGTCAAAAGATGGCGGTGTGTGTCGATTACATTCTGCAAGCGTTTCGTATTTATTCAGTATAGGTTCGTACACAAAACTTGGCTATTCTTGAGAGTATATGCTTTTATGTAACACTTAGCAAGCAAATAAATATGTCATTTCATTTCATATGAAGATAAAGGTAGGAAGGTAAGGAGAGTATACTATTATAGCCCCACTCCTCTTCTTAGATTTATCAGTGGCAAGACAAACCACTGACGTGTAAACGGCGAAGCGTTCCTTTGAGTATAGTACATATTTAGTCGATGCGTACGCGATTTGCTCGCGCTCTAATTAGTTTCACGGCGTATCGGGCCGGATAGGGATGTTGATTCGCTTACCTTAACCACGAAATAAATAGCCACAGAAAGTTCGATCAACCTGGCATTGAAATATCGTGACTGGAGAGAGTCACGATATGATATATGAGGTACACGTTCCATATATATTGTCTCTATCATTTCGGCACAAATGATAAGGGTCACTATATGGCTGGATATATCTCAGGAAGTGGCCAGCCTGCAATCTGATTGTTTTGCACTTGTACAGTCAACTCCAAAAACATGTATACACTTTAGGACCTTGTCACAATACTTATACTATAAGAACGACTTCTACTTTCTTATACATCATGTATTGTGACAAGGTCCTAAAGTGTATACATATTTTTGGAGTTGACTATACTAAGTTATACATTATACCTAGTTAAGACAAGTGCCAAAAAATAAAGAGAGGTAATAAAATGTAGTTGTTAATTTTTCTTCACAAACGTTTTGCTGTTGAAATTTTCATGGTCTTTTAAGTTTGCTTCGATATTGTCAAAACGGCATAACTGTTTTCCTTTGATTTCTTACTCTCAAGATCAAAACGTGAGGGTAGATAAAGTAAACATTTAATCTTGACATAACATAATTAAACATGCTTTTGTTTCGATAAGTTCATAAACTGAAGAATTTTCTTTAATCCATCAGGGTTAGAATAAAAATCGACCGACCGTATTCACTTTACAAACAATATTTTGCGATTGAAAAGAAAAAAAGTCTGCTTATCTGTAGCGACTACTTATAAATCTAAATCCTAAGGATGCAACGAGAGGCTGCTCTAGCCATAATTGGCAGCCCTAAGTGGGGAGTATCTATTCTGCTCTTGACGGTCCATTAGCCCCGGGTTAAGGTCGGGAGTACATTGAAAACTTAAACACACTCCACCTTTAAACTGGATTATTTGTAAATCTATTCAAGAGTTTGCAAATTGTTTGTACGCATTTTACTCGATTTTTAGGTTATCATGTTTTTGTCGTATATTCTTCACAAATGACCACAATTTCTCAATTAATCGGATTTTCTTATTTTAGTTTTATTAATTAGTATTGTCCCTCCATCGATCCCTATCCAACGCCATCTGTGGCCAATCGATTGCAAAGCTGTTAAGATCGTCACTCCATCGCTTCTTAGGTCTGCCCCGCTGTCGGCGTCCATCAGGTAACCATTGGGTTACGATGCTAGTCCATCTTTCGGGGCCATGCCTTTGCCCAGCAGTGGGACAATATAGGCTAAATAAAAAAAAGTATTGTAAGGCGTGAAATATATCACGAATCGACAAGATCGCTATGATTTGATGATATGAAATTAAGTTGCTCACATAATGAATAGCGTATTTTTTCATGAAATTATTTAGAATTTCATAAAGTAAATAGGTTCATGGTATGGCTACGGTATATACTTTTTTTAGGCTTTTTTTTTGTCGCGAGGCATTTGAAAATCTATAAAAGTAGATGCACCCCTTTCAGGGTTCCGTAGGCAAATGCTTGTGTCAATGGTTTTTGTTGATATATTAATTATTGTCACCTGCTATGTGTGGACTGTGGTTCAACAGTCTTTGGTGTTAATGATCTTACTAATGACATTTACTTAAGAGTGTTATTACTTAAGATAATATATTTACCTATATCTGTCTCGACGTATGCTTGTCAGACGCATTTAATTGATTAACCTTTTCAAATGCAGCTTGAGTAATTAGCAATATCAAAGAATTAATCACTTTAAAATGACAGTCCTTGTTGTGTCATAAAAACACTAACTGCTGTGCTCAGAGACGTCATTTAACCTTAATATTAATTATTTTAATTATGTATAGTGTTTGTTTATGTGTATTAAAATAAAGGTCAGTATTTTTTCTGTAGTGGCAGTTAAAATTAATTGACATCTGTGAGTGCGGCAAGTATCTCATGAGACAATTTTCACATTCAATATGTAAGAAAAATGTATAATAAAACAAAATTGATACGTAGCTACTTTTAATTATCATTGGTAAATCTATACTATTTATAGAAAGGTTATTCTTATGGTCAAAGGCATTTGGGTGAACCGAAAACACGAAACGCTTGGGCGATTGAATCGACTTCCAGTGCCATCTATTGTTTAAGTACCGAAACGTTGTGAGGGCGGGCCATTATTATGAAACATAATCTTTAAAACAAGCCTAACCTCGTTCACGAGGTAACGCATCTGCACTCTTTCCGGTGTTATAATGTTCTCTTTTATCGATATTGTAATATGGCAGCAATTACAAAAACCAGTTTCAATGCAGGATATGGTGTGTACATCCAAGTGGATGCGAAGTGTGTGCAGATTATGTAGTGTTCACACTGGCAATTATAAGGAACTGTTATAATTTGGCATGTTAAGGGGATCATCTTAGAAAAAAAAGGCTATAAAATCCAAATATAGTCTATAGAGCCTAAAACTGAGTATGAGAATGTTGCGTAAGGCTTTCGTAACTTAGGGCCTAATTGGGAGAGGGCATTACAACCGAATCAGAGTTTCCCTCCCTTTCACACTGTGCTGTGCGCGCTTTTGTTTGAATGTGACAGGTAAATACTCGTTCCTTACGGGACGGCTTCATTTCAAGGCGGACAAGGTGGCATCAAAACGGTTCCCATAATCGGAACACTGAAACATCCCTCACCGGCAATTATAATAAACTGTTATGGCGCACACGCATCGTGACGTCACTGTGCGGCTATATAGGAAACATTGCGGGTGGTGGTCAGGGGTGCCAACCATTAAAAACGCAATAAAAATCGAATGGAGATGTTTTCCGCTGCGTCCCTTTAAATATCTAACAAAACCTTTTACAGATATGACACTTTGTTTTAATATACATCGGTCAATTATGTAACAATAATATTCTATTCTTGAAACATACCGAACTACCAGTAAATTTTCATATAAACGTGCCCGCTATTCCGGATATTTAACAAAAATTTTCAGTTAACAAATCTCTATGACTACTAACAAGGATATAAATGGAGACGACTGGAGAGGTATTGGGTGCAGACAGGACTTTAACATGCTTTCCGAGGCACATGGGTACAGGTATCTTATAACGAAACTTTACCATAACGAATGATAATATACATGTCACATCCAAACATAGAGACGGACAGCGATGCGAAAGAGGCGGTGATAAAGATTCGGTTTAGTTTTCAGCCCTCTGTAACTTCTAGACTCCGCCGGCTGAAACTAAGAATTTCTTGCTGAAAAATTAAGATTCTAGCACAGTCACTAAGACACACTAACACAACCACTGCTCCACCGAGGCAGTCAATAGTAACATTATAATCGCTAGAAAATTAATACCCACTTCTTAATTGGAAAAAAGCTAATTGAAAATTGCACTGTGGGATGGAAATGATGGCTCAACATAAAATAATAAAAATATTATGCCAGATGTTCATTCATACTGTGAAAGTAAGCTGAAGCAAACGATAATGAATTAAATATTTTATAAGTTGTGTACCTTTTAATATAACAAAACCAGATATTGATTGTGTAATGGAACTAAAACGTCATAATCATTTAGAAAATTGCATAAAGCATGATAATGAAGATGATAAATAAATAAATACAAGAATATTATTGTGATAGCGTTAAATCAAACTCGGAACCTGCGATACATCAACACCAAATATATCATTGCAATTTGCCAACAATCACGGCCTAAATCAATGCAAATATGAATCTCGGGCAGACGTTATGCTGCCCTATCAATTAACTCTGCGTACACAAGTGACAACCCTAATTTAGGGCCATTGCCGAGCCTGGGGAGCGGAAGTGACGTCATTACCGCCGCGATATGGCCGGGAGGGACGCGTCGCTCACATTCGCGCTCGATTCAATTTGTCCGACATCATGGGATATTTTTTTATTAATTTACTCTTGTTTATTTACTTGTGGCCAGCCCTAGCTTCGTTGATAGATGAAAACAAACGATAGAGGTTATGTTGTTGGTCATACTTTTGTCTTTTATTTCAATTGAGTTTTGATCTTAAAAGTTTGGTTGGGTAAGTAACCGTCTTCACTCTCCATAATTGTCTACTCCATCAGTTTTCATTGGTAGGTATATTTTTCCTATTTTCCTAATTTCGTGTTATTTTGGTGCCAGATCGGAATTAAAGGTTAAATAAAAAGAGAGCGCTCTTGCTTTTATTATATCATCTGCACTTGGCAAATCTCTTGGCATCTTAACCGCTGTAACTTACTTAAATATCTGTGAATGCTGCGTTTCCGCAGATTAAGGCTCCACTTGCTCATCTTGCATATCCAAATAACTGCAAGCATGAAAAACCTCATGCTGGGCATTAACTGTGTGACGGAGAATTAGGCCGAAAAATCTGATTCACCATCAATACAAGAAGAAGAAGTAGACCCTCTTTTAAGGCTGGGGAATGCCGCCGACCAGAAGAGAACCTACGTAGCCTTGCGTCTCCTTATGCATAGACTGCTGCTTATGTTAGAATCTCCTCCAGCGGCGGCCAGAGGGATCAACCTCAGCGCCTGGAAACACCAGGAGTAAATTCACACAACATCTCATACATTGACCTGACTCCGTGCTAAGTAGCTTAAGCACTTGTGTTACAGATATCAGGTAACAGAAAGAGAGAGTAGGGCTTGAAGAACCTTACTAAGCGTCCCTTTCCTACAGAAAAACCTAGAAAACCGCTGGAGGATATTCATGGTCTCATTTAGAAAGGTAGATGAGATGTACAGTACGGTAAGGTCATTAAACGCGGTCTGTCGTGAATATCGTGCCCTAAAAACTAGGGTCGGACCCATAAAAATCTGCAAGCACCTAATAAAAATAATGCAAAAGTGGACCACGACGAAGGGGTGATATAATTGGGTCAGCTTTGTACATAGTTTACTCGTTCCCCACTTCCCGTTACGGGGGTTGGCTTCAGCTAGTGTTGTAAGATGTGCGAGTCTTGCTGTGTTATAAAATGGCACTTGAGTTGGTTTTGAAGATTCACTCCTTTTAAATTACTTTTTATAGCAACGGCTTTTTATAAAGACTTTGTCATCGTGATTACTAGAACTCGTATCTCTCGTAACTCGTTGTACTTTAAAAATAAGTCTGGACTGAGTTCTCCGTCTGAGTCTTTAGCTGTAATTAGGTCAAACGTTGAAAGATGCTTCGCATTCGAATTTTCTCTGGACTTAATCAAGGCTTTATTTGTCACTTTTGTACGAATATTATTAAACGTAATGCCCATTAGTGCGTTGCGCTGCCTTGCATCTCATTTTCCCGTGTAGATGTGGAAACCCGCTGTGATGAAAAATGCACTAATGAGGCATTATGAGGTTGTTTCTGGTTTCGATAGAACAAGGGAAAACATTCGTTTGAGAACAGGACAACGTACATATGTAATGTTGTGTTAATTATTTATTTATCACGCCAAGACTCAAAATCAGTACCTACCTCAGTGTTGACCCTTGTAAATAGGTTCATGAGTGAGCCAATGCCAAAATGAAAGTCATGCAAAATGACTCGAATCTGAAAAGCTATTCTCACACTACACTACCCTTAACCGCAAAAGCCGTAATTCACAGTGAACCTTATGGCCCTTAAACGGTCTTAGCTTAGCTGTGAGATTGGTAGTGTCTTCTGTAGTTCGTAACTTACTTTGGAACCAGCCAAGTCTGTTTTGACGATGCAGCTAAAATCTAATAAGGTTGTAGTAGGTAGTAGTTGTAGTAGACATTAAGTCTAGTACAGGATTATGGATTATGCAAGCAACTAATGGGAGCCTAATATTTAATGATGTTCAATGAAATACGTTTTTAGCATTATATTTGTTAGAAGTTTTCAGTGTCGACTACCTATCGAAATAGCAGGTTTCGCTAGTGACATAATAATGTCAGTGTTAACAAGAATATTAGATATATTTTTGTGGGACTTCATTATCTTACCTATCAAATTTGCTTACTTTAAAGAATGATACAAATTGAAAGACTACCAATGGAAAAATATGAGATAGTAAAAGTTGATAATCCTGACTTTCTTGAAATACTTCCAGGGTCCCTTTGCGGAATTCCCAAACATTTAGCCACTAATTAATCGGGATTCATTTGGCTTAATATTATTTAAGAATAACATTTTAAAATAACTCCGTGGATAAAGTATAAACCGAATGTTAACCCTGGCTGATTCGAGTAAGGGCTAGATCGTGAACTAATGCGGCCGCGTTGTAATAAATACGTTTTAGGCTTAAATGTATAACATTAACTTTTATGCTACTTATTGGTCGTATTATTTAAATTTAGCGGTGTTTAAGATGAATAAAAATAGACGGAGTGCTAACCCTGACTCGAGGACTGCCGGATCGAGAACGGATGCGGTTGCAATACCCGACGACTCTTGAGTGACGGACCATTTGTCACTTTCGAACCTTCCGCCGTGTCCCAGTATTGCTTCGGCGTTATTGAGTAGGTAATTATTCATGGACTGCCGTGTTGACAACTGTCCTGTTATGTACACATATCGTAGCAGGCGATGGATCGAACATGGTTTTGGGATTCGGTAGGTAGTCCACGGACGGAATACGGTTACGGTACGGTAAATTTAGGAATATCCACTTTTTAAAAAACTTCACATAGACTTCATAACTTATATCCCAAGTTTAATTTAAAGAAATATAAAATAAACAATATAAATTTTCGAAGATAACAAGAACCTTTGAATATAATTTCAACGTAAGTATTTATCTTAACTAACTAATCTATAGTAGTTTACTCACTCCATAATACTGCCACGTACGTTTATTTTTATTACGATGTCATTCTACAAAAGGCGTTCTAACATTCTTATAAGTCCCATACTTTAAAAAAAAAAGAAGATTACTGGCTTATCCGCTTCGGAATGTAGCTGTGTAAAATGCTGTCCCACAAGTCACACCTTAATACGGAAGCTCAAACATCTTAATTAACGTCCAATCATTCTTTTTATACCATTCTTATTGTGCTTAATTAACGCGTTAAGATGAAGACTGGTCTACGGTATTCCGGACATCTGTCTCCGACCGGAATGGAGTGCGGATGTGACGTAGACCTTGCGTCTTCGCTCTGAATGATGGGTCGTTTGTCACATTCACGCCAGCCCTTCCCCTAATATACGAGCTTACTCGTATGATAATGGGCAACGTAATTGTCCAATTACCACTAACTGTTGAACAAATAGATTGTTTGTCGGTCAGTTGCATCGTAAATTTTCGCGTTACGGTCTTTACAATGTATCAATTGAGTGTCGGAGAACCGGTCCTTGATAGTAAGTGCACTCTTAAGCCTCGTATGAGTAAACGATTAGCTTGAATGGTGCCAATGTATTCAAGCATGTTGATATAAAATGTAGGGCAGTATCACATAGTAGCTAGTTTAGTTACCTACTAGTATTCAGGAACTTATTTTGTTTAGTTATTATTATTGTCAATAAAATAATATTCTTCTATTCATATTTCTTTCTAATCTTAAAATATTAAGAGTTCAGTGTGGCCAACAAATAGTATATCATCAACAACAAAAACATCTATTAGGTAGTTAAGTGTAGGTATACTTACCTACGCTAAGAGAAAAGATAAAATATTGTGATATTATATTACTGGACCTCCCTATCGAATAGAATAATACGAATTTAGAAAGTGGAATGTTTATTTTATAGATAATAAATCAAAAGAACAAGTTATATTTTATCCAAACACATCTAACTTAATGATGATTCTGCTATGTTTGTGTTTACGAAGCAAATATGAAAATTGCAGAAATCGTGGGAAAAATAATAGTTAGCTCGTTTGTAATTTATCATCCATACTTGAGATATAGGGACACTCAATAACAAAAGAGTCGTGGATCTATAAATGACTTTAACAAAGTTTTCACGCAAGTTTTTATGCGCCTATATTAATAAATTTATAGTAATGTAGGTAATAGTTTTCTATCTATTTATTTTTTAAATCTAATCTAATCTATCTATTAAATTTTGTGCAATATTTTGTTAGCTATTTTATTTAAAAGACGCCTAACAAGAGTCCACTCTACATCAATTCGTACCTATATTTCAAAATATCTCCAATAGATACCTTCCGTTAAACAAAATCATTTTCCAGTAAGATGTTCGCTTTTGAAATTCGTGTCACGAACGATTTTGCAAGACAAGCGAAACTAATGGCAAAAAATCGACATTCAGGGAACGCATACGTTATTTCCCGCATACTCCTTCCGTAGAATAACTCGTATAGGTTTAATAATCTATGCGCTTTATTTATCCTCCCCTCACAGTGTGTAATTTAATTGCCGTTGTAAAAACGGCGGAATGCATGTTCTTGTCTATTTCATTTTATAAAGTAGCAAGTGGTAAGTATTTCATCAGTATTAACTATGACTCATTAAAACGAAACCGTCATACTTTAGTTAATAAGTTTGGCTCATTACGCAAATAATTTCAACTTATTAAAACTGCCTACTTAGAATTGTTTTCTTTTTAACTACTTCTGACCTTTTTTGTCTCTATGGGAGTGTAATTTATCGATATGAAGTGAGAATTAATACAATGGGTAGTATAATTATCTGCAGATGCATTATGTGGTATCTAAACTTTATACTTTATTGATTGTATTATGTTTGTACGTAAGAACTTGCACCTTTAGAATAGAATAGTGTAGAAAAAGTTTATTTGGCACCAATATACAGATATGTTGTACAGTTTCATGTTTTTTACAGATATGTTGTGTGTCCTTTACTCGCAAAAGTCAGATTTATACAGAATTAACACACGAAAAAAATATACCTACTTGCTGCAGTATGTAAGGTATACTTAATTTCATTACAATATTTTTTTTTACTTTGACGTTTATCTAAACTAAAATATAACTGAATAGGCCAACAATTACACCCTATTGTTTTCCTACGATACAATATCTTCCATGTTTAGCTTTATGTAATAAGGAAATCCCAGCAAACATCAAAGACGTCTAATACCTACCATACCAGACCTGTTAATATAAAGGGGTGAATGTTAACCAAGTATATATTTGGTTTTAAGTTAAAGCAATGACAGGTATTTCCACTACCCGCAAATCTCGTCAATGTAATCCCCATAAGATGACTTGTTACAGGCTCCGCATAAAGGAGAATTCACGTTAATTAAAATTTCCTCCAACTAATTGTATATTAAGTTAATAATAGGGTAACGACGGCAATTCCGGGATAATTGCGTGTCGCGGGTCCCACACCGTTTGCAACCGAACTATGAATAAATAGGGTTTCTGGCACAGTTTAATTTTGTAAACAGGGAAGGTTCATTTATTAATTATTGATGATTTTTCGTTTTTAAACCAAGATTGACGTGTGTGTTTGTGTGTGTGTGCCTGTGTGTGTGTGTTGTGTGTGTGTGTTGTGTGTGTGTGTGTGTGTGTGTGTGTGTGTGTGTGTGTTGTGGTGTGTGTGTGTGTGTGTGTGTGTGTGTGTGTGTTGTGTGTGTATGTCTGATTTAATTTTATTATGGTGCGTTAGTGTAGATGTTTAGAAAAGAATTCAGACTATATTTTTATGGTTAGTCAATTCTTTATTGAAATCCAGAACATTTACCATTCGACAACGCAGTCAAAGAACAGTATCAGGAAATCTCGATTATATATAATTGAACAATGATTAATTACGAATGTACGGACACATTAATGTGTACAAAATCAGTCTGTTTTTCATTTGATTTTCACCTTTAATTTCTAACTCGTTTGGTCCATAATTAATTGGGAGAGTTTAGTAATATGATGCGTCTGTCTTTTCTAGCTGCTGTTTTTAATTAGTATATTAGTAGTTAAGCGTAGTGTGGAATGCCCAGCTGATCGTAAGCAGGTGGCCGTTGGAGGACTGCCAGTAGTGACCGGATGAGGATATCCTGTGGAAGATGGATGCTATGGTGCAGCAAGAGGAAGGTCAACTTCCAGAAGTGGACGCATACATAATGTTACTAGGCTGACTCAACTCAGCGACACGAACTGGGGGTCCTACTGCGCCAAACGATATCGAATTATTCGTGACGATACGTCAGTTCATACAAAAGCTCTACTCTAACACAGCTTAAAATACGAATAATTGAATTATCGAAGTATCGTTAAAAGTATCGTCTCGAGATATTAGATTAGAGCTGTCAAATTCAATTATTCGTATTTTAAGCTGTGTTAGAGTAGGGTTTTTGTATGAACTGACGTATCGTTACGAATAATTCGATATTGTTTGGCGGAGTAGACCCCCTGGATCTTGTCCTCCGTCACGAGAAGTCGCCATTCCGCTCTGTTTTTGGTCAAGCATAAAGTTAATTGATAGAAATTCTGAGCATTGATATACTCCTTAATTACTAAATTGTAGAGTGAGTGGGGGGGGGGACTGGATGCCTAATTGGGGGGAAAGGGAGTAAAAAGTTGCCGTCGCACTTGTGACTCCACTGCAATCGCTTACCATCAGGTACTCGTATTTAATCCGTCTGATACGTCTGATTCAAAATCCTACTAACTGTAAAAACATTTATTATCTTATCTTTTTACAGCCCTCTGCCACAGTCTCTGAAATCAGCTTTTGTTTTCTAAACAGCTTTATTAGTATCTCAATTTCAAACAAATAATGTAATACATTACGACATTTATTATCTCACCTTCAGAATCTCAGCAAATATCTCTGAAAAGGTTTTCATAACACAAATGTCCTCACAGCGACGAGCGTGCCAACAAAACTGTGTATATCTGATTCATGGTTAAATAAATAAACAAGACCAACGTAATAATAAGTTACAGTATTGTGTAGTTCACGCATATATTTGCTAACGTAGCCGTCTGCGAATATGTCCATTTGTCATACATGTATTTATTTATTGCGGCGTCTACTCCAGAGGTTCCCAAACTTTTGTTTCGTAGACCAAAATTTGTCTGGGTCCGTTGGACCCCTTGCTACTACAATACTTTCAAAACCTTTATTTATCAATTCTAGGTGATTAAATTTCTGTATTTTTATTTACATAAACTTTAATTTGATTAAACAGCCACCAGGCAAATCTCGAAAAAAGGTAAAGATTGGATCTATAGAAACGTGCGTTAGGGCAGAGTGCATTAATTTAAACGACGAATTAATATTTTCTAAAGTAAAAGAACTGCCAATTGATAGTTTGATAAGGTTAGTTAGTTAAAGGTATAGTGATAGGAGTCATGGCAATATTTTAGTTTGCTAAAGACTGTTTGACCCCCATTTTTTGTAACGCGCAACGTAGACTCCCGTTGAGTCTCCTGTGGATCCTTGGGGGTCCACCTGGCGAACTTTGGGAATGATTGCTCTACACGATACAGCATTCACGTAATACAATGCGAATACGTCGCGTCGTTTGTTTGTGACTTAAAGATCGTATACTTAAGGAAAAAATCATACTTATTGCTCTGAACGTTTCACTGGAAGAATATTTACGACGCATAGTCGTAAAAGACTGTATATATTTTTGGTGTTGCTTTCATTATTAGTTTATGAATAAAACACGCAAAAGATGAAAGTAATCTGACAGAATCTGATAGTTTTGTTTTAGATAAGTAGGTGTAAGAAAAAGGAAAAATGACACGTCTATTTTTCAACGATCAATAATTTTTTTTTAGCACTAGTTGTCCCACTGCTGGGCAAAAATAGAACTTGAAACGCAAAAAATCGGAAGATCAAGAAATTAATTAGCCAAACAAATCTTACATTTAGAGGGGCGGGAAATTTTATACCCATTTTTAAACTAATTAGCGTTGTTTTGAAAGAGGACGACATAATTAAGGAAGAGGTTTAGAGTTACCATTGGTCCTTTAGATAGAAATAAATAGGAAGTATATAGCTTATAATTATATAAAGCTACCATTGATGTGATAGGACATGCCGGCGTACATGAAGATAATTTATAATTATGTAATACGTTTGCCCGTGACAGAGTGTTCATAAACAGTAACTACATATAAGATTATTACACTATCTAAGCCCAAGGCAGATGGTGTTTGGCATCATGTATTGTCACTACATGTACAGTTTTCTTTTTGTTCCTGGATGAACATACAAACATACACTTCAATCAATCAATAAAATGGCTAGTCCCCGTCCACTGCTTAACATTGGTAGAGTTGACAGGCGTCCAGCTAAATGATAAATGATATTTATCATTTATTCAGTTGATGAACTTTACCCGTAAAAAAAGCCTCAGTGATGATTGGCGTCGAATCACCAAAATCATTACTTATATTGTGGGTCACGCCACAATTATTACCACGACCACTCTAGCAACGGCTGAGAAGAAGACATCAATGCATTATTTTATTTGTGTTTTCAAAATAGATGCGACGAGCAACCCGTACAAGGACACTAAAGAATTCAAAAGTCCCTCTAAAAGTATTATGGCTGGATGCCAGACAGACTCCATCGCGATGCGAAAGAAAACGGCTAATCTCTAAAGATTACAAAGTTCCCAGATCAAACCGGATTGAGGAATAATTCTCTTCGTTAGCTTCATTCAGCTGGGTTTCTTAAATATTGCTAATTACCTAGCATGCAAATTTTAAAAGTTTTAACAATTAATACAATCAAAATAGTGTAATAATTAATATTTAAATTTATATTCAATTCATTGCCATATAATTTAATTCCGTCATGTCCAAATAAATGTTGATAAAAATGTCAATAAGTAGGTAATACAGTCATAGTCAGTAGGTAAAGTTATTATATTAAATTATGTCAATAGAAAATTATGGTATTATGTCATTTAAATATTCTTGAACCGAATAATAACATTTTGCCAAAAAGCCAGCCGTGCAGTTTCTGGCTGGGTTCCTTTAAGTTTATGATAAAGTACGTAACTATTATGTTTTGATATAATATTGTCCTCTGACGAAGGAGGCCAATCCCGATTATGATGATGAGCTATGTCTTTATCGTCATCAGCCTCACGCAAGGCCTCTCCGAATATCGATTGATCCTCGGTTTCTCACATCCAGATGACTGCTTCCTATAGTCTTACGCAACTATCCTCCTCACGATTGATCGAACGATCAATGCCCAGTAAACTTGGGCATTGATCAATTAAAGTAAGTGTGTACGCAAATACAGGTATAAACCTGAGATAAGGTCCCCTCTCAAGTCCAGTGCAAGAGCATCAATTTGATCGCATCGCATTTCTAACTTTAGTGTAAGTAGGTATACACCGTTGATCACGGTATTCAAACAAAAAAAACAAGAATCAAACTAGCTTCATCCGTTGAGAACTTATAACACCCGTCTTTTTTATTATTTGGGCAGTCCAATGTGAGTTAGTATGCATCATAAGCAGGGATCGAATTTAATAGTGCTATTATGGTCAACTGACTGTTTCTATTGGCAGAAATGATGATTATGGTCAACATCCTCGAACATTAGCAATACGTATTTTCCTACGAGTAAAATACAAACTAAAAAAGAAAATAAGTTGCAAAGCAAATAATATACTATAAAGACATAGCTCATCATCATAATATATTATTTACAATGGAAATCCATTAATCTATTTAGAAGTGCCTTCGGAATGTCCAGGTTAAGATTTAGTTAATAATTGCACGCATAAATTCGATCAGTGATCTGGGAGTTACTTAACTTAATAATGCTTGATTTTCTTTATTCAATCTATTGTAAATAAACTATGCATCGATGTTGCACTTATGCACATTATATGCGACTTCATGTTTGTGACTATGTTTTCGATTCCCCTCGCTAATTGTTAGTGAAGCCAGTATTTTTATAGTGAAACGTAAACGGAGCCATTTCCGCGCTAAACTAGCGTTCTTGCAATTCCCCTAACAATCCACGGCTTCGCTGTCTCGGTCTAATTAGCTAAAACTTTCCGCAAACATGCTTTCGCATTCAAACATTCGCCAGGATTAGAGTTTTGAGAGTTATCGCCTTTGTCATTCTGCTCCTACATTTCTACATTAGCCAAAATAAGACCATGTGTGGTCCGGCCGGTCAAACTTCGAATCCAAAAGTTTATTTTTTGTATTAGTACTGATGTAGCAAAAAAAAATTAAGATTATAAAACCTCCGACAAGTCTTGTCATAATTATAAGCATTTTATTACTCAAATCCTTTCATTTGATACCTATGAGTATATTGCCGGAGTCTAGTGAAAATTTCAAAGTGGCGTTCTCTTGTTTCGGAGGCCAAGACTCATTTCGCGTCGCTGAACTGAGTGGAGTAAGTGAAAATATGAAATTCATCATTTTATGGTGGCGGTCATCTAATCTAGCTAACAACACTCTCGACTATTATAACTTTTAAATAAAAAAAAAACAAAATCCAAATCGGTTTATCAAAAGACAAACAAACAGACATGTCTAACTTACTTATAACCCCTCGCAGTTTTTGCGTCGGGGGCTAAAAACCAAGAAACTCCTAGATATACATATATCAACAAGAAGGCTCTAGTTGACAATGATATAGACATAGAGACACGTAGGCACGTCTGTGTATATTTAGCTTCACCCAACCGCGATCTCCAGTCTAAGTCATGTCTGCCCCCACGATCTATCGGATCTGCGGCAGACGTCCAACTCCACATGCTTCCATTAACTCTAACGCCACCACTTTTTAAAATTACTCTAATTTGAGAGCGTAACTTACAACGCCAGTCCCGTGTGGGTTGGAAAACTTCACTTGCGCTTTAATTAAGAATTTCTTCTTTAACTTATCCAACCAAGACCTATCAAGAGGTTTTCTTCCACTGAAAAGCTTGCGAGCATATACGCTTTTCTTAACGCCAGTTAAGAAAAGAACATTCGAGTTTATAATCAAATCATTGAGATAAGTGAGTCTGACTGTTAGAATGTGGCTACAGCATGAAATGGTTAAGGATTTTGATCCTAACCTTTTGAATAAGTTTTTGTTGGTACCATCAATCCTTGTCCGCCACTGGTGTACCGGGTCTCATGGGCGATGGCAATCGCTTACCATCAGGTGATCCGTCTGCTTGTCTACCACGTAGTAACGTGGTACGTAAAATAAAGGAAAATATCAGCTTATATACTGTGATATTGTTCCAAAGGCCTCCATAATAGAAATAATAGAAATCAAGTCATCGCTACTATGATGGGATTAGGCTTAATCACCACGCTTGCCTAATGCGGATTGGTGATCAAATTACATAAAATACATCATTAAAAAATTACAAATTAGAAACAATACGTTACAAACACGATAAGTAGATAGGGAGAACTAATTAAGGAATATAAAACCAAGACATATAGGTACATGGACAGTGCTATACCTATTCAGTTCAATGTGTTAATTTTATTTTAAATTCGTTTTTTTTTTCTACCTTGTAAATGTACATTTTATGCTATGTTACTAAATTCTGTTATGCTTTGATTTTTTTTTATTGTGTGTGTGTCATTTTTTAATGCGAATAAATGTCTTATCTATCTATCTATCTATTCCACATAAACAAACCCTCACAATACAAATTAAGTCAAGTAAGCTTGATATGGTGTCTAGTTTATCGAGTTATAGCTAATGGCTCAAGATCATAGTTCAAGTTGGAACTTCCACAAACCGCCAGTTATTAGATTTGCGGTTCCCAGACGGCCACCGGGTACAACCGACATTAGAAGTAGATACGCGTTTTTGACAGTTCGGATCTTATTACTGAGCACGTAAGAGTCAACAGCTGTCACAGTAAGTAAATATTACGTAAACGGTGGACTACAAAGAAAACGTTTGCCGAGATATGTTTGGATTAAACATTTCCCGGATGATTTCAAGAACCTTACTGTGTTTCAAATCTGTTTAGATTAATGTTATTAGTAACTTTAACTCGTCATACCCAATTCAATAGCTCTGTTTTAGTGGAGGGTAAAAATCTATGTATGTAAGCATAATATGTGTCAACAAAAAAAGTTAGTTTAACCACTATTAAATGTCCACACTTAATACTTTACTTGCGTAATTTTTATGCGTGTCCCATAATTGATATCTAAACCGGTTCAACGGACAAAAAATGGAAATGTTAAAAGCTTGTTCTTTTGAAATTTAACTACAATATAAAAATACAGTAATGTAATTAAAAAGAATGCACTCTGCACTAAAATACAAGTGAATTCTGTGCAATTAGCAGTGAATAGAAAACTACGTTGCAACCGTTTTGTTCATTAAGTAGTTTTAGTTAATGTTTATTACAGTTTTACTCTAACGGGTGGTTAAGTACCTATCAAATAGCCCATACGTGAAGGAAAGTCATTACCATCATCAAGATCATAAGATTTACGGTAAACGGTAGATAAACGGTAAGCCGTTTAGTCCCAGTTGCATCCAAACCTGAGGCCTAAGCTTAGACCATGATTGACGATTTGGGGAGTAAGTAGGAAAACCAAAGTACAGACCAAAATCATGAGAAACAGCACTTTATTCATTGTTTACAAACACGCCAGCTAATAATCAAACATTTCGACATGGATGTTGTATTAAAAATCTCATTACCAAAGAATGCGAAATTACTTCAGTTGATTACTTACAAATAAAGGACCCGCAAGATGTACGAGCTCTGAATAAAGAAATCAAGTGTCAAAATTACAAGACGCAGGCGCAGTCTTTTATCAAGGTGTATTATACGCCGCCATTCATTTTTACTTTGAAGGCGAAGCTCGTCTCTTGACAATTTTTCTCCCTTTTGTGAGGCCAGAGGACCGGGAAGATGTGAATACGGAGCCCCTCTCAATATACATACGTTTACGCTCTAAACATGACTTGAATAATAAATTGCATAGTAAGTCTATACAATTTGTTAAAAATGTAAACAAACGCTACTTTGTATGTTTTTTTTATTTGAAAGGTTTTATAGTCAAGAGTGTTGATAGCTATGTTTGATGGGCGCCACAAAGTGTCGGATTATATTATTGTTTGGAATGAAAGGCTGTTCAATGGCAACTGTTTTTAATTTCGTCTAAAATTGTAAACTAATTATATATGGTATAAACAAAAGTAAAATATTATAAAGATCGTTGCTGGTCGCCAAGATACTCGTAGGTATATTTGACTGCATTTCCTCAATATACCTAGGTATTAAATAAAATGGTTTGAGTAGCAGAATACATAAAGTATGAAACATTTCAAATCCAAGATAGCCACCGCCACATAATGCTATATTAAATTTAATGTTGAAATGATATTTTTTTTTTAGATGTAGATACCTAACTACAAATGTAAAATCTTTAATAATCAAAATTTTAAAGAGTTAAAATTTTACAACGCTTGGAAGATTGCATAAAGAGTGTAATAAAAACAGAGTATAATTTTACAAACGTTTGGCTGGCAGGTGTGCAAGTCGTTAGGTGCATAAAAAATCGTGCGCCTGACTGCACCGCGTCGTTTTCAATCATCTCGTATGTTTGACGGCGGACTGACTTGTTGTCGTAAAGATACATTAATTTATTTACAGCTATGTTGCGAACATTGAAAAATAAAACACATAATACTACAGAGCGATGTATTCGGACCGCGGATGTTCGTAAAACCGCGTTCAGTTTAGAGGCCCACATATAAAAGCTGTGAAAAGTATCAGTGCTAAAAGGAAAATTCTAACGTTATGAGAAATTACAAATTGTTCCATTTTTAGTTACGAATCCTTTCTTACGTTATTATCCGATTTTTTCTGATGCATCCTACAAGACATACCTACTTACATTAGTATTACTTGGTTACAAATAACTTATAAATAATATTATGTTTCTTTTCTAAGTAATTGTAAAACTGCCGGTACAAATAGAGTAGGTACAAAGGTGGAATTTGGGAGAGCAAAAAAAATTAACGTTTTATTCACTCAATTATAATTAACGTAGTCCGTACAAGTTGGTTCTATTTTGTCGTTATGTTAAATTTTTCTTTATATCTCTTTCTTTTTTTATTCAGTCATTCGCAGTAAGTGTTCATGTATTAAGAGTGACAAGTTCGGGGCCATCTCACATAATTTTGTCAAATTACAAGACCATTATATTATTAAGCAATTGCGCCGGTCGTTATTACTTTAGTTATTCAGTTTAAATTTTCACATGCATCATGTAAGTAGTAGTAAGTAGCAATGTCAGCTAAAGACAACATGTATGACTGACCTTTTATTTGTGCATGTCTATGTTATATACAAACACTGACCAAATGAATTTAGGTTTTATTCAGTGAGACTATCGTCTTTATACTAGGTATACTTCTTTTTATCAACGAAAAAAAAGACAATATAACATTTACTGTATTTTATACAAAAATATAGATTTTTTAGCTGCAGACATCGTTAACGTTGTTTATGTATAGAATTAACCTATTTATAAATAGTATCATCATCATCATTTCAGCCAATAGACATCCACTGCTGGACATAGGCCTCCCCCAAAGTTCTCCACACAGATCGGTCCTGTGCCACCCGCATCCAATGGGCTCCCGCGACCTTCACAAGATCGTCGGTCCACCTGGTGGGAGGCCTGCCACGGCTGCGGCCTCCTGCGATTGGCCTCCACTCAAGGACCTTTCCACCCCAACGGCCATCTGTTCTTCTCACAATGTGCCCTGCCCACTGGCACTTCAGCGACGCAATTCTTTGGGCTATGTCCGGGACCTTAGATCTCCTGCGGATCTCATCATTTCTGACACGATCACGCAAGGAGATTCCGAGCATAGCCCTCTTCATTGCCCTCTGAATGGATAAATAGTATAGACAGGAGATACATGAGCTGTATATTTTTAACATTTGCACCAGCTACACGGCAACTCTAATCACATGGCTACGCATTAAGTACATACTGTTGTTCAAATTTTACTTCATGATTAGAGCTTAGCATAATTATTCAGCATTTCCTGTTGTACTTCCCACACTGCTATGTTACCACGCACTTACGCAGTATTCATTTTTTTCAAATATGTGCCCCTGAATATTTTAACAAATAAAAAAAAAAAGAAAAAAACAATAAACGCATTTTTATTTATTTATTTATTTAACTTACAGTATATTTTAGTGCTGCTGTTGCTTGTTGTTGCTAGGACCTGTAGCCTTACCATGAGTTTGAAATACTATCTTCGCTATCGAAATCGATCGCTTTGTCTCTTTCATTGTGATGCATTTGAAAGAGACAGAGCAATAGTTTACGTTATGTCAGTTTTAGATGTCAACTCATGGTAACGCTACTGATCACATTTAGGAATTGAAATTGTTAAAGATTAGAAAGTTTCTAATCTGCTAAAACTCTCTGCTGCTTTTCCTGACCACAATTCTGGACATTTTTAAGGCAAGACTGAACAGGCAACTTCTAAAATTTATGCAAAAGCGTAAACATCCTGGACTTGATTGCAGTCGTGTTCAATATATAGATATTCTTTATTGCACAGGAATATAATACATGATACCCGCGAGATACTACTTGTTCTGTTACACACACTGAAAACATTTCTTCTGGAGATTTATCTAAGTAATAATTTTACAACCAATAAGTAGATAAGCGACGGTTATTTCTAATCGAATACTCTACATTTCTAATCGATTAAAGTAGTGAAGTTGAAGGAAAAAGTTGGTGTACATATTACAATACCTTACCTACTTTAAACTCACCGGAGCGCTCACCTAACGAACCTTTATTCCAATCAGTGAAGTGGAGTTTAAAATCTTGTTTGAAAAATGCTTCTTTTCGCTTATGTTCTGGTACTGCATTTAAGACACAACATCATGCAAAAACGTACCTTATGTACCATATAGAGACACAATCCTACTTCCTAACATTATATGTAAATGATAAAGTTTTGAGTGTGTATGGGAGATCAAATATTTCTTTCAATCTTGGTTTGTTGTTGTATACCTTTGCTTTCGTGATGTACGATCGTATGAAAAAATTGTTTTTGTTTGAAACAGATTAGCGCTATTTCTTGTTGGTAAAGCGTTGTATTGCGTTGTTAGTCTTTCATGCAAAAACTATGAAATGGATTTTATTAACAATTCACAATAATCTTACATAATTATCAGAATAAAACGTAGTCTACAATTTATAAAGATATATTATATAAGGATAATTCTATAACCATCGGGGTAAAACCGCGGAGCGCAGCTGGTAATGATAATCTAAAAAAATATCGCAATAATCATTGACTTTGATAATGTCATAGTCTGGGCTTAATTTGGTATTAAAACTCCTGCAACTGGCATCAAAAATCGCCAAGGCATTTTTTAAAAATCTCGCTCGTGTTTAAATAACCCTCATCTATTTGACTGTCACATAAAGTAATCGCACTATTAAATGGTATTATTACACGTACTGAGAAATGCAAGTAATAGGAAACGTCAATCGTAGCAACAAAAATATCTGGCCGCAAATAAAAATCAAATAAACAAAAGAAGATACTTCATGATTATTGTTTGCGTCTTTATCATCGCATCTTTAAGCCGCATACACACAAGATCGGCGCGATCCATCTGAACTGACGTAAATGACGGGCAAGTGGCGTAAAAGTGAATCTGAGGCGTCTCGGATGCTAGCTCGGCGCGATCGATACTGCCCGCGCCCCTCCCGAGGTCCCATCGCCGATACCACAGTGTCAATACACCCAGCGGATCGACAGTGAAAAATCCGCTAGATGGCGCACTGTAGAAATGAGGTCCATCTACGCGGGGATTGGTTATTTTTTTGCAAGCACGAACTAAGGGGCTAGCACGAAATTTTTTTTAAATTTAAAATAAATATATTATTTAATTAAAACTTTATTTGGCACAAAATCACACACAGTAAAATACACACAATAAAAAAGAGAAACATACATAACACAAAAGAAGAGAGAACAATTTATAACAATATTAAATGCGCCAAATAGGCGGCCGCTCAGCAAATTGTCGGTGCAGGTCCGAGTGACCTGTCCCGACGCTGGTTTTCAGCGGCTACCTTGTAATACTATTATGCAAAATGGGTTTACCCTTGGCGTCATTCATACTGAAACATAGAATTAAGAAGAAGTCTACAATGAAGAGTGTTTACCCTATTCACTCTAGCTATAAAAATGTTGAGGTTGTACTTATTGGGGAAAACAGACGCAGGAAGGGTGTTTCACTCCTTGGCTGTGATTATCACGAAAGATGCCAAAAAGCGCTCTGTACGCAATCGAGCTATATTTACCAAGAAATGATAAAAAAATAAGGAATACGTACCGTCAACGTATCGTGCCGATATTACGATTACACTAGTATTCGGCAGAAAGAACCTTTGTCGATGTATAGTATCATACCAATTCCCTTCAAAAATGTATTACGTTAGTTGCATAATCTGTGTTTACCTGTTCAGTAGCGCTACCATGAGTTGGCATCGAAAAGTAACGTAACGTTACTACAGTCGATAGCGAGTAAACGGGCGTCGAATAGATTTCGATTGAACACGTAAACCTGGCTAGCGTTAGCTCGATAGCGAGTGCGTTATTGTTTACGCAGAAAGCTATCGAAAACTATCGCTTTGTCTCTTTCATTGTGATACATTTGAAAGAGACAGAGCAATAGTTTACGTTATGTCAGTTTTCAATGTCAACTCGTAGCGCTACGTAAACGCTACTCGCTAGCGAATACGTTTCAATTTGACAACGTGATACTACAGATTTTAGTTTCTCAAGTGACCGCTAGAGGCGCTGTACACTTTTTCATACATTTTTTTTACGCAGACGCTAGCGAGTTCTGTCACTGTAAACTCATGGTAGCGCTACTGTTCTCTTTCCTTTATGACGTTTGTGCTGTTAATTTTGGTATGCTTACGTCCTATAGAGCTCTTAATTTTTTCATACAAATTGTTTACGATACTTATACGTTACGATTTCTTTGAGCTAAGCCTTTAAAAATAAGGCAAAAAATTGCAAATGAAAGACAATCTACTCTAACTACGGGAGTTCTTCATACTGTGGTCTCTATGAATCCTCGATAGCTGCCCTTAATGCCGCGGTGATAGAGTCTTAAGTGTTCTGGTTTATTCAACAGTTAGTTTGTGAAGCTATGATGAACTAAAACGCAGGGGGCTGATGTTCGCCACTTTCAGTTTAGTTTTATGCCTACTTTACGGCTTCGGACGTTCAATGGAAATGGAAAATGCGAATTTAATAAAAATAAAGCTTGGGCTTTAACCTTTTTTTTATCAAGTCTGGTGATTTGTTTCTGTGATAGGATAGCAGGCGAGGCAGACGGCAATCACCTTGTTGTGTAATGCAATTGCCGCACGCCATGGACACTTGCAACACCAGTGGAGTTTACAATGTGCGCGCAACCTTTATCCCCTTCCCCCCCGATTGGGCCTCCGGTACCACTCCACTCACTCGGCGAAACACAGCACCGGAGCGGCTTCACGCCGGTTTTCTGTGAGGCAGTGGTATCACTCCTGTCGAGCCGGCCCATTCATGCCGAAGCGTGGCTCTCCCATAGTGAAATGACACCAGCCCGAGATGTTATGGAATACCTTAAGCTTACCCGTCTCTGGTGAGGTAGACGAGTTATGTGGGGATCTCCTCTAGCCGTAGCCTTTGTTATACCCACTGGCATAATCACCAGGAGTCGCCACTCCTACGCTTTGAAGGGGAGGAGAGAGGATAACCATATCTCTCTTCAGCTCCCTCCTCAAAGGTATACATACTATAAAATGTAGACACCTCGAGTCTTATTCCGGGACAATAAGGCTTATATTTCAATGAGATTGTATACTTTTTAGTACACGTGAATATTTTCTTAATGTTGAAAATGTTTGTAGGAGAGAAAACTTTGCTGGTAAAGATCTTTGTAATTTCACATAAGAACACTGTGTTACTAATAAAAGTCGTTTAACTAATCTCATTCTTATTTGAAAATGGTAACAACTTAAAAAAAACTGCCCATTTCGGACTTTTAAGTTTTGTATTGTTCAACATCTCCCAGAATGTGCCATTCCCTCACGTCCATTAATTTGCATTGGAATCTGTTAAAATTAAAACTGTAATAAACGTTGCAACTACAATTAGAACTACCCCCAACTTCGCTCGCTTTGAAAACCTCCTCACTAGGGTAACCATACGAGTACCTATCTCTAGTATAAGCTACCCGTATTTGTCCGCGTTGCAAAAGTCTAATAAACCTGGCAAAAAGCGGGGTACCTTAACCATGGCAAGCCAAGCTTCGGCATAAATGTGCCGGACCGGCGACCGGAGTGATACCACGACTTTACAGAAGACCGGCGTAAAGTAGCGCCACGTTTAGCGTGTTTCGTTAAGCGAGTGAGGGTACCGGAGGCCCATTTGCGGGGAAAAGAGGTTAAAATTTCGCTAACTTTGTTAACACTTGTTACTCTACTGGTGTTGCAAGTGTTTATGGGCGGCGGCAATCGCTTACCATCAGGTGATCTGTCTTCTCATCTACCACGTATCACATAAAAAAACCCTATATCTTTAAGGACCATGTGACTTGAATGAAACACAAATTATTAGATAAGATTGAATTGAGTCGTGATACCTATGTCGCTCTCTTCTTTCCTCCTTGCTCTCACTCTAGTCTCAAGAGAGTAGCCAACATTACAGACCTCATTTCACAGTTTTAACAAAGTGACCCGCCGGGACTTCGCTCTTCACAACCTCTTAAACAATAACAAATGACGCTCTCTGCTTACACTCTCGCTCGCCGTCCCTTCATTACATTAATTCGACAAATACGGCAAGTTATTACATACTAGTGATCCGATTAGGTAAGGCAATGAAGGGTCAACGTCCTCAAAAAATATTTTTTCGGTCATATTTTTCTTTAAGCACATGTAAAATATATTTTCTCTAATTAGAAATTTAAAAAAAGAAATCCAGTAAGTACCCAAGTAAGTAATACACTGTAAACAGTCTGATGAACAATACGTAATACATTTATAAACGCCGTCGACATGTTCATGTTTAGATCTCGTCAGTAACTTCCCACCTAATAAACCAGATCACTGGTTATTACTCCATTATTTGCCTACAACACATTTCAAAGATGAAAATAGCCATAAATCGAGAAGTAGCTTTCACACTGATCTACTAACAGTCCCCTCTCCTTTCTACTTCAGCGTTGCCATGAGAACACGTAATATCAAATAAAGGCTCGCAATGCTAATAAAACCGTGATAATAAATATGGCGTCGTCGCTTACGTCAATAACATTTGATATTACACGGCAAACTCCGCTATTTCCTCAAACATTCTTTGTCACGACTATCTGACGCTTGTGAATAAAGTGTCAGTTGGTCACCCTACTCCTCCCCCCACTTCTAAAAGTCTCTCAAACAATAACAAGTGGCGCCCTCTGGTCACGCTCCGTGCCTTCATTGCATTAACTCGACAAAGACGGCTGAGTTATCTCTTAATTATTCACCTACAACTTATCCGACAATGTTTCACTAGTTTACTCTTCTTTAATCTCGTTTTCACACTCAGTTATCGTGCTGTAAAAAAAATATTGCAAGCACAGTCTTAGGAAGGCTCCTAAAGTCATGCAACGAAACACACCGCAGGCGCTTTTTCAAGACGGTTTTCTGTGAGGCCGTGGTATCAATCGCGTCGAGCCGGCCCATCACGGTGAAGAAACCATCCTGCCCTCACAAAACGATCGGGCCCCGCTCCCTCAAGACGGCCTCTAGATCCGATACTTGTTACTCTATAAATATTGATTAAAATACAGAAATATCACTAAACTGTTTACCAATACATCCTGTATGTGTATTTTCCAAAGTGATGGAATAAAACGATATTTATCCAGTAAAAAATATTACCTTTTGATTTCGAAATCACCCTCGTATTATATCACCGACTTGTCCTCAATGTGTTTACTAATACATACATGTATCGACGTGTACAATAAAGCATAATACAATTTCACTCTCATAAGAATGCGTTAAGGTTTATATTCGAATGAGTTTGTACATATTTGTGCATGTGAGTATAGGTACGTGTTTATCAAACAAACTTTCTGTTAGTGTTCAATTTATTGTGTATCTTTTATGTGACTTCAAATGTTGATACTAGCTTCTCTTATGCTGTTAATTTTTTTACCCAAGTACCGAATAATTCGCTGCAAGATTAATTAGAAAATAATCTGCTTTAATTCTTTTTAAATTAAGAAATGTTTTCGTTGAGTAAAAAAAGAACATACCTCAATCATCAGCCAATTAATATAGATGTATATTACACTGGTGTACAATAATGTAGCTAACTAATCTGGTATATAATTTATTGAAACGATATTTATTATACTTTTTGAAATGTTTTATAAACGTTACTAGACAATAAAACCAGGTGATTTTAACCCAGTAGTCAGTATTTTAGCTAACTTAATAACATACTTGTCAAGACAGCTTAATTGTGCGTAATAATACTTATTTATCAAATACACCTTTAGCAAATTACTCGAGGAAAGCTACCAAATAAATCAACAGTAAAGCGCAAATAATAAACGAGAAATTATCGAACGCCCACTGCGTAATATCAAGTTACTTGTAAGCTCGTTGAATTCAATTATACAATCGTAAAGTATTGCCAATTACGCTGTAATTATGTACACGAGATGTCGTTTTAAAAACTACATGTCCGCCCCCTGCTGGGCTGATGCACCTTACTGCAAAAGGCTCGGGCGAGGGTTGTGAAAAATCGATTGTCTTATCGATGTGAATGCACCAGACAAATAACTATAGTTTCAAATTTAGGATTATGCCTAATGAATGGGCGTCTTTAACAAACTCAGACTTGGGACAATTAAGAAATGATTTCTACATTGATCCCAATGGGTCAATGTTTTGGATTTTCACTAAATATTTTAATGACAGCCTTTTCATACTATTAATTCAAATGTGGCTGTCATAATCGTGAAATGTTAATTAAGTTGCTCACATCATAATGCGACCATTTCATGACTTTATCGAGAATTTCATGAAGTGAGCAAAAATATACGATACAGCCACGACATTACGAGTACAAACTGTAATATACAAAATTGTATCTCCCTTATCTGACCTCTCAAATGTTCATGGGCAGAAGTGATTTTACTTCACTTCATGTCGCTTATTTGTTTATAGCCTGACATAAAAGAAGTCATCATTATCTCAGCGTGTTTTTCCCGGTTGCGTCCAAAGCCATCGTTTTGGAGCCCGAAGTGCGATTGGACCTTGGTTCAAGATTTGGGGAGTTAGAACTCAGCTTATGCTGTCCTTCACAACAACGACTGGCAAATAGATTTAAAAAGTTGTAATATAATAATATAAATCTATACTACTTACCTACTCATAAAGAGGTAAATTCTATGGACAGCGTCAAGGCTTAGGTATAGCTAAAGCAAAAAGACAAAACACTAGCGCGATGAAATTGACAAATTGACAAGGGCCATCTTTTATTAGTATGTTAAACTAAGTCCCGATCCCGAAACGAAGTGAGGGAAGGCCACTGTCTGATATTTAAAAAAATATCGATATTTTAATAAATTCACAGCCCTATTTTCAGTCTCGAATAAAACAGCGCGATTATCCGTGATCGTATTAAATTATAAACGTCATGCACGAGTCCATTACGAGCTTACATATTCAATTCGCTGAGCTGATTTCCTATTCTGAGAGCTAGATTTGACCGGTAGTGCTGGGGATTTGTGATTAGCCTGAATTTAGACTGAGTCTATTATACCTTTAATAATTCTTCCTAATTTACTAACGCGAAGAGCGACTGACTTTTTAAACGAATTAGAGATCGATTTGAGGACTGATGGATGACATTCGAATAGTTACTCAGATGAAAAATGTGAAAGCGAGGCGAAAGAATGAAGCGGGTCAGTGGATAAAAGTTACCTATTCGTTTTACTAAATAAATAATGTTTTACTAAATTTTACTTTTTTTTCATTACTAAAGTTTTACTTAAGTAGTAAAAGGACGGAGTCTCATTTAAGCTGCCTGTTTATCTAACACCTCACACACACGAGTGTACGTAGATGGGAGTTAGGAACACCTGCCTAATATTTTATAGTTTTACTAGCGGTTCATTCTCACTTCATCCGGAACTTCATTAGTTCCAAATTAGTACCAATAGATGGTGCTGATTGTCAATGGCATCGCGCAAGAGTTTTGTCTTTTCCGTTTACCTATAAGCCTTGAAATTGTCTGTAAAAATATATCTTTATAAGTAGTAGATACATCGTTAGATATCCTGCCGTTCCCAAAAAAAACTATAAATAGGCAATAATAAGCATTCATTTTACCGCTCACAGACATAACTAGTTTAAAATTCCATAATGTTCCGAGCACACTTTATTCAAGCGAAATAATTAATTGAACGTGTAACATTACAATTCCGCAATCGGTCAATTCCCACCCATCGGTGTGGTCGACAAAGTCAATATAATCATTAAGCTACTTCATTTCCACACCATATTGCGGTCGTGGACATTGGCTCGATGTTTGCTGAGAGATTTCAGGCCGGGAATGATCGATGTATTGACGTTATTTTGGTGTACGTTCAACTATTTGGTAATGAGACTGAGTTATTTTGAATCTACGGAAAGCGCTACAATTTCGAAATTCAGAGTTACTAATCGATTCAGTTATTTATCAAGGTAATCTTTCTGTTAATTTTAATGGCATATTATGTTTATAATTTAGGTCTTCTCTCTTCTTACTACCACCACTATAATCTGGATATTATGTTTAAGGCAAAAGTGAACAGACATCTTCTAGGCAAACGCGTGTCATCCTAGACCTCATCGTCACTTTCCATCAGATGCGGTTGTGGTCAAGCGTTGGCCTATTAGTTCAATAAAATACTTGGCAACTAATCAACTTTTTTTTAAGTTGCTAAGTCCGAATTCTAATAAACAATTTTATCAAATTAAGCATGTGCCAGGACTTAATAAACTTACGAATAATACATACCTATACTCCACCACCTACTCCCCCTACAATCGTCGCATGTCGTAATTTCTATAGATTAAAATCGTTATTTTACTTTCGGCCTAATTTGTAAGCACTCCAAACTATTTCCACTAATAATAGCAAAATAAACATTGGCGGCCCAAAAACTCAACACAAAGGAGGATAAGCATTTTATGGCGTTATTTCATATAGGCATAAACGCCAGCGCAGTGTGTTGAAAAACTTTTATTGGAATAGTTTGAGCACGGTGTTTCCACCGCGTACGCTCAGATCTAACTTCTCAATGAATATTGCTGTTTTACGACTCTGTTTTCGGTTCATGGAAACTAAAGTCAAAGATACAGAATAGTTTTTTTCGTAAATATTGCTTCGTTAATAGCAATTACGCGCCTATGCGCGCGTATCGTAGTTTGAATGTGATGAATTCGGTAGATCCAGTATCTGATCACGTTTGTTTCCAGCGTTTTGTCGCGTTGGTAAGTCTATACAAGGCGACATTAGTACGAATGGCAGTTGTAGCAAAAGTACCGCCTAAAGACGTGTGCTTTAGGCGCTCTTATAAAAAAAAACTTTTGAGCGTTTTTAAATATTTTTTCCACATGACTTTTTACGACAATGGTGGTCAAGACATGCAATTTGGTGGTTTATTGCAGACACTATGACGTCATGATGAGATCGTAACTTAAATTTTATTTTAATGCGTAGCAAATGGTTTCTGAATGTTTTAATGTTGCTTCTTTTTATGAGTTTCGCGGGAAATGCAAGTCTGTATTATTAAATTGCGGTGATAAATAACTGTAAAAAAACTTGGAAATGATTGATTTTTACGGAAGATCAAATTATGTACTAAATACTAATCTAATTAATTTCGTATTAAAATAGGTTACATTTAATACGACAATAAAACTGATGAGATAATATTGAAATTCCTACTTATTAATTCATACGGGATCGGAAGCAGTAATAAAATAATTGACTTCATAGCCCTTTTCAGAAACATCTTCACCACTAAAAATATTTATGCGGAATAAATTATCATAAATATTTTTGATTGGGAGTGCATTCAGGTTTTTTTAGTCATTCTTTATTAACGCTCGTCTTTTATATCCTAATCTTATTTTTTGTCCCTAATGACGCCTCGGCACGTGCGAGCAGGTATAAAATTCGGTTAGTTCTGACCTTTTTTAGACAACTACAAAAAAAAAGAAACGATACCCGCACGCGTTATCGAGCCAGATGTTTGTTTTGGCACCAATTTATACCTGCCTTCGGCTTTTATCGATAAACGCTTGCAGTTACTCTAATATATTTAATTTTATGTTCGTTTTATCAGTTGGAGATGAACATTTTAAACATTTCTTACAATTAACACGATTGAGCGCTAAAATTCTGTTACCATTATCTTAAAATAGGAGGAGGATTCCAATTTATCATACAATAAAGCTTCTACAACCACTACGATTCCGTTGAACTACTTTAAATAATTATACTAGCCATCTGTCGTGGGGTTACCGCACAACAAAAGGTTTTTTATATAAGAGCGATGACTCATTCGATAAATTTAGAACGATGTTTTATTGCAGCTGGCTTCTTGCAGGTTTACTTTAATGTAGGATGTTGGTAATTATATTAATGCAGCGTGTCTGATTGAGTTTATGTTTTGTTACAGGATGTGAAAACCATCATCGATCCATCAATGAAGGTAACATTCACCTGACCACAACAGACAATGCGGTCACAGACGAAGACTTCACCTAAGAAAGGGGCTGTAACTAAAACAACACCGAAGACAAGTGCAATTTCGAAACAATCCAAGAAAAAGGTATCGCCCAAAAAAGTCAAAAGTATTGCTAACAAGACATTAGGGAAAGGTGTTAAGAAGACTGTGTCTGATAAAAGCGATGTTACCACCAGCAAAAGTGATGGAGCTTCCACCTCTGAAGACAAAAATGATTTTTCAGCTGAAACATCAAAAATCGCTTCTTCTAAAACTACTGCTTCCCGTAGTAACTCACCAGCGAAAAAAACAAAGAAAAATTCCAAGAAGGACGCGGCTAAAGCCACTACAGATGTTGCAGTAAAGAAGATTATTCCTAAAAAACAAGTTAAAACTGGCAAAAAATCTGCTAAACCCAAAATTAAGAAAAAGGAATCAAACGCTGACGATGTAAAGTACAAAATTAACTCAGATGTTGCTAAAAAGGCACCTAAATTTTCTAAAGCTAAAACAGTTGTCAAAAAAGGAGTCTTAGGAAATCAAAAGAAAAAGTCTTTACCTGTAGAAAAACACGAGCAACAAGATGAAGAAGAACAAAAAGAAGAACCTTCTCTTGAAAAAGAGATTTCAAACAAAAATGAAGGTAATAATAAAAAAGGTGAAAATACTGAAGATGTTTTAGAAGATAAAATTGATAATAAAGTTGATGTGAAAAACGAAGAAAAAATTGAAGATAAAGATTTTCCTATTTCTCCTACTGAGAGTTCCACCAGTAGTACGCCTTCTACAAACAATTCAGATACACCAAAAGCTGAGACTGAACGACCTTTGAAATTTTTCACTTCCAGTAGAACTCCGCGAACAGTTGATATAGACGTTAAATGTTGTAAGACATCAAAAGGCAGTTTAAGTGTTTCAGAAAGATTTTTGTCCATGAAATGTGAGCCTAAAATAGAGGATAATAACAAAGACAAGAATTCATCAAATGCGTTAGTATCACAGGGAGCTGAAATTGATGTCTATACGTTTACTGAGAAAGTTGATTCTCCTAAAAGCATTTTGACCGATTTTCGTAGCCCTATCCCAAAAAACGTAGGTAGGGTGCGGCCAATAGCTAGAGTAAAGGGGACAATTATTGATAAAAAGAGTGATTCTGAGAAAAAGAAATATTCACCGCATCGGCCTATAGAAGAAGTTGTTAAGCAGTTGAAGGCAAACAAAAGGACTGAAGAACTTAATGCTTCCGCTACCCAAATCCCTCTTAGTACTTCCGAAATTGAATCAGTAGCACAGACTGAAGAAAAAGATGCAGAAGAGAAACCAAAACCTATAGTCAGCAAATCTTATAAAATGGTGGCACGAAAGTCTAGCGTAACCGGCAAACCATTTAGCCCAATTAAATTTCTAGACAATGATTCGCCCACCGCCAAAACCGAAAAATCTCCTAAAACTGCATCACCTGTTGCTTCTAAAAAACCGCCTTCAAAACCAAAGAAGCAACAGAAAAAGCCTAGTATATCTGATGAAGAAATCGATACTTCAAAGTTTTCTCTTAGTTCAACTTTCCATTATACGTCATCAGAAGAAAGTGTAGGTGAATCTAATGATGATAATGACACCAAAGAATCCTCCAGTTCCGACACTCCAAAAAGTAAAAAAGTTAAGAACAAAAAATATAAAAGAATAACTGACAGTGCCAAGAAACCAACAACATCTAAAGAACTAAAAGAACTTTCAAAAGATTCACTTGTTGATCTCAAAGATAATTCTCTTCTAATGGGTGAAAAACCTAGCAAAAGGAGACTAAAGCTTTTATCGATGTGGACAGGGCCGAAGAAACATAGGATGGCATCTCTTAATGCAATGGCCAAAGTACATTGTTTGTATGAAAATGAAAGTCGTACGCATATGGAACTAGGTTTAATGAAAACAGTTGATAGACAAGCAATCCCAAGTACTTCTACAGCTACACCTAAATCAGTAATACCTAAAAAGAAAGATTCAAAAGCAAAGGATGCTGAAAGGCCTATGACCTCAACATCTGGATCTGAATACTGAGACGAAGGCTGAAAAGAAAGATGAAAGCTCTGAGAGTTCTGATGATAACCGTCCATCGAGAACTTTACGTGGTGTACCTGGAATCAGAAGTGCAGGTAAATATTGGGATCCAAAATCATCAACGTCTTCCAGTGAAGATAGTGAGTTAGAAACTAAGAAGAAAAACTTTTGTACAGAAAAGAAGAAAGTGAATTCTAAAACATCATCAGCTACAAAATCGGACACTGAAAAACCTCCAGCCAAAATGAAAAAGACAGCTGGAGTACCTGTTAAGAAGCAAAGAAAAAGAACTGAAGTTTTGATGGAATTTAAAGATATGGTGGTCCAGAAACGGATGGCCAGTTTGAATGCTACAGCTATACTTGCCGCCAGTTATGAAAAAAGGTCTCCTAAGTCAAGCAAAGACGATACTACATCTGATTCATGTAGCGATGAGTCTTTTTCTACGAAGCCAAAAAACGGGGTAAGTTCCGGCGTAAAGTCGGAAGCAAAAAGCGAAGAACCTAAAAAAGAGATTGACGAAACCGCTATGACTGATAAAAAGCAGAAAGTAGAGGTTATAGTAAATCAAGATACAGATGTGACAATAACCGGTGTGTACTCAACTCACCACGAGGGCTTCTGCACCGCCATGCAATATCGCATATCCTCCACGAGCCACACGCAGACTACGGCCACAGCAAACTGCGAAAAGGTAAGATTCAATTGCAATATCAATTTTCCCACTCTTACACATTAACCTTAATTGAAAGCCCGGGTTTAATTTTATAAATTGAATCTTTTATGTGCTTGCGAAACTTGTTGAGCTGCAAACAATAATACAAAACCCTATCGGGTAAAAGTCAGCAAATTGGTGCATGTTATACTGGTACGTAATAAAGATCGGATACCCGCTGGCGCTTTGGGTCTCATTAATACCCGGTAATGAAGTAAGTTCTATGTAAACACGCCTCGGGATCTCATCCCCACATTATCCTTCATAGCTTTACCTCGCAAAGATCGTAGAGAAAAGTAAGCCTTTTGCATTGGGTGTAAACGGTGAATTTGGAATGCGCCAGCTTTATCAATTGGGGTGTAAACGATTTACGCGTGAAAGGAGTATCCATCGTGTTACCCTAGACGCAGATTATATCGTCTGACGCGTTAAACCTTATAAAGGTTATGTTTAACCCTGGAAGAGTCAGGGGCCTAACTGCCTATGAGTAATCTATGAAACTGACTTAAACTAACTTTGGGATTATCCACTTTATTACCACGATGGGATAGAACAATAGTTGTGCTGTTAATTTAATCATAGCGAAGCGTTTACTGCAGAGCGGCAAATAGCTCTAGAGGAATAACGAAAATGACTACTAGGGTTGAGGGTCGAGAGCTCAAGAACTAAGTAACAGATGATATTGTATAATACTGTGTAAGCTTGGGATTTAAAAATGTGGTGTGCGTTTATTATTTAAGCTAAAGTTAGGGTTGTCAATTTCATTAGTGTATACTCTTTGGTTTGACTTTACAAGATCGAGTACTTTCTTTTTGTCGTGGTAGTAAATGGTTGGATGATTGCAGGAGGGTTGCTCGCGGGAAGACGGTGCGCGGTACACTCCGCTATCGGCGCTGTCGTCTATGCAGCCGCCGGCGGAGCACGTGCACACCCATCCTCACCCAGGTAAGTGCTATTTTAGATTCCCTACATTTGGGAAAATAGGTTAGAATTAATGAGCACCATCAATGAGGGAGTAAAATTTTTTGAGATGTACTTGAGGGTGTACTTATGTTATATTCCAAACGACCGACTGATCTGAAACGACCAAAATATTAACGTGATTCTCTTTTGAAGACTAGCAGTGTCCCGCAGGTGTTAACTCTAGTTTATTAGGGACAATAAATAGTGTATCTAGGTGTTAACAATAACTGAAATTATTATTTATAGTAATCTTAATTTCATCGATTTTTTCCCATGGAAATAAGATAATTTCCCGCGGGTTATATTATACCTTCATTATGTTAATCCAGAGTGTCATATTCTAACTTACATATCAAATTTTATTAAAATCACTCCATTCGTTTAGTCGTAAAGAAGTTCTAAATATACACACTCACAAACTTTCGCTTTTATAATATTAGTGTGATAAAATAGCTAGTTTTAGTCTTCAAAATTCGGCATTAAAAGGCGTGTACAGTCTGTCCTACTTCTGTTTGTAGCTATTTAAACTTTGCAAGTTAATATTATAATAAAGATAGTTGATATGCATTAACTAAATACGTTATTGATTTTACTCACTTGTTCCCTACATGAATCCGACAAAAAGGCAGTCTGATAAAACAGTCATAGACAAACTTCCTACAAATAACATCAGGAAGTCTAACAAATTATGTTAGGAGCACTTGAAAAGACCAAAGGAATACTTGATATTTCCCCTTCGCAAACTAAACTAAGATATTTATACGCTCACCAAAAATGCGGCCGTGAATTGTTGGCTGACTCTCAGAGTATCGTAAAAGCGCCCCCTCACGAACCCATTGGTGTTGACGAGATACTGTTAACCGTCGAATCAGCTTAGTGATGTACAGGGATCGGAATAGGTGGACTACAATTCTCGATGAGACATAACATGGAGCTATTAATACCGCTGATTTTGAATGCACGAAAACTCCTATTAGTGTACTCTAGTCTGCCCATTCCAGTGGTATTAGAAATAATTTAGTAGAATAAGAAATCACAGTGTATGAGAATTCAAATTCGTAGGTATTAACAGCTCTATAGTATGTCCCATCTAGAATTGTAGATAAATATATTATATCTATTCCGATCCTAGGTGATGTAGACTCAAATACCAATCGAGTCATCAGAGTAATGTTGCCGACTTCAATACACTCACTTTGTCCGAGCTGTCATTTGTTTTATCCAAACTTTTGCACATTCGTGGTGTTTCCCAAAAAAAAGTTTACCAACTTAGTTGCCAACTCAAGTTTTTTCCCCTATCACTCTTTTTTCTTTTTTTTATATAAGATGGGTTTGCACTTGACCTCATCTCACCTGATGGAAAGTGACAATGAGGTCTAAGATGTAGCGTGCTTTCCCAGAAGAAGCCTATTCACTCTCGACTTAAAGACACCCAAATTGTAGCTCTCTGGAAACACAGAAGCCGGCAAGTTGTTCCATTCCTTAGCAGTTCGTACCAAAAAAGAAGAAGCGAAACGCTTAGTACGAGCTGGTGGAACTTCCACAGTGTAAGGGTGGATTCCTTTCGTCTTCCGCATTGTCCGGTGGTAGAAACGGGAAGGTGGTATCAGGTCGTGAAGCTCTTTCGAACACTCTCCAAAATGCACTCGAGTGAAATTAAACTTAAGTCCCATCACTACCGCCGAATTGGCCGCAACAAAAAGTTGGGGAAATACGCTTAAACCTGACGCTCGCACAACGCTTTGTTGCGAGTATTTGTGGAGTTTGAAAACTGGAGATTCTGAATACTGAGCACACAGTTTATTTGTATGCGATTTAGAAAACAACACCGGTTTGGGGGAATGAAAATATTGTAAAGCTGAGCTGAACAAGGTATTCTAAAGCGAATAAATGTTTATCTCAGGAGAATACTAGTCCTGTTTTCACTGGATGATCGGTTGGGTAATTGGACTGAATCTACCCCACAAAATTGTGCGTTTAAAATATCAATTTCGATCAATAAAATAGTACATATTTACTTGCTTTTATAAAACATACGTTTAGATAATATTATACTCACGCTTTTAAGTAAGGAGAGAAATCAAATCCTACTTTCTATCTAAGACCTTTTTGTTCCATACTCAGGATTTTTAATAATGAAAACATGAGTTTCGTTTTTAATAAGTATTTCTTACTTATATTTCTCTGTCTTCTGTATTTTAATAAAATGTAAAATTTAAATCAAAACAGCCAATAGGTACTGTTATGAATAAATCATAATTTCAATTTCAATAAAGCGGATTGAAATCGCGAAAAATGTTCTATCTCTGCGTCGTACATTATTTGAGAAGAAAATATCTTTGGAATAATTCTAGACTTATTTATTTCTCAAGCTCCTCGGCTGGATTATCATTTATTGTATTTCGTAATTTAAAAAAGGTTGGTTCTTATCCTGGCGTTATTCCGAGAATATTACCTATTATTAAACAAAAACTCAATACAACAATCTTAATTTTTATGGTAGAGGCGACAAAAGGGTAAACAAAGTATACCTACTTTATTACCGTTTTGTACAGGAACATCGATAATTTAATTTAAATGGATTTTGGTAAAATGTGTAGAAATATTTCAGAATTTTATTTTATAAATTTACTTACTTATTAAATACCTGGTTTTTGTGATTTTTAATCGAAATCGTTGTAAATGCTGATTTCTTATTATTTTTACAATTTTAGGAAAACTAATAGCTAGGTAAAGGTTGTCGCTAAATCAGAGACAAATAATCTTATACCATCTTTCTATCCCTTTTCCCCCTTGATCTCTAAACACCCCGAATCACGGTACTAATTAAACTTTAAAACATGTACCTACATAGATGCTACATTACTCATGTCACCGACGGCCAAGCCAAGTTTCCAAAAATAATTAAGGAGTATGTAAGAAAACAGTTTCGGCTCTCAGCAATTTCTAAAATAAGTCTTAGTTTAGTATTGTTTTTGAACTAACCACTTTTTATAAATAAATACCTACCTAGATAATGTTTAAGTAAAAACTTAAAATTATGAGCACAACTGTTTCAATTAAGAAGCCTTCTCACACAGTTTCTGGTTTTTAGGGTTCCGTAGCCAAAATGGCAAAAACGGAACCCTTATAGTTTCGTCATGTCCGTCTGTCCGTCTGTCCGTCTGTCCGTCTGTCACAGCCGATTTACTCGGAAACTATAAGTACTACAGTGAGAAATTTGATGGGAATATGTGTTGTATGACCGCTACAAAAATATGCACTAAATAGTAAAAAAAAGAATTGGGGGTGGGGCCCCCCATACATGTAACTGAGGGATGAAATTTTTTTTTCGATGTACATACCCGTGTGGGGTATCAATGGAAAGGTCTTTTAAAATGATATAAAGTTTCTAAAAAAACATTTTTCTTAAAGTGAACGGTTTTTGAGATATCAGCTCTCAAAGTCGTAAAAAGTATGTCCCCCCCCCCTCTATTTTTAATAACTACGGGGTATAAAATTCTAAAAAAAAATTGAGGTGATGCATGCTAATTAACTCTTCAACGATTTTTGTTTGATCAAGTTATATAGTTTTTGAGATAGGTTGATTTAACTGTATTTTGGTATTTGCTGCTACGGCACCCTTTGTGCGCGAGCCCGACTCGCACTTGGCCGGTTTTAATTATAAAATACATGAAAATTATTATTAATATGATGACTTAAATACGTGTTCCGTTTGAGTTAAGTACCTATGTGAAGACTATATTTAATTTTATTTTGATGTCTTAAAATGTGGGGCAGATGGTAAGGTTGGCAGTTACATGCTTAACAAAGTATATCAAACACGTAAGTGAGTACATTAAGGGGCTCAACGTGTTCAACACCGTGTGTTTGATAGGTCAAGAAAATGATTGTAATGCAAGTTACGCCACTTAGGTAGTCTCTGTTAAACTGTCAAAACGTTGATTTAGTTTAGATGTAGTTCAGGCACAGAATATCCTCTGTGGATGACCTCGATCTACAGACAAATTCGCTCAAAATAGTGATTTGAAACTAAATGGTTCACTCTTCAAAGTAGGTACCTATGCAAATATTTGAAAATTCTTAAAACGCTATTACCAAACACACGTTATAATGTTTCCTTTTTCAAGACTTATACCATAATCGACTAGCATCCTGTATAAGTCTAGCTATAGTGGTGTGATGTCCGAAATAATAACATTCTCTAGGTTTTCGATTTCTTCGGTTCCCTCATTTACCTCTTTGAAGGTGTCCTGGAGAACCCAACCTCCACTTTTATCTTTCCTGGTTCCCGATTTCATAAAAATGTTTTCCATGCCAATCTATGAGCCAGGAAAAACAACGTAATGAAACCAATACTCTACCTGAGGTGTACGTTCACCCAATGATTCGTGTTTGTTTGTAAACAATGCCAACGTGCGCTGATTTTATCAAATAATTTCATTCTGTGTATAAAATAATTTTAGTCCAGTCGAATTAGACATCCGTCCTTACTGAAGGTGGTTTGATTAATTATCTATGTTTTCAGAATACGTTCAATTTCTAGTGCTGGGCTACCGGTGGCACCTACTAAAAGCCATATAATTTTCGGCCTTTTTTAGTTAGTACTCAATTTCTCAGTTGAGGACAATCAGACAGTTTTCACACATAGTACAAAGTAGACAAAATTTTGCAATTTAATACCAAAGTGAACTCTATGTAGCCATTAGTTATCAATAAAGATAGCTCGTTAAAACTAAATCCCAGTTTTTTCATGTTTAATTTCACTGGAACATAGAGGATTTATAACCAACCTGTATCCTACATGATCACCTTTACATGATTGTTTTCATAAATAACGATTGTTATATATTTTTTTTCTACGAGTAGGTGTTTTTTTCTACGAGTAATATTAATGTTATGTGCAATCAGAAACTCATAATTACAGTTGAAATAAAGGTTTGAATTAGCATAAAACAATGAATTACGTTTTAAGTTTGAAAACAGACGGTGCTATCTTATTTGGGTATTATTTTTAAAACCTAAAATACTTATAAGTTAAACTAAAGTTATGCATAACTTTAACTGCTCCATGCGTATTAATTAAAAGTCATGCATAGTATAAGTATTCTTTAACTCTTTGACAATAAGATAAACTTTTTACGTAATGGTTATCTACCAAGTTTACAACTACAACTTTTACTTTTAAATGTTTGTCTGTATAAGTATCATTTATCTTAGTCTGAAGGTAATGACAACTGTTAAATATATCTGAATAAGTCCTTTAAAGTAATAAACTTGAGTATTATCAGGGAATAAGCGCAAACACAAGGGATTATGTTAAGAGGGCACTGTAATACGACGGGAGTCCCGGATCAAGACTTGCATTGGCATTTGGAATGGCACGACGCCAATTTTGCTATGAATGACAGCTATTTGACATTGGTTATGAATAGTAGAACTTAAGAAAACAACCCTATGAGAATTCGATGGTAGAATTCAATACCAACGTGTATAACAATACGTTCAGAGCGTTGCATTGGTGGGGTGAAAGGGTACAATTTCTCGGGTATTGTTATATTGTTTTTTATGTGATAGGTGGCCGATCAAGCAGACGGATCACCTAATGGTAAGCGATTGCCGACGCCCATAGACACCTGCAACACCAGTAGTCGCAATTTCACTGCCAACTTTTAACCCCCTTTCCCCCCACTTAGGCCTCCGGTACCGTCACTCACTCGATGAAACACAGCGCAGTCGCTGCTTCTCGCCGGTCTTCTATGTGGGCGTGGTATCACTCCGGTCGAGCCGACCCATTCATGCCGAAGCGTCGCTCTCCCACGGTCTTACTTAGGCTATACGGTAAATTCGCCTCTGATTATAATGTAGGAGTAAGTCTATCTGTGCTTTATAAACTAGGCCGCTCTTGATTTTGCTAGCGAGAGCGCAGGGACTTAGATTTACATGCGCAAGTTTGGACACGAGCCAAGTTACTTTGATAAATAATTACTCTTTGATACTGAATAACTACCACACTTGTATATGAGTAATGGTACCATATGTGATTGTAACATAATTTACAAGTGAGTGTCATTACAAAAAACAATCTTAAAGCAAAAGTGAATAAAGAAGTCACTCAAAGCGATAGCTATAGGCAACCTATGTTTTTAAAATTTCGCGTTGCATTATAAAAAAACTTAGTATAGACGGGACGAAACCGTTGTGACGCGGTCGAAACGTCAAGCAATAAGTGCAATGATGTAAAAAAGTAAAGTCAGCCTATACATATACTGTCCCACTGCAGGGCAAAGGCCTCCATCATCAAATCAAACCTTTGGAAGTTGGTGCCCTTAAGTTCCGTTAGTCCTTCGCCTGATCCCTCTTCGATCGTTTCACACTGGTGTTCCATCGAAATATGAGGGTATTGGAATAGAGAGTGCACTTGTGTTTGCACACACGTGTGCCCTATGATATGCCCTGGGTCGATGGCTGATTGCTTAGTTCGGCCGCTATTAGCCGAAATATCAGTTTGAAAGACATCTCAGGTGCTTTTATTAATTATTTTATTTCAACAAACTTCTTAACATCTATGTAGTGCCTACTTATTTAAAGTGCCACAAGTAGATATTTAATCAAAGAAGATGCAGTCTGCACGACAATAGCGCAACTGCCCCGCGTTTCACGAAAGCTTGAAGGGTAATCGTTCAAAAAATGTTATTGTAGCGCGAAGAGGAGTTGCCTGCCAAGAGAAACAGTTAAAATGACAATTGAGCATCTAGCCAGGCATTAGTTGACACGAGGGATTATGTTAATAGGCACTATAATACGGCGGGAGGCCAGGCAAAAGTTGTGTAGTGTTGTGACAGTCGATTCAGTCAAGTGGCATCAGAAATAGTGGTTTCATTATCTCACTCACTCGGACTTCAGTAAGTAGACGGTAATCTATCGGATAGCGCCGTAGGTCTCTATCGGATTGCCGCAGCTGGGGTGACTTGTACCTATGCCCTCTTGTCTTGATACTCCCCCTACTTCCTAGAACCTAAATTGTCATTAGCCTTGTATCCAATCGTAATCGCAAGCAAGTAAAAATACGTGAAGCCTCAACACAGTTAAAGAAACAGGAAAAATATGATATGTCACACGAGAACACCCATATGAGACTCGAATGAGCGGAGTAAAACCACTTATAATATCTTATTGACCTGATTCTGTATTAAGTAGAAGCGTTTGTGTTACACAAATTACTCGAATAGAGTTGTTAATTTATTCATTGTTAATTAGTCGACTTGAAGAACTGTCAAAAGTCTTGACTCGGATCGCATCACTTAGTTTGCATTGACATCGGCGGGCCTGGCGCTCGGCCAGTATTTAGTTAATAAGATGTTGTGGCAACTTTCAACCAGAAGTAGAGTTGTATTCGAAACCATATTATGACAACTCGATTGACTTTTGCTTGAGTCAAAAATACAAGTTTCTTTAAAATGCGCACGATGAACTTACTAGCCAGCATTATTAATGGTATAATGGCAAGAGGGAAGTTGTATTCGAGTTAGCCGCAAGTTTAATATGACGATGATCAACTACTTACTTACAGTGTCATTCCAGAAAGTCTAAATCAGACCAGACAGTATGGCCGAATCGAAATTGCGCGCTTTTGTTTGAATGTGACTGGTTTATTTTCATTCGTTACGGACAGTTTCATTATAAGCTTTAGTTATGGGAATTGGTAATTGATAAATGAGCTATTGAAACTATTTCTGTCAATCTACAGGGGAGCTAGATCGAGTGGCTTATGCTTACGCATTCATGTTTATCTCAACAGTAAGAATCCGCAACTTGGAGAAATTACCCAAACTGAACTTTTCGGTAGGTTTCCTCATGATGACATTTTCCCTATCTGCCAAGCTAATGGTGGGAACCGAATGAGTCTGTCAATGCTTGCTGCATCACTAAGTTGCATTGACATGCGCAGGTCTGGCTCGCAGCCAGCAGTTATGATGTCGTGGACGATGTATTTCAGCCGGCAGTTTGTAGAGGCGCGGGTATTGCTACACGAGTTCACACTAGTTTGTTATAGTCCGTTAATTTTTATATGTGTAAGCGTAGCTCTTAGGGTAGGAGTACTAAAAGTTCGCACTTTTGGCAAGAGAACGCTGTACTGGCGTGGTGGACTTCCGCCTTGTAAGGCTCGCAATACAAACATTTTGTTTTCAAGAATAATTTGGGAAACTTGTGGACACTTGTTTATCAAAATCGTTAACATTGTCCAATAAACTATGTATAAAAACCTTACTAGATTTTTATACATATTTTATAATAGAATTAGATCCGTTGGTAGACAGATAGATATTCTTTATTGCACAGAAATACAATACCTACATGAGTGAAACAACAGCGATAAACAGTAAGGCGGTATTATCTCTAGTAGCGAGAAGTAAGTCGTTATCAATAAAAAATATACTTTTCGTCAATAAATTCTCTTTCATCAATAAATTCTCTGTCTTATTATTGAATTTAGAACATATGTTTAAGTTCCACCAATAATAGCCTAATACAAATACCGTGACAAGAACACAATACTAAAATTTTGCTACAGTTTTCATTATAACCTGTTACTATATCTTCCTCCCGTAGGTGTTTTGATTATTGTGTTTAAAACTTATTTTAATAACAATATTTACATTTACATCGTCAAAAGATAAACATAAAATAAAGTAAACACATCAACTGAGGACTTCAAAAGTTTTATTAAGGAATTTAACTTCAAAACTCAACACAACTTTCTTAATAGGCACCAATAAAAGTTTTACGGACTGAATAATACGAAGCTTATTTGAAATCATAATATCTTCTGATATAATAAGATGTCTGTTACACGTAATAGGCGGTTATCTTCATGCAAGAAATAAGTGGTTATAAGTTGAGTTAAACATGAACAAATTATATGATTTGGTACAGGTGTAAAGAATTTTATCATTATTATTCCATCATCCTCATGCTGTCTCTTTTGGAGACCTGTTCTTGGACCAAGGTTCAAGCGTTCAAGGCTCTAAAAGGACCTTGCTTGATCGAGGATCAGGGGAGACCAACTGAATCTTGGTTAAACTAGAAACTAGCTGAAACGTGAAGGTTACTGACGATGTTTTGTCATTATGATGATGTGTTTATTTATTTTCCATAATTTGCCTGCTCGTAAAACCTTCTGGTAATTGATAAGTAATCTTCTATCTATACTATTTATAAAGAGATAACTTCTATAGATAACGACAAGGCTTAAAGGTAAACCGAAAACACGAAACGCTTGCGCGATGTAATTGGACACAGCGCCATCTATTGGTTAATTTCTGAATTACGGTCCCGAAGAGAAGTGAGGGCGGGCCACTAGTTATGATTATAAATAAACTCTAGAATTCATAAGGTTCGCAATAAAAATAACACGTTAGTTATATAAGAATCATAGTTCTATATTTAGTTTTTATTTAGAACTAGCTGTTACCCGCGACTTAATCAGCACCCCGTTTTAACCCCCCTTTCGCAATAAAAAAGTAGCCTATGTTCTTTCTCAGGGTCAAAACTATCTGTATACGAAATTTCATTCAAATCCGTTTGGTAGTTTTGGCGTGAAAGAGTAACAGACAGAGTTACCTTTGCATTTATCATATTAGTAAGGATAGTGGATACAGAAATGGCAGCATGATCTAAATGATTTAATTTTTTTGACTATTAAAGTTATTGCGAGACAGCCTGGTGTCAGACTTCTAAATATTAGTCGCATACTTATTATGACAACAAAGACATTAAAACGATCTCCTGTGTTCAAGGCTGTTAAAACTACAATACTTTTCCTTACATACGAACGAAGACATCACCTCTACTCAGCGATCTCGTTCACTGCTTCCACACAACTTTTCCTTTGTCTACATTCACAAAACCTATTGCAGTGGAACAGATACAGCAACACAATAAGAAACTATCAATAGCCAACACAAACACCCGCCCGCCTGCAGCGGAACACGCCTTATATCGTCCAGTGTCAAATTGAGCTAACTGTGTGGACACCAGTAAATTTCTAATCCTCTAAAACGGTGAACTTAGACTGTACCAGGGTTGGCACTTAACAGTTAGAAGTTAGAACCTCCCGTACGTGCGTACGTAGAAATGAATGGATCTAGTATTTTATTATGACTTCCATACTTTCCATACTATAAATGGGAAAGTGTGTCTGTCTGTCTTTATGTTTGTCTTTCGTTCACGGCAAAACGGAGCAATGAATTGACGTGATTTTTTAAGTGGAGACAGTTGAGGGGATGGAAAGTAACATAGGCAACTTTTTGCCCCTTTCTAACCCCCAATTTTAGGGAAGTGGGGGGCGTGAGTGAAGCCGCGGGCAAAAGCTAATATTAATATAAAGTAGACTTTTTTTATGTGATAGGTGGCAGACGAGCATACGGATCACCTGATGGTAAGCGATTGCCGCCGCCCATGGACACCTGCAACACCAGTAGAGTCAAAAGTGCGTTGCCAACCTTTAACCTCCTAAGACTAACCTCAATCTTTATTCATGGAATTAAATGCACGCACATAAGAGGCGATTAAAATGAGACTAGATAAGTGAATCTAGGTATATAATTGTAGCTAATATAATATTTTGTGTACCTAAGTATTCCGAATTAACTAAATTTCTTGCATAGCTATTAATATCAGAATATAGCTATAAACACAAGTCAAAGCACATAGCTTTGATTCCTTCAGCCAATTGACTGCCCACCAAAAATGACGAGAAGTTTATTCCTTCACTATCGACAACCCTAGGCGCAACCAGGTCAACTTTGTCGAATAGTAACATCACAGTGTAGCTTACTTTAAACTATTAAACGGTTTTGTATCGGAGAGCAAACAATACTTTAGTATCGACCCGTGTGGCTTACCATTTCTTCCTTAACTTGAACTTTACAGGGCTTTAAGACTACTTTTGCGTGGCTCAAGTGGCAATGGGCAGGGCATATTGCGAGGAGAACAGATGACACGATTACCCGACCAACTTTTCTACCATGGGAGAGCCACGCTTAGTGAAACCACGGCCTCACAGACGCGCTACATCACTGGCGTGATGTGCGCCTTGGTATTGAGTCGAGTGAGTAAGGGTACCTGAGCTGAGGCGCGATTAGGGGGAAAGGGGTTAAAGGTAGGAAGCACACTCAGAGTGGATGAAGTTCGGCAAACGCTTGCCACCCGAGTGCATGCCAGCATCTGCCATCGTCTCTCCCCATATCCGAGTAGAAGGGTACCTATGTGTAGGAGTTTGTTCAAGATGAGTCACAAACATGTAGCGGGCGCGGAAATATAGAATCACGAGATAATAATCTATTTTTAGAAAAGCTTTATTATGACTGGCCGGACGGCGCATTTGGTAGTGACCCTACCTTTACGCCAAAGGTCGTGGACAAACATTCGTGTGATGAACACTTGTGTTTGTTCAGTGTCTGGGTGTTATATATGTATTAAAGTATTATATTTGTGATCCTCTGTTGTCTGATATCTGAAACACAAGTGCTTAAGTTGAAGTTGAAGATGTTGAGTGAATTTAATTTATTTATTTATCTGAGCGTGTCTTTCCCAGCTCCGCCTAAAATCATTGCATAGAGCCTGAACCGAGATTACTCTACACGAAATCGTAGATTTTAAGACTATTGAATCAAAGTAATCTGTCTGCGTGAAAATTCAATAAAATTCATAGCGAAAACTCATAACAATATTAAAAACAATACAATTCTAATCTCTGCTCGTCTGCCACCTATCACTTAAAAAAATCCTTAAAATTACTGCAGCTGACGGTTTCTGAACACTATGGTTTAGTCATTTTAGTGTTTCTACTATACTCGCTAGCTCTCCTGAATCGGCCCTCATTGTAATTCGTGGTCCGGCGTGGCAAGGTTCCAACCGTATCCCGTGGATATTAAATAGCAAGCACTTATCTAAGCACCAGTTCAACAGATTCCAAATCAGCAGTCGGGCTATTTGATATTCCATTTAATTTTATTCGAGACCGAAGTGCGAGCCTTAATTGAATTTATGAATTACGAAGCTGGAGCGTGTGCGGTCCCATTAAATACAGACATTATTATTCAACTACGAAAGCTATTAAGTTATGTCTGATTTGCAGATTACAGGCACAGTGAGAATATTCCCAGTGTTACACCTAATAAAGATGGAAAGTTTCGACAATGCTCCGCTGACCTCATAGCAAAATGATGACCGGAAAATACGGATTTGTCCCCGAATTTTGTGTGGGTCCCTTGTCGTGTAATTTTACTTTGACACTTTTACATGTGTACAATTACTAGTTCTTTTTCCAACATAATCAGTAGGGATGTGTAACATGCGATAATTTGAAAAAAAAATCGAACATTCGTGTAACTACCATACATTTTAGAATATTTACAAGCCCTTATAGGTAGGTGTGTACTGTGTAGGTATTTAATATCCGACTAGCGCGTTTCAAGAGGTCTAGAAACAAAAAAAGACACAAAAAAAGTATAGTCCAATGAAAACTTTAGTATTCTAATCTCACATATCGTTGCGGCAGTCGATTGTCGCGTTATCCCCAGATTATTTACCTCAGCATTGAATTTTATAAATGGAAATATTCGTACTATAAGTCTTTATACTATGACATGGGTTTGAAAATAATTCCTTCTTTGCAAGTTATTTAATGTTTAATGCTTTGGAGAAATGTTATGCTGAGGCGTGTAATATGTTAGAGAAAGATTAAATAATCAACGAAAATATTTAGCTAGATACCTATAATTGTCTTAGCTTTTCGTTAAATCCGCTAATGCACTTAAGATTTGTAGAAGGTTTTTAATGATTTATTATGACATCGTAAAATTTAATGCTTCGTTACTTTACAATTTGTCGTCTTTATTTTATAAATTAACACCAATCGTAAATAAGATGTTGAATTATAATGGTTAAGATGATGTGAATAATTTTACGACAATAGTTTAATTACGTGTACAAGTAATATCATAAGGATAATAGGTAAATTAATAATGTATTTTCCCGACTTTCATTTAAGTTCTTTTGGTAGTTTTTCGTTACTTTATGTACCTACTCTTATTTTACATGTTTCAAAGATGAACATTTAGTTAGCCCTATTATTTAAACTCCTGTCAAAGTATCTAATTTAGGCAAAAGTTTAAGTAACACAACTTAAATTTTAAATAACACTTAGGTTTGCACATTTACATAAAACGCACGCTTTTATCTTGAACAAACAAACTAAACGAATTAAATTCATAAGCTGTCTGGAAAATTTAGTCAAAATAAAGAAGGCTTCGGGTTGAAATCACGAGGCGTGTTGAATTTATTTAATTCATCTCTGAATAATTCCAATTGGAGAGAGGAGCATTTAATTTTCATAGCTTAGCGGGATCCCATTTCGCTAAACCCGATTATAGCCTAAGCATCAACAACTCGTTCGTTATTTGTTACTCTGGAAACATTCTCGGTTTTACTCCGTTTTGAGAAACTTTGAAATAGTAAAGCATACAATGAGACAAGCTGATGTATTATATCCTAAAAGCCGTTAAGTCGTATTTGGTTGATTTTGTATTTTCAATCTTATGGGTCCTAAATTACAAGGTTGAAAACTCAAAATTAACCAACTGCAGTTAACGTCCATTTAGATAATTATTATACGGCAGGAAGGCGTTTCGGCCAGGGCCGCCTTGGGATTGTTAAGGACATGTCCCATAATTGGCCAGGATTTTGTACAGTATTTAAAAATAATAGACTAATATGTGGATCACTACAAACAAAACTAAAAGAAAGAGATGTATTGCTTCATTTTTGATATTTTTTGTTTGTACTAGAAAACGAAGCCATTATAAAAAAAATAAGATCGCGAAGTGTTGTAAGTAGGTATATCGGTCCTTTTTTAATAAGAACTGTACAAGATCCTAGTCCAGTCGCCATACAATTTGGGACATGTCTTTAAAATGCATAAGCAGTGTTACCATTTCAAGCAGGGGCGACCCATTTTGAAGTGACAGTCTATGCAGTCCTAGATTTTTTTTAAATCTGAAGTATCTTTACATAATACTAATTATATTTTTGTCTGCAGTGCCAGAGCTGGGAGGACTCGCACGTCGTGCCGGCTGTTCTAGCGCCTTCTCCGCTCCGTCGCCTTCGCACCATGAACCAGGTATGTACCCAAATTAAATCTATACTATTAATAAAGAGATAAATTCTATAGACATCAAGAAATTGTAATACAAACCGAAAATGCTAAACACTAAGCACCATCTATTGGAACTGTGTGGAACTACCTAATGTCCCGAAACGGAAGTGAGGATGGGACACTAGTATATTATATAGTAAATAATCTTCTACATTAAACGCATGAAATCTTAAACCTGTGATATAAAAGTTACTTTATGCCTGTGAGATTGTGCTCAAGCGTTAGCTTATAGCCCATAAAAAAGGAAAAAAGGAATTAAGAACCATATTTAAATATGTCAGTGCGATCATAAAATTATCATTCTTTCGTTGAAAAAATTATACTCGAATTAAATTATCAGTGTGACTATTCTCTTTATTTAGGGTTTGTAACAGTTGCCAACTTGGGCTACCGTACTGTATTATAGAAATAGAAATAGAAATAGAAATATTCTTTATTCAATTTAAGTCCTTATAGAACATTTATGAATGTCAAATATTATGTAAGCTACCGCATATTACATAGTAAAAAGTAATAGATTTGGGGTTCGGCCGATCAACAATATTGACAGACGGGGAAGGTCACCCCTCTACAATAAAAATCTATAAAGAAATGAGGTAACCAATGTATCACTCACTAATATAGCATTCATTACTTTGTTTATACTGATTGCCATCAAAAAACAACAAACAAACAGTATTTTGGTACCACCATTCATATTAAATTCAGACACTTTGTGAGACTTATCAAAATATAAAGATATTTTCCCAACACAAACCCTGCAGAAAGAATTCGGCACCAATTAATCCCCTAACCGATAAAAATCCGTTGAAAAGAATCCCTTTATACGAGCCGCAGCTTTTTCATCTAATCCATCTGACGAAAGTCAATTAAATAAAGTAATTATACACTCGTCAGCTGGACACATAAAAAAGGTTTTTGTTGACACAAACGTAAAGACGGAAAAGTTTTATTGAAGTGTTTGTGAAGTGTTTATTGCAGTCCATGCTATGCTGGTTTATAGCGTATGTAACCGTAATTACTCAATTATTTCAATGAGACTTCGAACTTGCACTTTTGTCCAAGATCTAAGTTTAACTTTTTCTTAAATTAAGCGCTATTTTTCTATGTAGGTAAGTACTGCACAGTACTTATGCCTAGGCTTGTGGACAATAGAAAAAAATAGTGACACAGTGTCACGGCTCGCTTTAGCCTGATAGTAAGCAAAAGGAGAGCCCAAGCTGCAGTTACAATGGACGCGATGACTACCGGCATCACATCGCAGTGATAGCCAGCGGACGAGCAGACGGATCACCTGATGGTAAGCGATTGCCGCCGCTCATAGACATCTGCAAAATGTGTAGAGTCACAAGTGCGGTGACAACCTTTAGCCCCCTTTCTCCCCGATTGTGCCTCCGGTACACTCACGCAACAAAACACACCGCCACGCGCCAGGCGCTGCTTCACGTCGGTCTTCTGTGAGGCCGTGATTACTCCGGTCGAACCCGCCAATTCATGCCCAGGCATGGCACTGTCCCACCGTTCATCATTATTTCATTCTCAGCCAATAGACGTCCACTGCTGGAAATAGGCCTCCCCCAAAGTTCTCCACACAGATCGGTCCTGTGCCACCCGCATCCAATGGACTCCCGAGACCTTCATCAGATCGTCGGTCCACCTGGTGGGAGGCCTGCCACGGCTGCGGCCTCCTGCGCGTGGCCTCCACTCAAGGACCTTTCCACCCCAACGGCCGTCTGTTCTCCTCGCAATGTGCCCTGCCCATTGCCACTTCAGCCACGCAATTCTTTGGGCTATGTCCGTGACCTTAGATCTCCTGCGGATCTCATCATTTCTGACACGATCACGCAAGGAGATTCCGAGCATAGCCCTCTCCACCGTTACCCACACCCACCGTTATTCACACGATAAATGGTCAACTATTGGTTGAGCTCTTTTCCCTATGTTGATAAAAGGAGGACAGCGGGAAGAGGGAAACAAATCAAATCAACCGCAACAGATCCTACGGATAGAGACGCAACCACGAACAGCTCAGTGTCACAAATGCAACAAACGTTGCCGAGCGTTGCCGCGCGTTGCCAGCGTGCAGCGTTGGTAAAGCAAAGAGTGCTGCTCGGTTTGTCTAGTTCAAGTCAGGGTTGCCGCTGCATGCTCAGCTATAAAAAACTAATAAATTCACACCACACCTCATACATTGACTCGACTCCATACTAAGTGGCTTATGCATTTGTGGTACTGATATCAGATAACAGACGAAACACAGATAATAATACTTAAGTAAATAACATAATAACATCCAGACACTGAACAAACACAAATGTTTGTAGTAAAAGGAGTGTGTCAAATAATAAAAATAAAATAATCAGAGTATAGATTGAGTATAAAGGGTGTATCTGTGAACAGTTTCCCTTTAACCTCGTCTAATACCAATCATTCTGAACAACATGTATGCACAGTGAAGAACACCTTAAAATCCAAAAGTTGAAAATACATGGACGTTACAAGGAATTATTATGTTGCATCTTTTGACCCATCACGCTTAAAACAAATGAATTAATTAATATTATACTAATAATTTTCAGCGTTTAAGGAGTGACTGAAAAACAAGTTATATGCGCAGGATGTTTAACTGTAAGTGAAGCCAGCTTATTGTCACAAATGCAACAAATGTTGCTGAACGCGAGCGTTGTCAACGTTAGTAAAGCAAAGAGTGCTGCAGGGTTTGTGTAGTTAAAGGCAGGGTTGCCACTTTACCGTCATTATACATTTTTTTTTGAGGTACATGCCCAATAAATAGATACTTTTCCGATTTTCATACGTGGTTACGATATAATATTATGAAATGGAAGTTAGGATAGAAGTTATCCTGTATGCCTTTAAGTATATCATGTATAGACAAATCTTACATAGAAACCAAAAAGATGAAGCACTGGCTCGATGCAATCGACACCCAGCGCCATCTGTTGGTACAATTAGGAGCTAAATCCCGAAACAAAGTGAAGGCGGATCTCTAGTAATAACTGTAACAAAGGCTTAATGTTTTAATTTTTTTCTCTGAGCTCTTAGAGGTGAAGGTGCAAACGCCAGCCCTAGGCGGTCCGTACTACGTCGGAAGTTCTTTCAGCTCAGCGCCGACAGTCGGTTAAGTAATTAATACTTCTCCGCTCTGTTTGAATAAATCACTTCTTAGCCAACTTAAATATTAAACTTGTCTTTTAACATTTAAAATCTTAACTTGAGTAATTTGTTTTGTTGGCTTAACCTCGGGAATTAATGTGACGCGGACGGATCCAATCAAAGGGATTTAAAGTTCCGAGTACTCTTGTAACTTTATTATTTCGTACCGAAAACACTAGAAAGTTGGCAAAAATGTCTCGGTCTGGTGCAACTTTCTCATTTTTCTGTGTTACCGAAGTATTTGTATTGCGAACAAAAGCTATAAATTAGGTCCTTTGTAAACTGTCGTAGATTAATGAATTTATCTATGAGGAACTTTGGAGGAAGATATCTAATAGAACTAAACAGATAAAGATAAATTAATCTTTTTTTTTTACATGACCTCATCTCACCCGATGGAGAGTGACAATGAGGTCTAAGATGTATGTATGTATGATCTTCCAATCGATATTCGGCTACGGCGGCCAATCTTAACGAACAGCCACGTACGCTGGACATAATTATAGTGCTCAGTGTGTGCGCAAACACAGGTGCACTCTTTATTCCCTTACCTTCTTAATTCAATGGGACACCAGTGTGACACGACCGATAAGAGACTGGGCACAGGAACAACGGCTTAACGTACTTTCGGAGGCACGGAAATACAAGACCACCAACTTCCAGACTTCGGGTGGACACTGAGAATATTTGAACAGAAAAACTCAGGCATAAGTTTTGGCGCGACCCGGGGATCGAACCACTTTCAGTCGTCTAAATGGTTTAGTTAGAGAAGTGAAAAAGCATAGCACATAGTAAGTTCCAGAATGCTATTTGACCTTTAGACAACTAAAAAAAAATCAAGCCCGGGACCCCAAGATTATGAACGGCCCGGTACTTATTAAACCACTAGACCAACGGAGCATTTAAATTAAAACACATTTTAATCGAATGCATACATATTCACAACTTCATTTAGTGTAGGTACAATTTATCTTTAATAATGTATTTCTGAAGTTAATTCAATAAGTATTCAGCGTAATCCACTGTATAATAGAAGCCTATGTGTGTAATAACTATTAAGCGAATGACGTCTGACAATTATTTAAATTAGACTAAAACGGTCGTTTTCCTCTAAATCGGTTCAAGGCCTGAGTCGTCTTGGCGTCGACATTTCGCCTTCATTAAACTGTCTTTACTCAAGCAGTAAGCGCTGAAAGTGGGCTTGGTTACGTAGACACTTGTTTTGTATCTGTCTCTTCAATTTCAACAAACTATTAAGTACTTACTTACACCAATTAGACAATTTACCTGAACCTTTTCGAACTGTATTGTACAGTTGAGGAAACTGAATGTTCGACAGGTTGACATAATTCTGTACAGTCAACAGCAGAAGGAGCTACATATATTTTCCAGATTTTGCATCTTATAATGAGTAACATAAGAGTCAGCAGCCACTAAAATTGTTCTCAACTATTGCTGTTGTTGAACATAACAATGAAAATGTACTGACTATTATCAGCACTGATAATAGTCTCCTTATATCTTTCTGCGTTTACGCCTAGGAGCTAAGAATTTTCAGTGTAAGGAGTTGAAAGGGTCATAAGAAAAAACCTTAGTCTGTTTTAATACTGGCTTAGTAGTTGCTGCTAGGTATAAGTGCCGACAATAAGTGCAAAGTTACGTTTAGCTCCATAATACAAGAACATTATTATCGTTCATAACAGTTAAAAAACTGGCCAAGAGCGTGTCGGACACGCATATGAAAGGGTTCCGTAGCCATAAGATGGGCCGACCATATTTTCATAGTTTGTAGGTAGTTATTTCCATACATTACCATTTAGTTAGGGCAATTGCACGTCATAGGATGAAAGAAAAAAAAAGACCAGCAAAAAGTATCTTTAAGACCCGACTCTAAACTTTATATAAGTAACCGGTATGTATTTGTCTATGCTTTGACTAAATTCACGATTTAGCGCACAACCAAACACCATTAAAATAAAATAACGCCGTAACTGTTTCATTCTCCAACAATTACAAACCACAACCTTATGTCGTCGACTTTCAAATCATTTTCAAATGAATAAAGTTGAGCTGGTACGTAAGTATATAAATCAAAATTTCCTCACTTACTAAGTCTCGCTTGACAAACCTGTAGTCGTAGAGTACTTACATTAAATTTTCATACAGTTTCTACACAAAAGATGGAAGTAAAAGGAAAACGAATCACGAAGTTCAAAGGCCGGATACAGTGTTTACATTTTGTTTATCTCTCTGAGGATACAAGCAATATCCATCAAGCAAATAAAATAATAACAGAGAGAAACATCGGCACATGAGGAAAATTCGGAACGTATTTAGAAAACTTTTGTGAAGGTTATCTGAGGAGTTCGCTATTATTTTCTTAACCCCAAACTGTATGGAATCCTTTTAGAATAAATAAGGACTAATAACACTTTATTTGGGTAGTCAAGTATGAGTATATGAACGATTGTATTACTTACGAAGTCTTTCTGATTCTGTGTAAACACTGTGATTTTAAATTTTAACTAATTTCATTCAAAATTTTCAAGTTACGGCAATGTGAAGGCTGGTGTTACGATTTCCAGGAAAAGAAATTGTATCGTGTGTAGCTAACAAAAATATAATACAAAACATAAGAACAAAAACAGTTGAAAATATGAATATAAATATGTGTGTGAGAGACAGAGTAATTAAAGAAATATTGAGACCGGAAAAATACCCACTCGATTTAAAACAGTTTATTTGTAGCATACCTACTGATATTTTGTACTGGTAGATACTATAGACCTACATGGATAGAGCAGGAAATGACACGTCCGTACCCAAAATTTTAATCAACCCCTGCTGAGTATGTAAAAATTCCATTCAGACTTTTCCAAATAGGTCTGAAAATGGTGATTTTCCCCATAACCCCACCGGGATCCCCACTCACCCCCGCCAGTGTCGCTGAGCTCCTATTTGCAATAAACACGTCCCGTGTGGGACCACAGGAACTAGTTCAGCAGTTGTTGGCGCTGCGCAGTGTTAACTATTAGGGACTGAGTCTGAGTTAACTATTAGTGAAAACAATAAGGGTTGTTTTAGGTGTTACGCCTTCGAAATCATAAAGTTTTACCAGCAAAACCGAAGGGTACAGAAATTATCGTGCGTCTAAAGAGCATTCGAGCAACATACTCACACCGCTCGCGGATATGTTATATTTATTTGTACAGTGCGAACGCGAGTGTTCTGAATTTTTATTTTGTATAAAAAAGGATATCCATTTTAAATCTTATTTTTTTTAATTTTTGGTCATATTCATCATCAAGTTGGACTTTTTATGTTACATGCCATCAGTAGGTATGTGGAGCTAACTAACAGTAAATCCAAGGTTTACGGTTACAGACAAAAAGGAGCCTAATGAAAACCATTTTAACTTCTTGAAGTTAAATTACTCTTACATCTTAATAAAATGGTTCTTTATTGTACATACCTACTGATTGCAAAATTAGGTTAAGTTTATCGTAAATTTCCACTTCTATTTTCGGCCACTAACTTTTTTTACTATCACATATTTTCTCCAAAAGTAAAAGTCTACCTCACACTGATCTTTCATCCCGAGTTCCATCTACAAATCATAGACTCGAAAACATCACATCACTAGTGAAACGTTAAAACGGAGACTTTCCTCCGTAAATGGCAGGAATTTCTTTGGTTTCTCGCAAACTCTGAATTAGCAATAAAATCTTTTGAGAGAACTTACTCTTCGCTCTAGTTAATATAGACATTCAGGTATATTTACGGTATTACGAGTACCATAGACGTAAGGCAAATATTCTAATAACATTTGATTTGTAAATGTTACCTACAATAAACAAACTGAGTTAGTCACTTTAGAACATAATGAGTTAGACAGGGAATTAGAGTAAATATCGGTTTACTGTTGGAGATGCCGAAGTATGGCACTTCGGCCTGAATGAAAATCGGCTGCTGGACCGGAGTTATACTATGGCCTCACAGAAGACCGGCTTGAAACAAGCACTGTGCACTGCTGCTGTGTTTCGTTCTGTTCACTCATCTCCTATCTAAAAATATCAGCCTATACAACTGTCCCACTGCAGGGCAAAGGCCCTCCATTCTAGGAAATCAAGTCCAATCGCTACTAAGATCAGATAGCAATTAAGGGGCTTAATCACCACGCTTGCCTAATTCGGATTGGTTGATTTGTGATAACCTGTCAAATGAAAAAGTTTTTATGACATTAAGTGAAATATTCCTAAGTAGTTTTGATGTGAAGATTAGTTAACTATTGGCCGGATGTTATGTTATGCTTACCAGACACGGTTAGATGATCGTAAAGCCTTATTGTAAAAATATATTTAAATACTTTAATGCTATTCATGGAAACAAGAACTTGAATCGCACAAAGTAACTTTTATAGTTCCTCCTCTTGAGCTTTTATAAGTACTTTCAAGTACTAAAAGTACTTTGTTAAGTTTTCTGTTATTATAATATTTTTTACTGGAGGAGCTTTCCCAACTTTTACCGAAGTTTAATATTATAGGCATTGACGAAATACATCAATAAAATTATAACAAGATGAATTCTACGAAAAACAAAATTATAATCTTGGCATTGAAACTGCTAAATGCTTACTTAACCTCCAAGGTTGCCAGCCAATAGATCCTTACAGCTTGGAGAAAGGCTTCTCCAAGGGTCCCGAAATCAGTCCAGTGCCCGAATCGTTGGAATTCCTGCGACTTTTACCGTCATCGGCCCACTTTGTGGGGGCCTATCACGGCTGTGGTCATATACGGCCATTCCCTACTTATATAACACCTTTCAGCCCCAACGGCCGCGTGTTCTCCTCGCAAATTGCCACTTGACCATTGCAGATTCTTTGGGATGTGTTAGTTAGTTACTAAGATTATTATTACTAATTCTGAAAAAAATCTTCGTATTAAGCTAATGACTGAGTACTAGAATATGCCCTGTGGATAGTTATTTATATTCTAATGTAATCATCAAGACATTCCAGAACTTTCGTTACTAGGCAAATTCTATTGCCAAAACTAGACGCCATTTACTGTAACCCAAACACGACACAAATAGATCGCTGAAGGTATTTTGTGTATACCCAAATACTTTGCATTTTGGAGCTTGGCGCCGAAACATCAAGTAGGCACTGTGTATTGTGAAGTGAACGATAAGGCCTGAATACATTGGGAGCTTAGTCAAATAATTTAGGCCGACATTCTGTCACTGCGAATGAAATAGGTAATGAAATTTACTAGGTGTTGATCACGTGTTGAAATTACAGTGACTAAATTATATGTAGGTACCTACTAAGAGTGGCCCCACACTGGCGTCCTTTGAGCGTTGGCGTCTTACTACATGTTCGGCCGCATCTCCCGAAAACGCTATACTTACGACTATAGAAGAAATGGAAAGAATCTTTATTCAAGTTAGGTCCATACAGAACACTTATGAATGCAAAAACATTATAACTTTTCAAGGGTCAAGCAAACCAAATCTCTAAACATAGACGTAGGAGCCTACTCTAAAAATTAATTGAATGTAAGGACATACAGTTTACCGTGAGAGAGCTACGCTTCGACATGAAAGGGCCGGCTCTACCGGAGTGACACCACGGCCTCACAGAAGACAGGCGTGAAGCAGGCCGTGCACTGTGTTACGTGGAGTGAGTGAGGGTACTGTAGGCTCAATTGGCGAGGAAAGGGGTTAAAGGTTGGCAGTGCACTTGCGACTCTACTGGTGTTGCAGGTGTCAGGGTGGCTTGCCATCAGGTAATTCTTCTGCTCGTCTGGCATCTACGACATAAAAAAAATGAAGATTCGGTCGAAATTAAATTTTCAGGTATTCAAATTTCATCACAGAAATCCTTAAACGTGAGCGCCAAATCTCTGCGCAATTAACTGGTGAAACATCGCTATACATGCATACCTAGACCCTTTGTTTTAAAATATAATGAAGTGGCGACGAGTGCTGAATAAAAATATCTCACTTCCGAATGGCCAGGGGTGTCGGTTATGAAAATTACATTGCATAGCCTTAATTCTTATCTGTTGAAAGTATAAAAGTTTCAGTGATTGTTCCACCTAAATAAGCATTTATAAGTTTTGAGTCTGAGTACCCCAAAAATGATTACATGTACGTAATGATTACGTACAACTCAAAAATGTAAATAACAGACGACAGACAGACAGTAAGTGACTACTGGGATTTTGTTATAATAAAGAACTTTAAGCCTACACCTAAATCGAAGCGCTTTGTTTAAATCTGTAATAATGACTACAAACCGTTTCAGTATTCATTATCTTTTTATATCTTAAATAACCGGAAAACAGAACCAATATTAGTAAACATATTTGGTATCATCGTCTTAGCTTCCTGTACATTTATATTAACTCTATTACATTACATTATCACATAACATTTATATTAACGCAATAGAAGTCTCTGTCTGTCTATTGCTACTCTATTACATATCTAGCCTGTATAGTACAATGATAGAAGCATAATTTCATCTTACATTTCCTAGAAAAACATAATCACATACAAGATATTAACTACCCTTAAAGTATTTGTCCTCAATTATAAAATAAGGGTGTATAATCAACCACTTACTGAAAAATGCCACCAAAACAAGTGACAGCCCTCGCGCTAAATTATTATGAAGGCAATATACGGGCGCGTTCTGAATTTATATTTGAACGCTAAATGCCGGCAACGTAGTATGAATTACTATCGCCGTATATTACTTAGCTCAGTGTTATCGGCTAATTAGATCTTTGACCAAACAAAAGTAAACCGGAGTTAATTTGAGGGGAGTTAATTGTTACACTTGCGTATTTCCTGAGTAAGTAGTTCATTTGATAAGTTTGTCACTTTCGTGTTCCATAGTTCAGTAGTTCATTCAGTTTAGTTGTACTTTTCGTGAGAAAAAAATCTAAAGTAAATGTTGATGTTACACAATTTTAAACGTATAAAGGCTACTTTAAACGTTTAATTTACTTTATTTCCTTGATTTGCAAAGTAAACGGATTTTTATGTGGTTTTTCAATCAATTTAATCATTACTTCTTTGGCATTAGCAAATCAGTTGGTACTTTAATTGAACTAGATACCTACATACCTACATTATTCAATTGAACGAAATGAACTACTGAACTACATGATCCAGTTATTTTGATTAAAAAAAACACATTACTTTATTCTTTTCAGTTCAGTGAACTGTTTGCGCAAGTCTAATAAACGCAGCTTGTTACTTTCTCCTTTGTTTTACATTAAGCCATTTGTTAACTAGTTACGTGTCGTGAAGTAACTCGTATTTGTTTAATTCATTATATTATATGTAGGTATATAAAATGGATTCTGTTTTTAGTGTTGAGAGTTTTGTAAATTTTAACTATAATAATTGTACCCGACATAATGAGATCTAAAAATCACATACTTGCCTAGAAAAATACGAATACACTGCATTACACAAAATAATTTTACAAAATATGTACTTACAACTTCCAAAGCAGCTGGAGATAGCTCGAACTGTAATTGTGTCTGTTGACTAATGTAGACCTAATGAATGAAAAAAAAAACATTCCTACGTAGAGAATTGTATATTGAATTACTGTAAACCTAGCTTTTAAGTTTTTTTTGGGGTGTAAAGAGTATCTATAGACTGCTGTAAAAAGAAATACTCAATGGGTAACTCAGTTGGAACATTAACCAGGCAGCTGATAACTTAGTGCATTTCCGATGTTCCCAATATTAAAAAAAATCAAATCTGGAGTACGCTTGGCCCATGATCCACAATTGAAAAGTCTGGTGAAGAAAATGAAGCGATTGCCGGCTTACCTTTGCAACCCTTAGACCAGTGGTTCTTAACCTTTAAGTCATGAGGCACCATTTTACCAAAATTCTGTCGCGTCAGGGACCACACACTTAGGACATGCGTCGCGGCGCCGTTTGCGTTGTGTTGACTCGACTGATCACGTCACGTCACGTCACTTGTTTATTACGATGTCTTCGCGGACCACTTTGAATGCCTCCAGGGACCACCAGTAGTCCGCGGTTAGACGAGCAGATGTGTAGGATGTACAAAGGTGAAAATACCATCCCCTGAAATAACAGATACAACCTGTCATCGACAGAATATCCCCACTAACCGAACCCGATGGATTTTTATTTATCTTTTGTGTAAAAACCGATACCCAATAAGACTATGATCTGCCTTGTAGGATTATTTTTTCAGGGAACAGCGCCAATCGCTTTTACTACAATATTCGCTGGTGCGTAAAGCCGGGCATCCCTGGCGAGCGGAGTCTTTTTAGGGTTCTGTAGCCAAATGGCGAAAAACGGAACTCTTATAAACACATCTAAAGTGTCTAGGGATCAAGTACGTTTAATATTGTTAATTTTATAACCTTTTTTGTATCGCTAATAATCCTTTTTAGTGTTAAAATTCATTAATAGAAAGAAAATCGATTGTCAATGTAGATTTGTATATAACTGAGTACTCGCTTTTTGACAAAATCTTTACAATAGATTCGTCATATATGCCTGTCTGTCCATCCGTCTGGATATCACAGCCAATTTTTCTACGAAACTATTTCTATATTGTTGAAACTTAAGGAGATGTTTTTGAGAACCGACTAAAACCTTAAGCCTTGATGACTATTTACATAGAAAAAAAATTAAAAGAAACCTAAATTAAAGGCTACCAAAGTAAGATAATAATAAAACTAAAAAATATATAATTACCTATGATGTATTTCAACCATTAATACACGTGACTTGTTCATTTATTTTGGAGTCAAAAATTTTTAAGACAAATTTCCAAAATCGTAGAACAAAATTTGCTCTACGATTTTAGAAATTCGTAAAAAAAAATATGTTGTTCATAATGGTTGATAGAAGATGTGGTTAAAGGGATGTATGTTCACAGAGACAACCTGTATTTGTCTTTGGCACATCTTCAAAAAGGAAGATTATAACAAGTTATTACAGCCATGTACATAGTAGGACTCATATAGATCCATGATAACAGCTATTCAGCTACAACAATATGATCGGTAAACGATGGTGAAAAGTCATCTAGTATAAACATTTCTGTCAAGAACAGTTTTTATGAAACCGATGATAATCGCGCGACCTACATACTTTTAGTAGGTACATGAGTTTAACCGTAATAGATCGTACGTAAATAATACTGTCTTCGATTCGTAATGAATATTTCAGTATTTACTTTGGTCTATTGAACATTGGCAGTACAATAGGTACACCCCTGTTAGTGTCACTTCGGTGGACAGATCAGACATATTGAGATTGTTTTGCAGTTACTTAATTCGAATTCAAGGAAGCCGATATTGTAGCTCAGAGAGAGATGGGTAGCTATTGAGCTATACTGAGCTATCAGTGACGTAACTATAACATCAGAGGCCCATGTCAAATTCTTCACATGGGGCCCTCCGGCTTTGAGACAATTTTTGTTGAAATAATTAGTTTATTTCTGGGCTTGCGGCACTTGCGGACTCTTGGGCTCGGGGCCTTCTTAGGTCACGACGGGCCCTTGGCATTTTACCAGACCTGCCACCCTATAGTTACGCCCCTGTGGGCTGTCCACTGGGCTATAAGAACGTGCGTCTTGCGTGTTCGCTCCACGAGGGAAAACATCGTTAGAAAACTTTTTGCGCCCAGATGAACGTCCTAGCTAAGTATCGCTGGAGAGATAAAGTAAGATAGACTCTCTTGGGTTGCTGGACTGCCATGGCCCAAAATACGGTGGGATGGGGTTGTTGCTGTGTTAGACGCTAATATCAACTACGGTTCACTAGGCCAGTTTTATTAATTCATAGCACTCCATTGTATTTTTTGCGGCATAAACTATGATACAAAACCACTAAAATCAACAACAACAAACATCGTCGTCCGAACTATCTTCCGATTATTCTTTGACCATAATCTTACAAATCGTGTCTAGATATTATTACGTGGAAACGATTGCCGTCTGACCTTTTTAACCTTCCCGAGTACCAGATAAATTAGGATCAAAGTTCCACGTTTAAAAGTATCTAAGTGTACAGTTTCCCTCACGATGTTTCCATCACAAATCAACAAGCATAGTCGGCGATAAAACCTCGGTTTGTATGGCGAACGCGCCCCGTATCAAATATTTATGGGATCGGCGAAAGCTGCCGCGATGGGGTGAAAATTGTGAACCCAGTTATACCAAATGGTAGGATAATATTTTGCCGAAAAATAGTGTGCGGAAGCGCGGCTTTGTAAATGAAACGATACTTTGCAGCTGGCTTATGCGGATAGTATTTGGAGTTTTAATTGCGAGTATTTTTGTGTGCAAATGCTCGTAAGTTCCGCGGCATGCGTGAATTGTGACTGGGCTGGAATTGGGTCACCGTTTTATTTAACTTTGAAGTGAGTTTTTGATCACGGAATGTGATTTTGGACGAGGGTGTTATTTGTCTGGTTTTCTTTCAATAGGTGCAGCACGTAGGATGTGAGACATAAAAATACTTTGGTAGGACATAATCTTTATTATTTCCTGCACACGATCTTCTTAAGCCATCTCTACTTTGGTGTACGACTCCTTCTACACTTTCCATTCCGCTCTATTTTGAGCTTTGTGAATTACGTTTTTGCTGGCATCTACCTAATTACACACCTAATCTCTAGCTGTTTTTTCTTTGAAGCGAACTAAACATATATAAGTATCCCTTGATATTGTATAAGTGTATTAGGTTATCAAACTGCATTTCTTTATTTATTAAGTTATGTCTGTAGTTATCTCTTTTCCGACCTTATGAAGAAAAGCGTCTTGTATTTTTCCTCTTCAGACTTTGCTTGCCTTTACACTAAACTTCTCGCTAACATCAATCTCTTACATACAATTAGCCTCATTTTGATAAGATAATCATTGATCTAAATCAACTTCAGACTAGTCAAAATTAAACAAACGATGTCATCGCAAATCAAACAACAAGTCTCATTATCATAACACGCTCGTAACACTTCACTTGCTCCTTCGTACAAATTAAATTCAATCTAGTTAAGCGGTATTGATACACCGAATCTGCGATGGAATTATTATAATATGTCACCACTACAATATTGGCGTAGTAAGTGGACCAATAGAGGCTTAATGAGACTACAATAGGCCATTATCGTTATCCTATATATATTTAGGAGTCAATTCCCGCCTCGAGGATCCAGTGACCCTTGACCCAGTGGGGAGCCCTGCCCACTCCAGCCCTTCCACCCCGCGGCGGAACCATTGTTTCTCGAAGGACACCTCGATAATATTAAGTTAGGAAATAGAAATAGAAAAAATCTTTATTCAAGTTACAAACACTTATGAATGTAAAAACATATCATGTTTTTACATTTATAGATTGTATAATCTACCACTGGTTCGGAATGTCTACTAGGGCATTGCAATCCAAAGTTTATTTTCGATACGCCACATTCGTACAGTGCGAGTAATATAATAATTGTACACGAAATAATGTGTATTTATACTTACAGCTTTTAAGTTTTTTGTTTTGTGCAATAAATAATCTACTTACGATTTTTAATTATCTAATGCGTCCAATAAGTTTTCACTTTTAGTTCTTGATCAAAATAATTATCAATTACTTTTGGTGCAATCAATCAAATAATAATAATGAACGATACGTTAAATATTCAATATAAACATTTACAGTTACCAATTTGAAATTCATAATTACTATTTTCTATTTTAATTTTGACAATATTTAAGTATCGTTTTGGAATTCCTCTGTTGTCTAAAGTTCGTAACACACAAGTGCTTAAGCGACTTAACACGGAATCAAATGGCTTATAACGAAGCCGACCCGTAACGAGATATATCTGTCGCATCCCAACAGAGATGACACACAGGGCGCTTAAGATAGGGAGGTAAACTCCGATTCGGTCGTAACATTCGGTTCTGTTTTAGGACCTAAAGTCAATTTCGGAGATGTTGTATGATGTTCTAATTGTGTCGAATTTGACTTCAAGTCGATGCGGTAAAATTGCCCCCTGGTATTTTTGTAAGCAAGTTCAATGTATAAGTGTTTATCACAAGTATAAAATATAAGAAGTTTAATTATAAACTAGTTAAATCGTATAACCAAATCAATAGGACGATTGAATGACTCTATCAACATTATCAAAGCAACACCGCTACATCAAATCCGAAGGTTAACACGGTCATTCCAAGAGTGTAGGCCGTTGTATATCCGGAACCTTTGGTCTCTTACTCAAATTAAAACATGATATTAATGATTGACCAGAATTAAAATTTATAATATTTAAAATATATTGTGATTCTTTGTTTCTTACTTGACAAGAAACGATTTAGACCAATTGTCTTCAGCTACATCCAACTTTTTTTATTATTGAATATTGACTTGCTCTTCTCTTTATACTGAACAGAAACCTAAGTACGATAGAGTGAGCTTGCCTAGAGTAGCCTATAGATTCACTTTGGCTTTAAAAATGTTGAGGTTGTACTCATTGGGGAAAACAGACGCAGGAAGGATGTTCCAGTACTTGGCAGTGCGCATCACTAAGAAGGACGAAAAGCGCTTTGTACTAATCCATCATTGCAGCTCATAATAATAAAAAAATTGGGGTTTTAATGCGATAAAGGGTGGTTATTTTAGCATCTGGTTTGTTCAATTTATGAAATTGTCTACTCAATCCGGAGCATTTAAGTAATAACTTCTAGACAACGCCCCTAGAAGTTATTTAATGGCAACGAAGTGGTAGGAAATGTTAGGTATGTACTACCATTACTACTTACGACCAGATGATTGGTATTTAGACGCATTCAGGTTTTTACGATCGCTCTAAACGCAAATAGCCCAAGCTGACTCAATCTCCCTGATAACAACTAGTATGGTTGCAATGCCGACAGAGAATATATATAAATTTTATAAAATTGTTTAACCCAAGCTATACCAATTTAATACGTATTTGGTACGTACTTTCTTACTGCTCTGTAATTTCACCCAGAAGATTTATTAGCCATTCTGAACAATTTTATTCACTGGACATTTTCTCGTGGTTTTTCTTAAGCAGCATCACAGTATAATGTCAAGACTTTTTATTCAATCAGGAACTCTTATTAAAGGATATTAAAAGTAAGAAAGGCTTTTTATTTCTATTATCTCAGTGTGTTGTTTTCGCTTGAGTCCAAAGCCTTTTCTTCGGAGGCCGAGGTATGGTAACTAAGATCTAAAGGGCCTTAATAGAACTGGACATTACGACCTTGTTTCCAGTTCTTTTTTTATTCCGCTTCTGTTTCAATATATTCTTATCGAACAAAAGTCGGATGATCATAATGAAGCAACTGCCGCGGTCAGAACTTCGCAATCCGTAGACAGTGGAGCCAGATTGATTGCATCCAAATACGCTCAACGATTTTTTTCCAACTGCCAAGTTAGTGGTAGCTTACATACGTCTAATATGCACATGAATTGTTCAAGTTTAAATCCGGACGTCCGTACTTACTCGGTTTTGAACCTACCAGTTCGGAAGGTATCCAAGTCACGGCCTCATAAGACCGGCGTAAAGCAGCGCCTGCGCTGTGTTACTTCGAGTAAGTGAGGGTACCGGGGAGGTTTATTTGAAAGGGGATTAAAGGTTGGCAGCGCACTTGTCACTACTGGTGCTGTATGTGTTTATGGGCGATGGCCAATCGCTTACCATCAGGTGATCCGTTTGCTCGTCTGCCACATATCACATAAAAAAGCCTTTCTTTTAACTATTACAGTTAAGGAACTCCCTATAAAAAACTTCAATATCATCAAGCTATCGATATGCCCCATGTCTTGATATCAAATATCGCTGTTGAAACTGTTGGCGACTGGTTGTGGTGCAACCTCGTTTTCTATGTCTTTTATCTATGTTTTGATGAGATGTCAAATGGTTGTCGTCTGATGTATATCGATTTGTTTGTATTTATTTTCATTATATTATTTTACAGATCTAAACTGCGTTTTCATCCACTATACCCATCTATTATACAGTCCACTCCACCGGTAGCTATCAGTAACAGATATCGAAATAACTTAGCATCTCTATCACAGCGTAAACCCGTTGGTTCGGTCAACAGCGTTCGTGATCACTAGATTACGCGGAAATGCAGCGCGGTGAACTCCAATAACTTAATATCGGAGGCTTACAGTATCTTAGTATTACTAACTTCAACAATTCCGTTCCCCCCAACTTTGCGATACCCAGTCTCTATTAACTCCAAACACACATTGAAGTTTTACACTTTAACAGTTACAGCTTACTTTGTTCGTGGGTTCAAACACGAACAAGTCTTTCGATTTTTTTTTCGTAATTAAAATATAAAAATGAAAAATTACTACCTCTTGTGTTCTGTTATTTGTTTCTTTCACGAAATCAATTAGGGAGTCCACTTCAGTTTCAGCATTGTTTTCTTGTGAAGCACTCGATAAGTAGGTAGTAATAAGAAGGACTCGAGTTTTACTAAGAATGTATTTATGAATTTTTGTTCCCATTGAAAAATAAAAATGCCAAGTAAATCTGTCTGAAGCCCTAACTTATATTATCAGTAGTTAATTTTAGTTAGTAATATTTGTAAACATTCTTGTAAGGGTCGCGGGAGTTCCTTGAATGCTGGTGGCCCCCGACCGATCTGTGTGGAGAACATATGGTGAGGCCTATATCCAGCAGTGGACGACTATTGGCTGAAATGATGATGATTTATAAACATACTTAGATATGAGTCAAGGGGGAGATAGTCAACGAAACGAGATAGTGACATTTTATGGCCAGTAGAGAAAACAACAAAGATATCTCGAAAACTTTAAATAATTATTGCCAGGGTCAATGAGGGGGGAGAACTTGTGACCACAACTGTGAATAGAAGACCGTGGTAAGGACCAAAGACTTAAATGAACTTGTAGGACTTTATTATACGTGGTCACAACGGTCAGAGACTGAAACAGAAATGCTATTATAATAAAGTAATGCGAAAGTAACTCTGTCTGTCTGTTACTCTTTCACGCCATAACTACTGAACTGATTTGAATGAAATTTGGCATACAAACGGTCTAGACCCCGAAAAAAAACAAAGGCTAGTTTTTATTGCAAAAAGAGGGTTGTAAGGGGTAAAAAAGTGGGGAACGAAATTCTTAAAAAATTAAAAATGCTGCCCAAAGATACCATTCCACTTGGACAAAGTCGCGAGGTAACAGCTAGTTATAAAAATATAAGGCATACGAGTTACATACTTAACTCAGTGTTACCTCGCCTAGTGGAGCCGACCTTGCACTCAGATTACTTGCCTTGACATTTGCTCGAGCACTCGATGAAGAAACATCGTGTAAGAGAGATGTAGATATGAGTAAGACTGAAGGGCGGATCCAGCTTCCAATTTACGAGAGTCATATTGGCAAGGAAGCAGAGTTCGCTCACAGAGATGGCTTGTTGCTTAAAAAATAACAGAAGTCAACCAGGCGTGGGTCATGTTACGACAACATCTGTGAGTGTATTGATAAACAATGCAGTTAATAAAACAATATCGATCAACCCAGTGTGCGAAGGTCAAAACGTCTACCCCTGGTAGCTTAATACATATATAACTACCGTCCCGTAACGAATGCGAATACTCATATACATATATCTGTCGCATCTAAACAAAGGTGACACACAGCCCTAAATGAAAAGGTTCGAACATTTGGTTCGTTTTAGGCGCTCTGGATCCGCGCTTGATGGGGTTTCATATAAGCGGGCCGGCATTTCCAATTCGGTCTAAAGCTTATACCTGAAGCAATAACTTGTTTGTGATTCTCGTTCATTAATCTACACAGATTCGATTTTATCGGCCGGATTATGTCTTTTCTCCGATATCTAACAAATAAATTTTTCCTATAAATATCTTAACTTCCTCGCCCTTAAAGTCAATTGGTGGTGTTACCTTTTTCGGATTGTTACGTCTCGATTCGAGTTCCCATGGTAGCTTTCCGGTGCCTAGTCAGAGACAAATTATTGAGGAAACGGCGTTCTGGAATATGCCATAACATGCCAGACGCTTATTCAACACTTCATCGTAAAGGATTATTGGACGGAAATATGGCTCAGCCTCGTTAAGGTCCGCTCGTGATAAACCGTAGGCAATAGAATGGCAAGGCTTTATCATCCTTCCATTGATTTTGTTAGCTTAGTAGCGTAGCGTAGTGCGTGCGGGGCGGGGCGGTTCGCCCCGGGGCGACTCTTTATAGGAGGCGGCAAAATCTCTGCTTCATCCTTGGGGAGTCAAGGAAGAAAAAAGGGTGACATGTAGGAGAGGCGTGTAGGAGATGCGGCACTTTTTAGGTTTGATGGGCGGCAAAGTCTAAAATTCATCCTGGAGTGGGCAAGGGGGAGAAGAAAAAAGGGCGACGCAATAGTCCCCTGGGCGCAGCGGATGCGTTTTCTATCTGTTAAACTCATGGACGTAAAGTGGCATATAAAACTTATTTGACAGTTGTGAAACGCTACAATAGTTTATGGTAGCATTAAGTAGCATTACAGTTTATTATAGGCCTATAGTAGTCGCACAGTTTTCTTTTTTTTGTGTTATATGAACCTTTTTCAATCAAGTAGGTACTTGATGATTGATTCTTTTATTTAAAAGCTTGGCTCGGTTTTATTTGCATCCTTCTGGGATTTCAATTACTTTCTCTTTCCAATTTCACGCGTTTCTGTTTTCCTTATCGTAAAACGTTTCGGCCCAACAATGATGAAGTTAAGTCCGCCAATTGTGGTAGTAATCTTTTTTATTTGAGAGTTAAAATATACTACGTAGCCCTAGGTCAAGGTTATTTCTATTGATATAAAACTTCCTAAAGCAGCGAATAATTTGTTGCAAAATTTTCAGTCTTTCAAAGTCCCGATGTAATAAATAACTGAATAAATTCACACAACATCTCATACATTCACCTAATTCTGTAGTAAGTAGCCTATGAATTTGTGTACACCTAGACACTGAACAAACAAGAGCGACCAGTAAAACGCTTCACCAAGAAGCACTTATGTGTGAATATCAGATATTAGACAAATATCTATACATTAAAATACAACTACAAGTATCACACTAAGTGAACAAAAGTGTTCATCAAAACGAATGTTAGTCCAGTGTGGGTATCGAATACCCAGGATTGTAAATGCTCCAACATCAAATCACAAAACCCAGTGGCGTACGTAGGTATGACACGGAGCCGAAAATGCGAACGCATGGACGATAGCAGAGCCTACGTGTAAATATCAACCACGGGAATGAGATTTGCTGTCTGTTAATGAAGTTTGCCCCTAATTCACGGCTGACGCAATTTGGGTCACGGGTGCTGGCTGGTTACGCGATAGAAATAATTGCTCGCCAAATTAAAGCTCACACGGATAACTACTAGAAAATCTAATCATTTTTTGACCTCAATCGAAAGGGGAAAGAAGGTTCATTCATTTCTTTCCAATATCTCTTATGGGGGAGCCACGCTTCGAATGGGCTGGCTCAAACGGATTGATACAACATCCTCACAGAAAACCGGCGTGTAGCAGTGCCTGCGCTGTGTTTCGCCGATTGAAAATGGGTACCGGGAGCCCAGTCAGGCAGCGCACTTGTGACTCTACTGGTGTTGCGGATGTTTAGTTTATGTGTGACGGCAATCGCTAACCGGTGATGCGTTTGGTCGTATATAACACATAAAATAAACATTTAATAAATGTATATATAAATAGGTAAGAGGATAAATATCCTCCGACACAAAACCGGAAAAAGAGGAGAGTTGTAATTTAGATCACATCAAAATGAGAAATGAGAAGAGTAGGCAAACTACACCTTATGACATACCATAGATGATATTACACTTGACTACTATTGTGCCTTCATAATAATGTGCTCTTGACAAAGATATTTTTAGAATTCATATTATCCACGCTGTGGATATTACATTCGTACTAAAAATATCTTAGTTTGAAGATAGTGAATAAAGGAGATTTCCTATTAGACTGGTAAATTACTTTCCGTGAATATCTTCAGAATATTTTGTAGCTGAAGCTGGAAATAAACGAAAAGGTAACGTAGCTTACTGTTTCCTAGCAACTAAAACGAAGATTACCAAGACGCTATTCTTACTCACCTTATTTTTTTACTGGAAGCGCTTTAAATATTGTTTCATTTTAATACTAAAAGAAGATAGTAGTAAATAGGTAGTTTATTTTGTGAAATACATCTTAAGTTTTCATATTAGTTGGTAGGTGGATTGGTAAATCATATAATTACATTGAAACCTAAATATTTTCTTATAACTAATTAAAAACTAAAATTATATTTATAGTAGATAGAGCCAAATATATATCAAATATTTTTCTCTATTTACTATAAATATAATTTAAGTTTTCTGTATAACCTCTATCTCTATCCCTCATTGACGTCACTATCAGTTAGGTTTTGTCGTAAATTTCACTTCAAAGAATATTTATTTTTCTCATTAAAAACCGTAAAACAGTCACTTACACGAGAAAACATTAATTGTGGGTAAGTTACAAATAGTCCAGTAGATTTGGCTTTTTATCTAGTCGATGGCGATAACTGAACTGATGTCGAACTGGGTTACCGATGGCTTGCAAAAAATTGTCGCTGATGCGGCTATCCGGACACAGGGAAAAGCCATGAGCCATAGTCTGGGGGACGACGTATATTCTCGTGCGTTACGTGACCGTTTATCTCATATGCTGGCAGCTCAGTAAAAAAATAATATATGTAAATAATGTATTTACCTCTTCTATTCAGTCTACATCCGTGAGAATCGTTCTTTCTCAGTTAACTAGGCACCATTATTTATTTTCCTCCCCTGTTTTCGTCATTTCTTCACCCTAACCGGGCAAATAGCCTTACAGCTCGTTTAGGGATTATTTTTAACTTATTATTTACGTTTTTTTACTATTCGATGCTTTAATTTGATACCTTCATTTGTTACTTTCAACAAAATATGTTAGTATCGGTAAATACGCAATAACAGAATGAATATTATTTCGAATCGAGAGAATTGTTTTAGTACAAATATTTTTTAAACACGCTTCAACTCTCGAATTGTATTTTCGTTATTTTCACCACAGACAGGCGCGGATCCAGACCTCAAAAATGATTGTGGGAATTGGCGTAGCTTTTTTTTCTCTAGGGAATGCCTTCTTTTCTTTTTTTTTATGTGATAGGTAGCAGATGAGCAGGCGGATCACCTGATGGTAAGCAATTGCCGCCGCCCATAGACACGTGCAACACCAGTAGAGTTACAAGTGCGCTGCTAACCTTTAACCCCCTCTCCTCCCAATTGGGCCTTAGGTACCCTCACTCACTTAACGAAACACAGCGCAGACGCAGCTACACGCCGGTTTTCTGTGAGGCCGTGGTTCACTCCGTTCGGCCCATTCATGCCGAAACGTGGCTCTCCCACGGTATGTTATTATTAAGTGCCACACGGTGGATCCGCGCCTGCCTACAGCAACAAATATTCGGTTATTTTTCTGGCTAAAAGTGATGACCTACGTGTCAAAAGCTATAAAGTAGAATAACTTTCAATTGAAACAAAAAACAATGAAACGGCACAACAATCACTCCGGCCTTTAGTCTCGGACGAAGTAAAATATTTTATTCACCATCAAAGTTTACGCGAATGCTGCAATAAAAACCTTTTGTGAACTGACTTATTATCTCATAAAGAGAGCAATGCGGCGAGTGATTTTTAAATTAATTATAATGTGGATAACAGTTTTCCTCAGTGAGCCCTTCAACAACTTTTAATCATTTTTTTTTTTTTTACTAGTGTGTTTTTATTTCTTGTGTTGTGTCAATTGTCTGTAGTATGTAATATTTATTGTGTTGTGGTGTCCAAATTAATAAATGTATTTTCTTTCTTCTTTCTTTCTTTCTTTCTTTTCATACGTGCCATTAAAAAAAACTTTTGGAAACGCTTTGGAAACCAGGGTGCACTTGGATTGACTTTCCGAATTAGCATTAGATTACATTATTTGACATTCATAAGCTGTATGGACTTTATAATTAAGAATTTTTAATTTTAATCAAAATCAACGATTTGAATAATTCGTTCTCACATTAAAAAATCAAAATCAAACAAATGCAGTTATCGTCCTTATAACAAATAACACAGCATAATATTGCTGGATTATTTAAATTTAACGTGTTTCTTATTATCAAGTCAATTTAGCATGAATTAATATTGAAATTGCAATTGATCTACTATTAATTCACAGCAACAATCTATAAAGAGCTTCAATCTACCAAAAAGATACGCTTATTCATTTACGAGCATTCGTATCGCGTTTATGTACAAATTAATATTCGTGACATCTGTACACAAAACTGTATACTGTAGCTGTATCTGTCAGGCTTTAATGTTACTATAATACTAATATAATATAATAATACTTAGGTCTTAATTTAAGAAGTCATCGCTACTATGACGGGATGGATGATCTTAATATAAATCATAAGAAAATTCTTCACATTTCACCAGAACTGAATCGTATTCATTATTTAGTTTATCAATTTACTAGCAGCCTCCCGTCACTACTTTCCGTGACTTAACTTATAACCGTACCAATAGATGGCGCTGGGAGTCGATTACATCGCGCAAATGTTTCGCTTTTTGGTTTGCTTGTAAGACTTGATATTGACCATGAGATTAACCTCTTTATAACTGACACGATGAAAATTTCAGTCAGTGGACTGAAATTGTCATCGTGGCCGAACTACGTTTTCCAACCTAACTACCAATAACTCTTAAAGCTGTCACCAGCCTAGTAGAACAAAAAAAAACTATTTTGTGCTAATAAGAAGTACCTACCTACGTAGATACAGCCACACATCAAAGTAGGTATAGAAAACTGTCAAATTTCTTTAATCTTCAATAGGTTGTGGTAACCTGACGTGTGGCTGTCTGTGCATCAACTTAACCTTAGCCCTCTCAACAGTGGAAACCACGAACCGCTCGATAAATAAAATAGCCGTTTCTCCGCCTAATGGGGCTAAACAGCAAAACTCCGAAAAACACACGCGGCCAATTTGCCGGTATGAATAAATCGCACTCTAGCGCGGCGACCCGGTGGTTCCGACGAGGAGCGCTTACCACAGTATGGGTTACACTAGCGAGCCGCCAATGAATAGAGGAGAATCCCACAAATATTATAAACGTGAAAGTTTCTAAGTATGGATGGATGTTTTCTAATCTTTCACCCAAAAACTACGCAGCCATCGCTTTAAAGTGCGACCCGCTACCCACTGCGCCACACTGTGGCAGTCCATATAGACTAGAGAGTCAATATAGAGGAAAATAGAGAGTGATCGATAGTGGCTCAGTTTGAGAACCTACCACCCGGGAGTCGTAGTCGAAGAAGATAGGTACACCTCCGGATTTTTTCAAATGTATCCTCCACACGTATGACCACGATCCAGTTGGTCTGGTTTGCTGTTTAATGGGTCGCGAAGTTCAGACAGCAGTCGCTTCATTGTAATTACCAGACTCCCCAAATTCTCAATCAACTATGCGTGCCCTAGGTACAACCAAGAATTACACGCTAAGATGAGAGAGCGACACCAATGAATTACTTTCGTAATGTTCCAAATATCGACAAAATTCACGCGGCTTATTGGTAATACGGACAGACAGCACTCCGTCGCGTAGCGAGCAGGTTATTCAAACGAGAAATGTTTATACTAGATATTGTTGCTTTCCAAATATCAATGAAATATACTTTACGCGGCCAATTTGTGATATGAATAAATCGTATTCCGGCACGCAGCGATCCGTTAGTTTCAACGGGGAGTGGTTATATAGTCATAGAAGAGAAACTCCAATACATAGAATATACCAAATCATGATCTAAGCGCATCAGACTCCAAAGCGAATGGAAATACACACTGAGATGGAGAAGACCAATAACTAATTATTGGTACTAATAATACTGCCTAAATAGTGCTATGTTCCACATAAGAAGAAGACATTACAACTGCTATCTAAACTTCGTAAAAGAAATTCTCTTTTCAGCCATGGAGAATTTCATAACAGAAAGGTATACATTTTTACCCTACGCGGGAATCCATCAACCAACACCCCAATAAAAAGACATTCATATGTTCCAAATGCCAGGGGTGAAGAAAACACTCGCTGCCAATTTGCTGATATGAATAAACCGCACTCCGAGATCACGATCCGGTGATTCCGACGGGGAGTGCTTAGCCACAGTAGGGATTAACACAGTTAGAAACCTCTAATGGGTGTACAAAATGTTTAGAGCCAGAACGTAGCGCCAGCTGTTTACAAAAGGGTTACATCGCGAGAACGCGTAAACGCGTAGTCTGCGTGAACGTGTGCGCTTACAGAGATCTCAATATGTTTCAAAGTGAATAACAGTGACAGATGTAGAAAGATATGACGCGATATACTGATCACGTTGTCGGTCAACAAACAGTTAGATACCAATGTTAGCTAGATATGACATTATCCCAATTAAAAATCAAAGGTATCTTATAATATTCATTGTCACTTCTAATATTACAAATCAAATCCGCTTCGTTAGCCTTCTATCTATTCCAGTTTTTCACCTAGACCTTATTACTAAAAAAAATTGAACGCCTAGTACAGATGACGTCAGGTAACCTCCCCGCAGTGCAAGAATGGTACTGGTGTATCAGACATAAGGAAGCAGGAAGAGTAACATGCTGCCGTGTGTACGTCATAAAACAAAAGAAACTAATTGCACCAAGTAAAATAATTAACCATAAATTGTTCGTAAAGATACCTACACGGATATTCAGAATTTATTTTTACAGAGATTCAATTTTTTTTCTCTACAATCAAAGACACTACTTACGTACGAGTATTCGCCGTTTGCCATATACGAGTAGACTCTCAGATCATAACGTTCTAGAAATACGGACGTAAACACTGGCTGGCTTTGTTTGAACAACCTCAGCAAATGTGTGCGTTGGCCGGGTTGTACTTGTTGGTACGATGACTTCGCTGACATCCCCTGTATTGTGGCTCGGCTTTATTAGTACAACTTCGATGTTTGCCGCAGGAGGATCAGGGAAGCAGTCTTTCTGTAGCAAGTAAACATTGAGGCAACTTAAACAGCTTCAACACGGTTGCAACTTAGCTCTTCTCGCACTTCGTAGTTTTACACAGTGTGTATTTGTGAATATTTACATCTCTTCAGCTACGTCTTCTATCAATCATTCTGGACAACATTTGTTCTATGACTTTTGGAAATTCTTATAAAGAAAATTAAACTATTACATAAAAGGGTGATCTATATGACATGAACCGTCTTCTCGTCTGTCACCTAATTTATTATATAGAAAATAGATACCTCTTAGCATGGATAAAGTGCTAGGTATAGGTAGATAATTTCTATTGGCATATTTTTTCTCATGTGTGTTCGCCTGTGTGTCCTTCGATGATTGGGTTAGGTCCTTAATAGTATGAAAGCGACAACCTTAACCATTCATAATTTTGATCTATTCAGTTTTCCTAAACTATATGAAGATGCACGGCTTTAAAGCCATTTGTATTGTGCCATAAGTGCGATATGCTAGGGTTGTTACGAGTATTTTTAATACTATGTTAGCTTACGGAACAGTAAAACTGCAAAATGGTATATTCATTTTACGCTTGGAGTGGGTGAAATGGTATGATTGTAGGAGTAAAGGTATAGCTCAGATTCCAATGAGATTCCGAGGTGAATAACGTGGGAATATTTGAGTGTGTTGACGGCTTGGTGGATGATATCCTTACTACAAACACCAACTAATACACAGGGATTTTGGGGCTTGGGAGACAAGGCTATAACTGACCGTAAATAATTCTAGGTCTTACTGTAGATTAAACCGATAGCTTTGCGGGCAACCGGAAAGATACAAAGCGGGTTATGATGATAATTAAAAGCTGGAGTGGCGATAAAACGAATAGACCATTTTAGATGTTCTACGATTTACTTCTAAGCGTTGAAGAGCTAAAATTCGGCATGAATGAGCCAGCTCGACCGGACCGACCAGAAGACCGGCGTGAGTAGCGCCTGCAATGCGTTTCGTCTAATGAATTAGGGTACCGGAAGCCCAATTGGGGGAAAGGGGATTAAAGAAGGGCAACACAATTGTGACTCCACAGGTGTTGCAGGTGTCTATGGGCGGCTGAAATCTCTTACCATTAGGTGATCTGCTCGTCTGTCATCTATTACATTAAAAAACTTGGAAATCCAGTACGTAGTCCTCTGCAGGACCTTTTTCTAGTAGTGGATGTGAATCAGGCAGTAGGTATTGTAAACGCCACATGACCAGGAAAAACCTTAGAGGCGGTCGCGCTACCTCTGTTTCAAAAGAAATAGGGCATGATCTTAATGTAGTGGAAAACTAACCCACCATAAGCTTAATTATTATCATCCATGATCCTATGAGGTCGAATGTAGGTATGAAAATGTAACGTCAACACATGTAATTCGACCCAGCAATGCCCAGCATCTATCACAACTGTCCCATTGATATTGCTACTAAAAGCAGCCGTAATCTAAACATTATTTCTATTTTCCGAGGCATTTGTGGGTCAAGGGTCGCTCCAAAAAGTCTATAAAGCAGAAAGATATGCCCCAATATCGATGATGTTTGTTTAGGCAAGCCCGTCGTAAAACTTAAATTGTTCCGGGTATGATATAGTGAGTTTGCACCAGCCGGGGCTTAGATCTGATTGTGTTGCGTAATTCTTGCATACTCAGCTTATTTTAGATTAATTTTATGGTTTTGTGTGTGTTTGGTATTATGACGGTTATTTGCGGCTTAGAAGATTGAATCTGATCCCTTGAAACTCAGATATGAGTAAAATAGATTATTTATTCATTCATTCATACTATTTATAAAGAGACAGCTTTTACAGACAGACAACCTCTAGGCTTAATTACATTGTATGTAACCCATAAATACGAAAAACATGCGCGAAGTAATTGACACACAGCTCCATCTATTGTAACTAATAGTAAAACTATGTTCCGAAACGAGGGAGAGCTACTAGTATGATAATAGATTATGAGCAGCTTATTGCAAGAACTCATTAAAATTACAAATAGCATTAAGCCTACTTTATTTATGTGTCAGTACATTATACCTACGTTCGATTAGGTAAGACTCATTAAAGTGATTTATGAAGAATATTATAAAAACTAATAATTCAGTTTTGGACGTAATACTTAATGATAATAATTGGAACGCATACAGTCGGAAAAAAGGCTAGAATCTTTGATTTATACTTGATTTTCTTTTTGCAATTAATGAATTTATGCGTAAAGCTGACAGTTCTAGTGATCTAGGAATGGTAACGATCATGCGAACAAGTTTGTTTACATACGATTTAAATAAAATTAGGGGCAGCTGGGCAGACATGGATTTGAAATATCTGCCGCCCAGGGAATATCCAGAATTTAATTCGCCCCCAACATGTAGGCTTTTTCACCAAAATTTAGCGGCCTTTGAATTCATGCCTAGGCATAGCATATTCAGCCTATTTATGAATCAAGATCTGCAGCTGGTGGTTTTATACCCATCCGCGGCTTGTCACTTTGTTTCGTTACATAACTTAGACCAGTACCAGTAGATGGCGCTGGTAGTCGTTTACATCACGCAAGTGGTTAATTTGTTTGGTTTACCAACAAGCCTTAGTGCAGTATAAAATTAACCTCTTTATTAATAGTATAGAAGATACATACTACAATCAGTATTTAGTAATCATAGTCTGACGTGATGTGCCGTATGTCAACAAAAATGACATCGATAGGTTTCTAGTGGATGTTTACTTTGATATCGGTTTCCCGGAAGATCGGATATACTCCTAACTAAAGGGAACACGGAATAAGGTCCGTGTACATAAACGAGACGGGGGTGGCTTCGACATTTTCCGGACACGAAAATAAATAAATTTCTTTTTTCTCTTACTCACACATACCTTTGTAGCATGGAATGGTAGCCAGCCCCTCTTCTGCCTTATAAAAATCAGATTTGAACACACCTGCTCACCGTCAAGGACTGGCAACAAGTGGTACAGGATTGACCGAAGTGGTGTTCTCTTGTTTCGGAGGCCAAGACTCGTTTCGGGTCGCTGAGCCAGTGGAGAAAGCAAGTAAGTGCTCACTGTCTGCTGCATCATCATCATTTTAGCGTTTTGCCCCGGACATTTCCACTTCGAACGGTCTTGGGTTGGGCATCCATTGTGGTGAGTTTATTGGCAGACCCTGTTTGGACGTCAATTACGAATAATTTGCACGAGCGAACTAAAAAGTACCTAACTGTCTACTGGCTAGGTAGCAGCTAGGCCACTGTGTAAACTAGTCTAAATACATAAAAAGGCTGAAATGGCGAACATTGGAGGAGAGCTATGTCCAGCCGTGGGTTAAGACAGTCTGATGATAACCCAAAACCACATACCTCGTCCACGTAAGTCCCGAGTTGCAGCTGTGCACTGCACAGTGGGCAATTTGCGTCAACCGCTTTATTACTTCGCCACTTCATATTTTGGCGCTTATTAATGATTTTGTAATTGGTGCCCTGTCACTCGCATTCACATTACGTGCACATATTTTTTATTGACTTAACGTGCAGTGGGATTATTTGGAATGAACCTGTGAGGTAAATGAAAATATTTAATAAAATACCTCTATATATAAATATATTCCTAAGAGTGTCCCTCCTAAGAAAACTTTGCCTCTGGTGTGTCCCTAGTGTGACCTATTGACCGGACTCAGGCATTGTACCCTGACTGGGTGTGGACTTATGGAGACTGAGGTCAAAGTAAAAGTGAATCTGAGGCTTCTTTTGCAACCAATATAATAATTAAATAAATATACCTGCAAACCTTTAAAAAAGAGCGTATTCTTTTTAAAGTACCGACGGCTCACCTGTGACTTCTGGTGCTGACATGGTGTCTTGACTCTGGACATTGTATAACCTTGGGAAGTGGTAATCGCCTAACATCTGGTGATCCGTCTGCGCGTTTGTCCCTATCATATAAGAAACACCTAATAGGTATACGTAGGCAATGAAAATCAAACTCGAAAAAAAACGTCTAAACATTAAAATATCTAAACTTCCTAATAACCGTCCATATCGGCCGAAACCCCAATTATTCCCATAACTCCGATATGGTGGCTCAATCCGATTGTCGAGGCCCTCGTTATTACACGACCATTTATTTTATGGAGATTCCCGGTCACAGTTCGTTACCTCTGGGATTTATTGATAGATACCCAGTACTAGTGATGGGATTGGTTGAATTTTACTCGAGTGATATCGCGAAAAAAGTATTCGAATGAAAATCATTGAAGTGTCCAGTGTCAAACTTAACTCAAATATTTTGTGACATCATTTAAGTTCATTTCAATTTACTTTAGACTTAATCTAACCCTATTAGTTACTTCAAGACTGCCTTTCCTTGAAAACTGCGTGCACGACTTAACAATCCGAGTGTAGAGTAATCCAGTGAAATTGTAACTACTCGAATGATTCGACTGGAAAAATTTGACTCGAGTTGTTACTCATTACTTTACTAGTGATTCCCAAAGCATTTGTCGCCGGTGACCAAGTCATCGTATATAGAATAGAAGGTTGTCTTATTTTGAATTTTAGTACAACAAATTTTTTGATAATCTTTGCTTTCTTTAAGATAAGTTTTTATTCTTTGGTTCTAACCAAGGCTGGTAAAAAGGTGATAACCAAATTAAGGTTACGACTTTACAAAAATACGCCAATTAACTACACGCAATGTCAATTTGTATTACTCGAATGCAATCTATTAGTTTTATTGTCATACTTAAGAATATTCTCGGGCCATGATATATCAAAGTTAGGGACCTATTCTCCTATAACTACATGCTACATTATTGTGTTTTGTTGCAGGTAAGCCGGTTTGTCTACCGACATTTGCAATTCAGTGGGTGAGTGACAACTTTTGTTTTATTTATGACCTAAAATTTGTTTTTTGGTCAGCAATTAGGGTTCGCGCGTGTATTTTGTTTACAGGTGATGGAGGACTGATAGTTTAGGGATTTTTTAAAGACTGTTTACCGACTCTTTAAAATGCATTTTACTATTTTAGTCACCGTCGACAAAAAAATATTCATTGAATTATCTTGGGGGCAAGATGCACATATTAATTTAAGGCGAGAAGGAACGGGTATCTTTTAAGATATCGTTGCTTTCCATCAGGTGCGATTGTTGTCAAGCGGCAGCTTACAATTAATGAAAACACTTTTTAGCTTCTTTAGTGGTAGAGCTTTAAATAAGAAACATATTTTATTCTATTTACCACCAACTAATTACAAAGAAAATTATATCCTTTCACCTAGGTAATAAATACTAAAAATTTTTCCTCGAAATATTAAAGGTTAAAGGCTTCTTTCTTAACAGGGGACATGTACTATGTTACCTATAGTACATTTGTATTCATTTTATAGGTGACGGGATATAGTTTTAAAAGAACAAAAACGTAACTTTTTGGACACGGATCGAGGTCCGTGGATACAGATACGAGAACGAAACATCACTAGTTCTTAAGTTTTAGTTCTAAAATATTATGAACTTGATTTATTTAATGCCTGTACTATACCAATATCTGTCTGGCTGTTTACGAGCATTACTATTAGCACAGTAATAAAATACTAGATAAGTCAGCCATAACAACAATATTACATTGTTGTGAGGTAAAGCTATTTACGTCACCGCAATAGAAGACCGTATGGCAGAGGGAAACCTATAGGTATGTACCACAGTATTCATCATACGAATGTTTACCAGGGTGGGGATCAAACCCACACCTTTGGCGTATAATAGACCCGAAGACGAGATCAAAGCTCAGTTATTTCTACACTATAACACGAATGATGTTCATTCCGTTCAGATCCGTAGCCAATTAACTAAGTAAGTGAATTACGTCTGTTCTCAGAATCTCGCGTTTATTCGCTAACTGGATGAAGATTTCGAAACTGACGTTATACTTTACGAGCTGGCGTGCATTTAAGTCAACAAAGTAATAAAGCGTTTTTGACGGATAAATTAATAACAATTGTGACTTTTTGAATACTTATGTTTTTAAACTTTCGCGTTGCATTATACAAATACTTCATATAAACGGGACTAAACGCGACGAAAATTAATGTTCGCTGTGTGTTCGCTTGTGACCACGGCTGTTGTAACGCATTCGAAACGTCAAGCAGTAAGTGCTAGAATGTACTTATTAATTTTCGTCGCGTTTAGTCCCGTTTATATGAAGTTTGAATACTTGTCCGCAACTTTGACCTGTTTGCATGGCCCAAAGATTGAGTGGTTGAGAATGCCTCTTGGCATTAAGTTCGACTATTGTACTATGTGTTGAGAATCAACTAAGGATATTAACCTTTAATAAGGCAACAGGGAAATAATTGTAGATCCCACCTGATTTTGAACCTTATCTACGATAACATAGCAAACACTAATGACATTTTTCGTTGACTTATGACCTTTTAATGGTTAAAACTTCAGATTTATCTAAGACCGTTGAGTTTGTTCTGTAGAATTAAGGGCAATAAAATTTATGTCAATTAAGAGCCGTAGTATCCCACTACAAGGCAAAAGCATCCCTCAGTCATTTTACTCTTTCAACCCGAAGCTGCAGAAAACCAGTCTAAATAAATAATTATTTATTTGTTATTTAGCGTATTACAGATTTAATGACAGCTACACAATATTTAGAAATTGATGCCAAATTTTCCGACCTGAAGCAAAACCTCAATTAACAGCTTAATTAGCCAAAGTAACCCGGCAGATGCAGACGTCTCTTAATCGCCACTTAGACATCGCTTAAACAGCACAATGGGACAAGAAGGGCTTAAATAAGGCGACAGCGATTTTATCACACGTCGAGGCAAATTATGTCTCTCGGCGTTCGTTGAGTGCCTCGTAAAAGACCCACTACACTTATATTAGGGTAATATCAGTGATCTCGGTCATGCAAAACGACCTTCCAGATCCAAGACGTCATCTTAAGAAGATTGAGCAAAACAGCCCTCGCTCATCCGCTTATTATACGTAGATCGTATCGAGTTATACCCTTTAATGGAGACCTTATCCTCCTCGTATTTTTAGTTTAATTATCCTTATTTGCTTTGTGCGCTTTTTGTGGTAAGTTTACTTTGTTTACTTGGTATAAGCATTCTTGTTATTCTTAGTGTAGTTTTGCATTGTCAGGGCTAGCGTAGTTTTATCTGCTCCTAGCTTCCCACTCGCAATGTTTCTTGCGATAACTAATTGATATTTTCTTATAGCAATGAGACGTTTTTTAATACTAACAATATAAATACTGTTAATTAGAGCTATGACATCATCGTTCTTCAATAGTGGACGAATTTTAGTAATCGGTCTCGTAGTTTTTTAGGTAGTATTATTCCTTTTTTAATACATACAACTCTTGTGGTATCAAAACTTTAGCAAGTATCCCGAATTGTAAAAGAGGAAAGTGTACACCAGTGTATTCCAAATAACCCACGTTTTGGATAGTTTCAAAAACGTGTTACCAGTATTAAGGTTTGGTTCCCCTGTTAAACCATTTCACCCAATGGGGCAGACGGCAGTCGCTTCATTGTAAATACCAGACTCCCCAAATCCTGAATCATGGTCTAAATGTTCCCCAGAGTCCAACGCGACAACTTTGGATGCAACCGGGAATATCACGCTAATATAACAGATTCAGACACATTGGGAAATATTAGAAGTCCTATCAAAATACGATAATATAAATAGCTCTCAAAAATGACAATCGTTTAAGCTTTTGGGACTTAGCTAACAAAATTAATTTTGAATTTTGCTTTAGTCAGCCAGTAGTCCAGTTAAATCAGATTTGTCCTAGTAGAGTCCTGAATTGATTTAGTTTAACTAGACTTTCGCTATCTCTTGGTATTAATTTAGAATGTTTGTTTTTGTAATTGAAATTATTTCTGCTCTGGAATGACGCAGGCATATATTATCTTTCTTGTTGAATGCATTTCAGGGAAGTTTGTTGTTCTTATTATTTGTAGAAACAATTTTCAATATTTTTTTTATTTCTCATACTTAACTAAGTAACTAGATAAGTATGTAATAATCTAACATTATACTGACCTGCCACCACCTGCACCACTTAAATGGAATAAATCTACTTGTAATGAATATAAAAATGCCCATCCATTTAAGTAAATAGGTATCCTATCACAAATGTCCATGAACGTAGTTACAAATTTGTATTAATTTTCTTGGTGGCACTCGAATAGACGGATCACCTGATGGTAAGCGATTGCCGCAGCCCATAGACACCCGCAACACCAATGGAGTCACAAGTGCACTGCATATCTTTTAACCCCCTTTCCCGTTTCGAGCTCTCCTCACTCATCGGAAGTGCGTAAAACAGCGCATTCGCTGCTTCACACCAGTCTTCCATGAGGCCGTGATATCATTCCAATCGAGCCGGCCCATTCATGCCGAAGCGTGACGGATCTCCCACAATATTTTCGTCAACTTCCAGTAGCCTATATTGTATTAACAACATAATTCACCGGACTCGCCTGTTGAGGGAAACCAGTGGTTATGATAGCATGTAATAGGCGATTATATCCACGCGTTGGCTAACGTTGAGGAAACACGCCCGGATTGCTGCCCTGATTGATTGATAAGCCAATTGCAACGTTGTATGTATTGTATAAATATAGTACTATAGATTGACTTTAATCTATATTGCCAAGATCGTATTTATAGTCCGCTAACTACTTACTAACTACCGTTAGTTTGCGCACTTGTGAAAAAGAAGACTTTCTACTAAAATTGGTTTCTGCGCACTCAAAGTCATCGCTACACTTACATACCGCGGACTGTCTTTGACCATAGAGTTTTTTCAATTTAGAGTAGGTATCTATCTATTTATCTAGGTATATTCAGGTTGTACCTGTAGGCATTTACATCCATATAACTACCTATTCTATTCAATCAATGATTTTTGGAAAATCGCGTAAAAAATACAACTTTTTATACAAAGTTGGTGGCTTGTTCATTTTGTATGGGGAACAAATCTTGTTCAAAACGTTTAGTAGAAGGTTAAAGGGAAGTAAATTTTCACAGATACACCCTACATATAACCAAACCTACATAATAATAGTAAATACTCAAGTCGGGCTTCGCAAATAAAATGAATTTTTAACCTATTACTGCAAACAGTAGCCGTTCGTACTACATAAAAAATCGGCCAAGGGCATTCAATCTCAAATATGAAAATAATTGTAACTTTCTGCTACGGAACCGTTCATGGGCGAGTCCAAATTAAACTTGACTGCATTTTTTAGATTTAATCTAAGGTTCAGAAACCTCTTTGACGTCTCTCACTAGGTATTTAACTTATTTATTTAAATTAATTGAATAATTTGTACTGTAGCGTATCGAAACGCAATCCTATTGGCTGCTCTCGCTGGGCCATCCATCCAGATGCCACTCAGTGTCCCATTTAGCTTCTTAGTTTTATTAAAACCTCCATCTCAGTCAGTGTAGCCATACCAATCTACAGTTTAACTGTAGATCTACAGTTCTTTGTTTTAGCTCTACTAATCTACAGTAGACTATTTATTTTATTTTATACAATAATTGTGTGGTACAGTAGGATCAGTATATCGCTAAAACGCCAGCTGCTAAAGTTTTGCTAAAACGCCGGCGTTTTATAGTCTGACTGTAGTTTTGACTGACTTGCGTCAGTTTTTAATATTTCCACTTGACTCAATAGTACAAGTGTTGCCCTACTTAGTTTGAGACCAGGTTGATTGGTGTGGTTTTCTGACTCATTTATTTATATTATTTCCTCTAACTATTCGTAGGTTGACCGTAAGAAATCATTACAAGAGATTCTTCAAAAACTTCCCGTAAACCTTTGGTGTAGTACCATACATTATTGTATTTTGTTGGAGAAAATAAAACCTACAGTTTGCTACAGATTTAAATAAATATTTACTCTTACAGTTGACAACACTAATCCCACCGTTGATATAGAAAAACGATCCGCAGCCATTTTAAAATGGAAAGTCGGGATTTATAGCCTAATATTCTAATTGGAACTTACTAATAAATCGTTAGTTTTATTTATTGCTCTCCCCGCTGGCTACGGTCATAAATCGATGTCGTTATGGTTCCATCATAGTGCTCATGTAAACGGTAGCTGGATGGACCTATCATCTGATTACCTTAACGCCGTAAGGCCCAGACAGCAGACACAATGGAAAATCAATTGTTTTATGCCTTTTAAAAGGCTTTTGGGTTTTACGACGTTAAGACAAAATACAACGTAAACGGCGTCACACGGGATTACCTTTTCGGACGTTGGACCGTCCTTACATCTGAGACACAAGTGCTATTTTTGCACGGCGGGGAGTGGGCGGATTTAACCACACGCGTTTGATAAAAGGGTGAGATAACAATAAAGAGTATTTAATTTTGATTTGATCGTGTTTGACTCACTTAAGGGTATCTTTAAGAGCCGGCAACGCATTAGTGATGCCTCAGGTGTCTGCTCGTTTGTTCGCCGTAATGAAAAAAACTTACATAAGTTTTCGTTTAACGTCGTAAGACCCAAAATCTGTTTAAAAGGCATAAAACAATTGATTATTGATTGGGTCTGCTGTCTGGGCCTGACGACATTAAATGAAAAGGGCGCTAGTCCCAAACGTAATAATGTTTTGCTACTGACTTCCTATGTACCTACTGTGTCTTCGTGCTAACTCCTCTGTGTTAATTGTGATGGTTATGACATAAGCGATCTAAATATCAGTATCCAGTACTATTTGAAATAGTCACAATTTCACCAACATAATAACAATGTTTGTTACATTATGACAATTCAATTTATACTTTAGGGTTGTCGATATAATTAAGGTAGGTACATTTTGTCAATTACAGAGAAAGCTACCCTCTCCCATCCTTTCCATGTGGCCAAGCCATCGGAGTCTGTGAGCTTTTATTTATTACCTGCTTTAAAAAATACCGATAAATAATGTTCCCACAGGTTGGCAGTACGGAAGTTACAAACAGTGTCGGAACTCGGAAGGTGAGGACAGAGCCATCCTTGACCCGTTGTCCTACTTACGCGCCGCAGCCTTCGAAAATTACTTGTTTAATTTCTATCAGTCCTTGAGACTTGTTCTGGTTAGAATAATCTGAACGGAACGGAAACAAAAAAAAGTTATTTTTGTTTCCTCTTTTGTCTGATATCTGTTGATAATTTTACCAATAATTGTCCGTCATTATCAAATCGCTTATCATCAGGTGATACGTCTGCTCGTCTGCCAGCTGTCACATAAAAAAAAGAAATTAATTAAAAAACTTACAACGTCTGTGGTGCCCATGCTGATTAGGTATAAAAGATACGGTCTTCATATTTATTAACCTATTAACTAAAATGCGAAAAATATTTCATAGATATTTTGTCTGCGTTCACTTCTAATGCTACAATATTAACATTTTGACCGTACATTAATTTATGCAAACAATTCCAGTTTGTTTACCTTTTTATCGCTTAAGACCAGCATGCAGCGGTTCGTAGCCGCTTTTCCGCGTGTACGACGCTCTCCGCGGCTCGCTTTCCCGCTGCAACGCTGAAGCGGAAGCGTTTTCTAGAAAGTGCTTCCCGCGTTTTATTCGCGCAGGCGCGGTCGCGTCCCGTCCCTTTCCCGCGTACTGCGCGCCAGTCGTCACTGCGCACCGATACGCGACCCCGCGCGACCCGCGTCGCATCCACGATGATTGCTGACTTGCCGGTGTTACCATTGAGAGCGGCGGAACGTCAACTTTATACCCCATGCCGTTCAGCCCGGACCACCGTCCCCGCGCCGGCAACCGTCAACGCGGCTAACGGTACCTTTGTGTTTATTTGTATGCAACGCTATGACGTAGTAAGTAAGACGTAGCTGAGAGGACTATGTTCAATTCGCGTCGTATGAGCGATTGCGCGGTTGAATACGAATGAACTTTTCGTGACCTTTAAGGTTGCTGCGTCATTTGCAGTCGCATTACGGTTTTGCGCATAATCTAATCTGTTTGCGTAGGAGCGGTGTTACGGATGTTTGACGAAAGCGTTATGACGGATGAAGTTACAGATGGTTGATTCTGATCCTGATTTGGGTCAGTGATCGTAAAGTAAGGCCGGGAAGGTCGAGCGGGACTCGCCGGCTTGCGACTTGTTGCTCGACGCCGTTGTTTACAATGTGGATCCCGCATTTTCGCGTCGATTTACGTAGGGCGAAATGACAAACATTTCACGAATGAACGCTCGGCGACGGATATCGCGATGCCTTCGACAGCGGCGAAATGATCTGATTAACCCTAGTGTGAATCGCCCTGTCCTTTTTAAAAGATAGAGTTCGGGGCGGGAGCAACCTTGGTTAAAAGTGTTTGTTTTTTTAACAGTTTTATCTTTATTTGCTATTTATATAGACTAACATTAACCTATTGAATGCTGAAATTATTACATGGCCAAACTTGGTAGCCAATAATACAATAGATGCGTATATACATACAACCCACGTGTCGGCATTAAATGGGTTAAAGAATAGGTACTCTCCAAATTTTAAATAAAGAAATTTGAACTTTAGTTAAGTACCAAAAAGTCAACATATTTTGGTCTATACTATAAAGTTGAGAAAAAATGTGATGTTCAAACATCACGTTAGCCTCCAAGCTAAAAAGTTTTTGAGTATTCGCTATTCGAATATTAGTTTGAAATCAGAGGACCTACAATGAAACGGAATTCACAACCGAACGTCCCGAAATCCGCGTCCCTTTTACACACGCTTTGAGTTTCTTTTGCTTGGATGCGACAGGTTTCCGTTCGTGGCGGGACGGTTTTAATGCACTCGTATGAAGCTGTTGTGAATAAAACCAGATGTTATTGCAATGCCAACTCATATCGATCGTGTTCAAGAAAATCGTCTACTAGGAAATGTTTGTGCGGCTGGTTTCTTAGAAGTCACCAAGGCAATTTCTTAACAATCCTGAATTTCCGGGAAGACTTAGAATATATTTTCGAAGTTTGCCCGATGAATATAGGCGAGTATTTTCCTAGAAGGGCTTCAAACATTTGGAAATTCGTTTAGTCCCCTTATTTTATTTAAGTAGCCAATTTTACTGGAAAGATTTCAACGTAGGTTGACAGAGTTGATAGACTTATAGCGAAAGTATTGTATTTTTGAAACAGCGTTAGAAGAAAAAGTCCGTGAGGAATCACGTTTTCGATACAGGCCAAAACTGGAAAAGTCTGGTAATGAAGGTTTCACTTACTTATTTACTACATTGGCTCAGCGACCCGAAGTGGATCTTGGCCTCTGACAGGAGAATTTGCCACTCCTATTCTCAGGCACCTCTTGCCAATCCGGCGTTTGAAGGTGACCAAGATCCTTCCTGACGGTCTGGTCTGGTCCATCCAGCGATGAATGTTTGTTTGTGAAGCAGCGAATCAAGGTTTTTACTGCTGAAAAAACCGATAGATACAAAGACGTTATGGAGGCATTGGCTATATTTTGACAGTGTTATGTCAAAATATTCTATGGTGCAAAACAACCAATGCCGTCAAAGTTGGACCTCCCTCCTACGTAACGCCATCTCTCGGATATTTAATTTCTGAACACCCTCATTACATTATGATTGCGAGCGATTGCCATATGCCCTTCGCAACCCTCACTCACATTACACAGGGGAGCCATGGTTTACCCGTTTACAATCATTATCTCAACATAATAAATATTCTAATAATAGCTTCCGGGATTTGTGTACACTTATTTGCTACGTAAGTGATTTTTGAGTGGCGGTAGATGTCAATTACACCACGTGTTTTGTCTTTTCAGATTACTTCAAACCTTGTTGTCTTTAGAATTAACCTCATTAGAAGCAAATTTAGAAGTAGTATAGATACAATATTATTTTCAACCCTTTCATTCATCTCTCACTATTCAAGAGTCTGATAAAAGAAAACAGTGTATTGATTCGAGCAACGTAGCGAACGCCCACCACGTCCGATACGTCTTTCATAGTTTACTAGGAAATACTGAAATAACGACATCTATTTGACTTATACAGATTTTCATTACAATCTACTTATAAGATGAACATTTTTAAGTTTCGTGTAACATAACACGAGTTCCCAGAACAAGGGAGAAACACTAAATAAATAAATTCACACAACACCTCATTTTGATCTGACTCCGTACTAAGTACCTTAAGCACTCGTGTTACAGATATCTAACGACAGAGGAAACATAAAATAATTTACTTTAATACATATTATATCACCCAGACACTAAACAAACACAACACAAGTTTTCATCACACGAATGTTTGTCCAGGGTTGGGATCGAACCCACAACCTTTGGCGTATGAGGCAGGGTCACTACCAAATGCGCTATCGGGCCATTCAAACATTGCAATTGGTGGATTCAGTACTTTGGGGAGGCTTTTTACCAATTGCAGAACTTTGCAGACTAATAAAAAATGTCCGAGCATGTTACATTCGTACAGCCACACATCAAAGAATACAAAACTGTCAAATTTATTCAATCGACTCTATACTCGATACCCATACACATTAGGTTGAATATTAGTTGAGGAAATTTGACAGATTTTGGTATCCTGATATTGTGTGCCTGACTGTACCTACGAGTATTTGACAGGAGCTTTATTCTATAAGCCAAAGATATGGCTTATAAAATGGCCTATTAAACCCCGCCTGTACTTACCACTTTGTACCGAGTAAGCTTCATATTTTACGCCCCATTTTTTCAGGATTGTTTCTCATCCATAACAGTTTGTGCTTTCTCAATGTCAACTGAATTTTTATGATATTCACTTCATCTCAACAGTGGAGTTTTGAAAACTACAATACATTTCGTTAATAAAATATTAGGATCATTTCTAATGCCGCATTTCTATAATTTTGCACGGCTCATTTAATGGCTTGGAGGTCTTCTATGCCACTTTTTAATCGTTTTATCGAATTGTTTTGTTGTATGTTCGATTGTATACGTACATTTACTATACTTGGTAATGATTCTGAACGTCTAACCATGATTCCAGTTGGTCTGGTTGTTCTGTAAAATGGTTTTTTTTATGTGATTGGCCGCAGACGAGCAGACGGATCACCTGATAAGCGACTGCCTCCGCCCTATAGACAGACACCTGTAACACCAGTGGAGTCTCATGTGCGCTGCAAACCTCCCAATTGGGTCTCGGCTACCCTCACTCACTTGACGAAGCAGAGAAAGACAGCGAAAGCGCTGATTTTTTGTTAAAAGGTTGCGAAAGTCTAACGGCATTATAATTATCAAACTCACCAAATCCGGATCGTGATCTATCATACGTACCCGAAAAACACAGGATATGGATGCAATCCGAATTTACACACCTGGCAACCCTAGCCGATAAATATTAGCGCCGGCAACACTCGGTCTGACGAGCGTCCGCGTCGTCCTGAAAGGGTGGGTAGGTCAGGGTGACTTTCAGGCGCCTTCCTACACTGAATAGACGGCTGGAAGTTATATTAGCTTAGCCCTAAATTCCGTTACTTTGTTCATTTAGGGTTTTGATTACAGTCGGTAGTAAACAAAGAGGTGTCGAATATAGGCTTAGTGTTCATTTTGTTCTTTAATATTTGTTGAGGCTGGACTGTTTATACTTGATGCCAATTAAGAAACGTCAGGTATCAGTGAATCAAAATATATTTTTATAGGACACGTTCACAAGACTAAGAAAACCATAAATAATAAATAAAAACAATGTCCTTTCAAAAACAATAAACACAAATTATATAAAACATAAACAATATAAAATGGGGCTGGTCCAGTCGACGTTCCTCAACAATGTTATATTTACATCGTATTGCGTGCTAAACAAGTGACTTATAATGAAAATGTCCCGTAAAGATTGAGAATATACCTGTCGCATTCAAACAAAAGCGCGCACATGCGCGTGTGAAAGGGAGGATGAAGTCCGATTCAGTCGTAACACCCGCTTCAAATTAGGCCCTCAGTACAAATTTTGTGTCCTCAGGTTACGCACACATGCAACAAACTCTTTTTATCAATGTCAGTTAGAGCCGACCTTTATTGTAGGTGCCAAAGGCGGTTATGAAAGCTAGTTTTCACAACTGACATTTCAATCATCAACAAACACTTTTGTTGGTGCGGGAATCGAACCCGCGACCCATGTCTCTCAACCGGCGCTCAAACAACTACGCTAAACGGGTCGGCATACATAATTTCCAACTCAGAACGAATCCTCTTCACCGATCTCCTATTGATTCTTCGTTCCAATGACAAGTATTTTACTTTGCTAAGTTGTCGTAGTATTTATAAAAATAATAAAACTTTTTTTCTTTACTATAGTTAGTGTGTTGAAAGTTTGTCTTCTCTAGGTCAGACAGGACTCGCCCTCGACCTTCACGCCTCAGAGATAGCCCGTTAGTACGCTGGGGAACAAATTTTATTAGCTTACCTCTAAAAAGATAAACAGATAAATCGCCCAATACATCCAAACATGCAACTTTTTTATTATTTTCCATTAAAGTTATTTTATCTATAGTTACTTAGTAGATACAGGTCATTCAAGTTATTTTATCTATAGTTACTTGTAGATACAGGATGTATCGGTAGGTAAATATTTTATTCCTCTTAACCGCCTCTTTTACCACCATTAAATGTTCTAAACAACGTCAAGTTTTCATACAAATTGGGTCACGTGACTTGTTCATTTTGTATGGGAAGACGTAAAAAATTTCAACGAATTTACAAAGTCGTAGCACAAACGTTCTGAGTGGTTGTTAGAAGTGAAAGTCAAACTGTTTAAACTGCCGGACAGGAGTTGAAGCGGTCGCCATGGCCGAAATCGGCCGGACTCCATCATCATTATCATCAATTAGGTACGGGTTGTTTTCGGTTCTGTACAAAAATGTATCATCATCATCAAACTGTTTACCGATACACGTATTACTTTGTCCCGTGCGAAAATCAAACTCACGGCCTTTGACGCACAATACAAGGTCGCTAACAAATGCACCACCCATCAATATTAAGACTCAATACTCAATGCTTTATTTGCGTTTCACAGTGTGGTACAGACAAGATCATAAATAGTAGACTATCTTTATTGCACAGAAGTAACTTAATGCTATTACCATAGTTTATACATATTTTTAAGCCAGCGCTTGACCACAATCGCACCTGATGGAAAGTGACGATTAGGTCTAGTTTGCCTAGAAGATGCCTGTTCACTCTTGCCTTAAAGATATCCATCCAGATTAGTGATCGGTAAAACAGACATCAACAGGGAGTTCCACTCCTTAGCTGTCCGTATTATAAATGTGAATGCAATTTCGGTATTATCGCAAATAACAAATACTTCCTGACAACATTGTAGGTATTCTAACTTTAATGGCGAAAGAACTAGTTTATTCATGATGACCGTGACGTAAGCAAAATGGATCATCCACCGGCTAATCTATCTCAGTCATGTTTGGCCCATTTTTGTGGGAATCCGAACGAACCAGTATTGGGGACGTCGCAATTTGTGCGCTCGGTTTGCACTGATAGCTCAACCTAGAATGTATTCATATACTTACTAAAAGCTTATAAAAATTGTTATGGTAGATAGATTGAAGATACTTTTTTGCACACACATAGAATAAGACTCTGTCAATGTCACACAAAATAAAAAACCTAATACGAATAGTAATTTCCAAATATTTTTTTGGTTTTATTAAATGACCATTTTTTATTTTTATGTGATAAATAGATATACTTTATTGCCCAAAAATCTGATTAAAAACTAGACATTACATTAATAATTACTAAATTATTGTACATTATCAATTTTGACATAGTAATTATATTGTTAGGTGGCAAACGAGCAGACGGATCACATGATGGTAAGCGATTGCCGCCGCCCACAGACACCTGCAACACCAGTAGAGTCACAAGTGCGCCGCCAACCTTTTACCTACACTCGGAGAAACACAGCGCAGGCGCTTCACATCGGTATTCTGTGAGGCCATAGTATCACTTCGGTCGAGCTGGCCCATTCATGCCAAAACGTGGCTCTCCCACGGTTTTTCTCAGAACTTTTATTATACACCCTGCGCATACAGTGTGCAGCCACTGAGTCGATTCTCATTCTACAAGCGCGCCTCAATAAATCTTATCGAACCGACTCCCAACTTTCAGGAAATTAAAATATGTCAGCGAACCACTTCATACCGGCTTAAAGCTATACTTCTCCTAATGAACCCACTACTTGTACGTCCCTGGTATTTTCAAGTATGCGATTTATTCATAATCAGAGATCGGAATTAGGTAGAATTATTTATGTACTTGCATCGAAATGTTGATATGAATATGCATATTTCCGGCATTTGAAATAAACTCTTTTTGCCGTTAATATCCTAAATAACTGCAGATAAATTAAATAAAAAAAAATGCACCCTTTGTTGTGAGTGTCCATGGGCGGTGGTAATCGTATACCAAGGATCAGACTGATCATCTGGTCTCTAACATATAAAAAAAGTAATTTTTGTGGAACCCTTGGCTACACACTAAAAGTACATTTAAGTATTTGAGTTAAGTTTTCCTAACATTTTTATTGTGAAGGATTAACATGTCTGACTCAAAATGACCTTAGACAACATCTTTTGTATCCACATGTAGTAAAATGATATGTTAAACTAACCTCTTCCAATACTCAACATGAGTGAATTGGCTTCTCTACCTTTTTATTCCATCTACAAGCACTCCCCGTAAAAAATCAAGTGTGTGCTTAACCAATTGATATGATTGCTGGGCTTTACGCGACTTTTATTCTGGACGGGGTAATGTCAGTGAGCCATCTTTACCCTCATTTTAAACTACCCTCGATGCAGGAACTGCTAAATCACTCAACCCGTAATAAAATTATTTGGTCGGGTTTGGGTGGTCTGAGAAACTTGTATTCATAGTAACAGGGAATGGCCTTGTTAGCCTCTACCTTAGGTATCGGTTTTATTTGTCTGCCAAATTTATTCATCTAGTCACGATAAGGCAGTGTCCAACTTACCAAACTTATAGGTAACTGTAGTGATATTTTTTAATCATACTTAAATACAAATACAAAATACTTTATTTACAGAACGAATGTTAAATGGGTTGACATTACTGTTTACTCGTATAAGTACTTAATTTCACTGGTATACTTTATATTGTGACAGACGTGAACGAGCACTTGAGAGCAGGAAGTCGTCCTTGTCGGACTCTTACGGTTTATTACGGCTTTTCTTTATACACATATTTCCATATTTTTTTTGCTTTTACAACCCTAGCTTCACGATTATTCAATGTTACTTACCTACATTGATTTAGTAATAAAGCATAAATGACTATTTTATTATTTTTAAGTACTAGGTAATACAACATCATCATCATCATTTCAGCCAATAGACGTCCACTGCTGGACATAGGCTTCCCCCAATGTTCCCCACAAAGAGTGCCGCACGCATTCAAGGAATTTCCGAGACCTTCACCAAATCATCGGTCCACCTTGTGAGGCGAGACAGTGTTGCGACAACTAGGTACATCACTAAACAATTTTCCACATCCTAAGTTTATTTCGAATTTTTCGAACTTAACTGGGGTTTGTGATCACCAATCCGCATTAGGCAAGCGTCGTGATTAAGCCTAATCCCATCATAGTAGCGATAACTTGATTTCTATGATGGATTCCTTTGCCCTGCAGTAGGCCAGATACCTCTAGGCTGATACTTTAAGGAGGGAAAACCTGCTATATTTTATTTACCAGCAAAACCTAGACATAAAATCCTCCTTTAATAGTAATACGTAGATTGGAAGGGGAGGTACATAAAAGTGACTTATGGAGGTACATAAAAGTCGGTTCTGTATAGCCAATCCCCTGGCTCAAACCTCACCGAACGCCTAGGGATGGGCTTCGCTACCTGTTAATTAACAACTAAATAACCCTATGTAGATGACCCTTTTAACAATTTATAAAGCACTTCCATGTAATAGACAAATGTAGCAACTGTTAATGTCAGACTAGTGACCCGCCCTCACTTTGTTTGGGAACTTTCGTTCTAGCCAGTACCAAACCAATAGATGGCGCTAGGCGCTAGATATCAAAGACCATTTTTATTTGTCCGGGCATCAAATGTTTTCTCCAATTTAGTACTGTTTTAAAAATATAACCTTTAGATCCTCCCACGGATTCGTCTAATAAACCACGGTAAACGAAACGCTTCAGTAAACTAAGCTTGTACCTTGAATATTTGCACCAACTCGTCTTACCCACGCATTTTCACTAACAGCATTCAATACAGGATGGTAGTACAGTGTACGACAGAATAGAAATTTGGAATACAAATAATTGATAAAAATTTGGTATACAGATGGTCTAGACCCTGAGAAAGAACATAGGCTACTTTTTATGGCAAAAAGGAGGTTGTAAGGTGTTAAAAGGGGGGGAAAATTATTGCTACCCAAAGATATTCAGTTACTATATACAAAGTATTCAATAATTCATTCAAGTAACAGCTGGTACATAAATAAAACACAATTTAGTAATCTAGTGACAAAAATACTCAGGAGTAGATATTCCTTTTTGCAGTCGATTGTACATCACTTCCGTATTGATTAAAATGAACTGTTTACAGATTCACCCTGTATACCAGAAAGTTACAACCTATACCCGTTACCTGTAACTTCAGCCCACGTCTCCGCTAACTACTTCGATGTGCTGTAGTTGTATAGTTTTAGTGTACTACAAGGATTTCAATTACGCTCGCAACCTTTTAATCACTGAATAAGTTCGTTCAATCGAACTGATTCACAACTATTTAAACATTCTAACTTTTAAGTTACTCCAACTGAATGTATAACGATTACCAAGAGACGCTTATAGTAATCTAATAAGGTGATATCGGACAGAATGAGGTATCTAAACGTATTTATTATACGGTTTTTTTTTGTTAATCTCAATTGCATGTCATTTTTTTATGTTACGACACAAGTATTTGACCTCAAGTGAAGATAAGGTCTAAGTCGGGCCATGCTTGCCTCTGAAAAACCTATTCACTTTTGTTTTAAAGAGGTCCAGGTATAAAGGCGAAAGTTTGTGAGTATGGGTGTGAACTCATATGTTTGTTTCTTCCTCACGACTAAACGGTTGAAGAGTTTTTAATGAAATTTGGAAGTTAGCTTTTTGGAACTTTATAAGGAGGTTAGAGTTTAAGGCACATTAATATGGTCATTACGTCCCGATGTTTAAAAAAACAGTATTTAATAGTTTATACTAGAAATAAATGCATGATTTGTATGTTTACTTGTAGCACGGACCGGAGCGACTTATGAAAAGTGGTAGACCACAATCACATGCTACGAGTAATCTTATGAAAACAACCCATCCTTAAGTTCTAATGTAACATTTCTCAATCACTTCTTTTATATCTGTATCGTCATTTTTAAGGTCAGTAACCTCTCTATTCCGCTAATTCCATCTTTACATCTATCGTAAATTTAACTTCCAATAAACAGCCTTCTTTTCTAAGATTACCTACAATGAAAAACGTTTTTACAAAAGTAATAACGCTGGTTCTATTACACTCGGAAGGTCCGTAGAGTTTACTCCTATCGTCACCCCCGCACCTAACTGCCAATCACAGGACGCCCACGCATTTAATTTAACTTCTCCTATCTCGTGAACAAACAGTTTGGAGGTTATTTTAAAATTATGCAAATTGATTGGTTCTTTGCAACGCGTTGACATTTATAACTACTGCGTTTATCTTAAGACTCCACCGACTGGAAGCTAGCGCCCCCAATTATTTAAATATTTTTTTAAAGCAAGTATTTCGAAAATAAATAAAAGAAAGTAGTTAATAGTTTTTTGAGACACAAAAAAGTTATTGAGACCTTCCTACAAAAAGTAACAGTATTGCTTAAACTGGCCACTTTTATCAATTATGCAAATTATTGCTGTGGCAAGAACATAATTTATGATTACATTGCTTCCTTTAAGTTCTCCGAAAAACTTTTTGGAAAAAGTCTCATAAACGCCATTGTTAAAAATCAATGGCGGTACTAGTTCGAAACGGTAGATCTTTAAAGGGTTGGTTCTAAAATTGACACCAGATGAAACTTTTGATGTAATCATGGGAACTCCGTTAGTGCCTAAAAATACGTTTTCAAGACTTTCTTGATGCATTATATATAATGTATCAAACATTACAATCTCCACATATATCAATAAGGAATAAGCGTGGAATCTTTATAGACAGACAAAGTTACTTAAGCATTGATATATTTGAAGGGATGGTGGGGGCTAGAGCGGGCACCCGTAGGTGTGAGTGGATTCAGCCCACACACTGCAAACTACGCGATTCGCCCACACTCTTCATTCACTTTTATAGTGGATTCATTAAAAGGGATTACTTTGAAAATATCTGTTCATTCTCTCTGTTAAATAACTACAAGTTCAGCTTTACGAATTAGGTTTACAGATTAAGAAGTAAAGCTGCATAATTGCTCGCTCTTTCATACTAAGGAATCCATTTACCTGCAGTTAACAAAGGAGTGAATTTTATATGATTCATGTGATACACGACGGCACGTGGAGTTACCCTATTTGTATTTGGGACCAGCCTGATTTCTGCGAAATAAGTGATATTTTTACACTACAATATACCTAATAAGAACTAAACATTGCGGCTTTGAACTTCTAAGCGTACCCCGGCCTCGAAATCTATACTTATCTATAGTTTTGGACGCAACTGGGTATTTAGCGTGTGATTTCCAGATACTTCTTTTCATCTTTCAAGTAGGTCAATTTAGTCAACTGCCAACGATGGTGTTTCCGAGCAGATACCTACGACTTAGTGATCTTCAAGAAGCTTATTCCTTCTTAAAGATCCGGCAACGCATTTGTGATGCCTCAAATGTTATATCTGCAACATTTGAGGCATCACAAATGCGTTGCGTTGCCATGGGTGGCGGTGATCACTTACCATCAGATGAGCCGTCTGCTCGTTTGTCCGCTATAATGCAAAAAAATCCTCAACTATCCCTATGAAAGAAATCACTCAATAAGGAAAACTTATACAAGTTCTGTCACCTGCTATATTTTAACAAGAATCAATCAACCAGGTTCAAAGACATTCACTTCTACGAAATCGTCAATAAGATTTAAGAGAGCTGAAACCAATCGGCAGAGCTCTCAGGTCCTCCCACACAACTTAAATGTCACCAAGGTTGGAGGCGACCGCCGCCCACCCGCCTGCTAGCGCCCATCCACCAGAAATTGCACACAATACCAATTAAGGTAAAACACAGTACATAGAGGCGGCAGCAAGATATAGAATGTTACGTGCTATTGAAACAGCCTTGTAAAACGTAAAACTGGTTAAAACAGTGATTGGGTTAAAAGGTTAGGCAGCGCACGCGTGACTCTACTGGTGTTGCGGGTGTCTATATGCAGCGGCAATCGCTTTTCTTACATGTGATAGGTGGCAGACCAGCAAACACCCGCAACATCATTGGAGTCACAACTGCTTTCTTTTTTCACACAACTTTCCCGCGATTGGGTACTCCGGTACTCGCTCACTCGGTGAAGCACAGCGCAGGTGCTGCTTCACGCCGGTCTGCTGTGAGGCCGTGGTATCATTCCGGTTGAGCCGGTTTGATAGACGGATCACCTGCTCGTCGGCCAAAAAAAAAACAAAATCATCGTTGAAATAATTTTCCCTATCATTTATCCATATAGCAACAAACTGTTTTAACACGTGCGGGGAACTCCTAAATGCAGATATAAACAAGGTATCTGTTTTAAACAACTCATTCTGTCGTATTTCCTGAATTTCATGTTAAAACTGCTAACACCCACATCGCAGAAACTGAAGTGAAATTCGCCCTTGCAATGCGCCTGAAGTATGCATCCACATATAGGGTTGTCGAGCTTGGTGATTGATGAAGTAAAATGTTATAGACTTAATACTCGTACATGTACGATTTAGTTTGATTTGATAATGCATTGCCCTCCTTATCGTGTGGAAATTGAAACCCTAAGTGGAGTCTAAGATGGTAATGTAGTTTATTCAATCGTTTTCAAATTTAATTATAATAATAAATGGTCGGCACAAAAGGCACATCGAGCATTACCCAAAGTTACCAGCTTCACTTAGAGATGTCATCCCAGAGTGACGTGGGGTCAATATGCCATGAACTCAGAGCTTCAAAACCTATAACCTGCTTTCACTGTATTTATCAACGCTTTCACTATATTCATTTTAAGATTACTTTCTTGGACTAGCTTGTTGAAAACAAATGTCTATTTGTTAAAAATATTTCCAGGAAAGTTAGACGGCTACATTTTTTTTTAAAGATTTAAGTAACGTGATCCATAAAGCGGTTCTGCCGGTTCTGCGCTTGGGGTCCCGGGACGGGCCATACATTTGAACCTGAGTTTTTCTGTTCAGAAATTATCATTGTCAGTCTGAAGTCTGGAAGTAGGCGTGCCTCGGTAAGCACGTTAAGGTGTTGGTCCTGCGCCCGATCTCTCTTCGGTCGTATCACACTGGTGTCCCATCAAATTAAGAGGGTGCACCTGTGCACACACTACGTGGCTGATTGTTAAGATAGGCCGCCATAACCGAATCACAGCCGAATATCGGTTGGAAGATTTTTTTTATGTGATAGGTAGCAGAGAGCAGGCGGATCACCTTATGGTAAGCAATTGCCGCCACCCATGGATCACTAGTGTGCTGCCAAACTTTTATCCCCTTCCCCGCCGGGTGGGCCTCCGGTATCCTCACTCACTCGGCGAATACAGTACAAGTGCTGTTTCACGCCTGTTTTCTGTGAGGCATTTATTTTTATTTTTTATTTCTTTGATTCGTCAGGTTCTGGCAACCCTGGCTCAGTTGCCCCGCCCACGGCCGCTTAAAGGTCGCCGAACAAACACATAATAAGCTTATCAGTCGCTCTCCGCGCGCCGCGAACTTTCGCATTTGATACTTCATATTGCTGTCCACAATTCGCTGAAAATGTTTACAACGCACACATCTGGGCGATATTAATTTTGCTCCATATGAGTATTTTAACTAGTTACATTTAACTGCAACTGAATAGGTTGGTATACTGTTGACGTTGTTTACATTTCTAGGTTATATTGTTTTGGTTTTCACTGTACATACCAATAAAGTGGAGATACTTTAACAGATACGAAGAAGTATGTTTAATTTTTGTGTAATAGGTGGCAGACGAGCAAAGAATAACCTGATGGTAAGCAATTGCCGCCTATAGACACCTGCACCACCTCATACCGTGGTAAGGCTCAGACAGCTGACACTAATGGAAACTTCAATTGTTTTATGCCTTTTAAAAGTCTTTTGGGTCTAACGACGTTATCATGGCCTCACAGAATAATGGCCGTTAAGGCAGCTGCCTGCGCTGTGTCTGTAGAGTGAGTAAGGGTACCCGGAGGCCCAATTGGAGGAAAAGGGTTGAAGGTTAGCAGCGCACTTGTGACTCTATTGGTGGCGCAGGCTGCGGCAATTGTTTACCATCAGGTGATCCGTCTCCTCATCTGCCACCTATAACAAAAAAAGTACCTGCCATTTTCATGTTGTACCAATCCATTTAAAAGTTACCATCACCGCTCAACCAAACATTTACTTCACTCACAGTATTTTTTACTGAAGAGAGGATTTTTACGCTGGCAACATTAGGAAGTGAAGTATGAAGCAAAGGCTTGATTTGATTAGACCCGATGCCTGTGAGTTTTCAAGCAAAATTGAGTGGGTGTCATGTGCGCTCGCTGAGAAATAAGGGTTTATTTTCTGTGAGGTTTATTTTTAAATCTGACCAGGCTTCAGTTTTGTAGCCGTCAGGGTGGTTTTATTTACTTCTGTTTATGGGTGCCTACTAAAACTTGGTTTTACTATTCGAATGAAGTGGCATCCGAACCGAGAGAGAGCCACGCTTCGGCATGAATGGGCTGGCTTAACTGGATTAATACTACGGCCTGACAGAAGACCAGTAAAGCATGCGCCTGTGCTGTGTTTCGTTGAGTGAGTGAGTCCGGAGGTCCGATTGGGGAAAAGGTTTAAAAGTTGGCAGTGCATTTGTGACTCTACTGATGTTGCAGGTGTCTATGGTCGACAGCAATCGCTTATACCGATCCGTCTGCTACCTATCAAATAAAAAAAAAAACAATGGGTGGTTAAGTAGGTAATCCTGCAGCGACCGTAGCAGCTTAACAACTGTAAATAAGTGAACAGTGGAAAGCCAATTAAATTTAGAATGTTTTTAATTCCAAACAAATGACAGTCGGCAAACAAAAGTTCGCAGTCCGACATGCGAACTGCAGCTGCAATTTGCTTTTAATAGAGATGCGAAAAATAATTGAAATCCGAACATGAAGTAGTAGACTTTTTTCTTGGTTTTTCCAACCATTCTGAATATGATCAATGATTTTTAAAAATTCTTCGAAAAATCTACTAACAGACTCCCTTTACAAAACGACTAACTAAGTCACGTAAGCAACTTATTTTTAGTGTATTTCCAAAAGTCATAAAACAAATACATATTACACAATTAAATACTTGATAGAACAAGTGGTTAACCCTTTAACCACTTGTTCTATCAAGTATTTAATCAAAAGAATCCCTATGTAAATCAAAAGAATCATAAGAATTTTAAAAGCAAGGTTTATTTTAACATTCAAAGAGACAAGATTAAAAATTATCTATTGTGTAGTATTCGTAGAACAAAAGTTTTTTTTTAGGTGGCAGTCGAACTACCTCACGAGATGGGTGGTGAAGTTAAATTAAAAAAAATGTTGATGACGTTAAATAAATTGCTGGTTTTTATTTTTATTCCAATCGATTATTTATCGAATTTCATTACTTATTAAATTTGATTAATATTATCGATTTTATAGTCACATCTCTAGTGATTAGCGCCGGCGCATCATCGGATTACACCCGACGCCTGTTAGCCTTTAGCGTTTTAATTCCACCGTATAAGTCGAGTTAATCTAACTCCCGTTGCTAATAGGTTTTGTAATCAGCGTTATCGCTTTCGCTTGTTTGTCTACACCAGTCTTGCCTAAAGTGGGTGATTACGCCCCCTTATGGGCGCTGCAGTCCTAAAGACCAAGAAAGTCGTAGTTATGTACTTACTCATCTTTGTCTACTTTACCATCCATGTGGTACTTTACCTATAAGTTATTGTACGTACGGCCACACATCAAAGTATACAAAACTGTCAAATTTCTTCAAACGATTCTTATCTTACTGTCATACACATTAGGTTGAATATCAATTGAGGAAATTTGACAGGTTGTGGTAACCTGATGTGGGGCTGACTGTACATTTAGCTTTAATTTCATTCTGTATCTAAGTTGCATAGATAGATAGGCTCCGACTGAAATCAAACTTCCGAAACAGTGCTGATATTTTTATAACCACTAGTTTTAAATATTGAAAATACTAGTGGCCCGCCCTCACTTCGCTTCGGGATCGTAATTCAGAAATGAACCAATAGATGGCGCTGTGCTCAATTACATCGCGCAAGCGTTTCGTGTTTTCGGTTTACCTATAAGCCTTGTCGTTGTCTATAGAAGTTATCTCTTTATAAATAGTATAGAAGATATTTAGAAGATTAAAAACAGGTATAAAATGGGTTCGATCAAGCCGATTTTCTGTACAAAAAGTCTCAAACAAACATTATTTTAATTGCTATCAGTTCATTGTGAGTAGAATAAATTCGCCAAAAATATTTTCCTGAATAGCGTGAAAATATTTTAAACATTCAGTTTGTTTAATATTCGAAATTATGAATCACAGAGGTTATAGGAAGAAATAACCAATATCCTGTCCATTTCATGGTTTTATAAATGGCTCTGGTAATTGGTTTTAATAATTCGAAATGTACTTAATCACATATTGATACGAGTATTACTATTTTAAAACATAATGTAGGTGGTATCTGTAAACCGATCCGTGATTTTTTTTTTTTTATAAAAGTCGGTCACGTCTCTTGTTCGTTTTGTAAGTCGAAAAAAATCCACGAATTTTCCAAAGTCTTAACATCAAATGTTGTCCAGTATGGTTGGTAGAAGACGTGGTTAAAGGGATGTTAACTGACACACCCTGTATGGATGACCCCCCGATCGTCTCTAATCGGGTTTGACGCCGTACGGGTTTGAATATCAATAAAAAGTACAAAAACCAAGTAATCTCGCTGCAGACTGGGGGCGGGCAGGCCGCCCACCGTACAGTCCGTGCACTAATCAGTATACAACCTCGTTCAAATATGAATCTTATAGTCCTGGTATAAGAGTCGAGGTGTTTACGTATTATTGCAGGCGACTGTACATAGTGTATCCATAACAACAGCTTTAACTGCTAACTAAATTTGTGTAGTTTCGTTTGTTTAGTCGTATGCTACGCGACTGTAGTACCCAATTCTGTTACTATTGAAATCCGAAACAAAGTTTTAAGTTTACTCATCATCATCCTGTTCGTAGTCCATTGCTGGACATCATCATCGCAACCCACACTCGTTCACTGCTGGACATTATTAGGTCTCCCCTAATGCACGCCACTGCTCCCGATTTGCGGCCACTCTCTTCCAACCCACACCAGCCAGCCTTCTAATGTCATCATCCTATCTTGTCGCAGGGCGACCAACACTGCGCTTACCAAGTCGCGGTCTCCACTCAGTGATTTTACGGCTCTAACGGCTGGACATAGACCTCTCCTTATGTTCGCCACTTCGATCGATTTTCGCAACCTTTTATTAATGATCTTAAATTTCATGACTAAATTAACATATTACCTTATACAGTTTTTTATGGTTTGCTCTATGGAGCGACACTGTCCGGTAAAGCCAAGGACATATTAGCGTGATACCGGCTCAGCTCGTGAACACCCGTAACGGCGTGTACATGGCCCTGGGTGACCATTACGGCTCATGCTCTATTTGGTACATGGCTTTACAGGCGGCGCTTCGAGTGGTACCACCTCGGAAATGGGAGATTTGCTCTTAAATCCAATGTTTTATACCGCGTAAGGCATACTGTACGGATAGAATACCTTTAGGGTTCTGTGCCTGAAACGGAAAAACGGAACTCTTCTAATATCACTTTGATGTCTGTCTGTCTGTTATTCAATTCGTGACGCCTTATTTCGAGAACGCGTAATGAGATAATAATATTATTTGATTTGAGGACTGCCATGAAAATTGGATCTCGAAGAATTACTCACCCTCATTTCTTTTATACGATTTTCAATAGATTTAACATACACAAAGAACCCTACCTACGCTTGTATGACTCACTGGTTAGTCAATGATATGATATTAAATCACTATTGTAGTAGCGTAGTTGTGTTATAATGAACTTGTAAGCGTCTACAATATTGACTGTAGGTACAATGTCACGCTACAAAAATGATCTCATTGATTATAATCTGTTTTGTGTGATATAAATATAAATAAATAAGTTCCACAAAAATCAATTAGTGAAAGCAAATATGCAACTCGAGATTCGAAGTCACCAAACGTTTGTTTGCGTTCCGGCGAGCCTTACGCCACGCCCCTTCGGTGTTCGGCCGAAAAACCGACAATCAGCGTATGCAACGCCAGCTTCGCAAACTGTCTCTGTATGCATGAATATTGGCCAGTTCGTTAATATCTCGATTGTTTTTTGGCAACCGCACTTTATTATGTAAGTAACTACTCCCTTTTAAAAGAAAAAAGGATTTAAATCATTGCTACACTTCACATTATTAACATAAGAAACTTTCTGCCTCGAACTACAAAACTATGGAATGAACTGTCACCAGCGGTATTTCCGAACCGATACGACCTACAAACCTTCAAAAAGCGAGCGTATTCCTTCTTAAAAGGTCGGCAGCGCTTTGCGACTCCTCTGATGTTGCGGGTGTCCATGGGCGGCGGTAATCGCTTACCATCAGGTGATCCGTCTGTTCGTCTGCCCCCTATCTCATAAAAAAAATACCACAAGTAGGTATACTAAACTATTTATATAAATTAAAAATATCATTGACTAACATAATTATGTATCTGTATTTTAATATTTTTGTTTGTATTTTTTTTTGTAAGTAATTGATGCTATCAATATCTTTTTGATTCTCTCGAACGTACATATATTATTATATTTTTAAAAATGCTTTGTAATAGACTATGCGACAAGTTAGCCTTAAACGGTCAGTTTGTGTAGATAAGTGTCGGCTATTTACCCAAATGTCCAGCTAAATTGTCCGGCTTCACATTTATAAAAGGTTTTACCCAGGTGGGTATCCCACCCACTACGCAGCATCAGCACAGAAACCCTGCCATCGACACTAGCCCTTCGCGCCTTACCAAACATTTGTACCTACTAAACCAGCAGATTATTATGTCTGCTTTTTACTCATATTATTAGTTAGGGCGAAAATAATAAAAATCTGCCATATTTGCATTTACTCTGTTCTAAAACCCGCTTTGACCTGACCTATTTTGCTATCTTAAAAGCTTTGAAATATAAACGAGTCTCAGTGCTGGTTACTATCGTCACAGTTTCAACTAGTTTTTGCGGTTTGTATGAACTCGGCTCAACTTATCGTGTACCTACTACAGTCTTTCCCTTTAGTCACTCACTCCGTACATAATTACCTATATATACTTACCTACAAAGCGTAGCAGTTTCGTTGGTTGTACAACTCGTTTAATTTGTTAATTATTTGTTTTAGGTAAGTTCATCATCTTAAGTAATATCATCGGTTGCGGCCATAAGTGTCGTGTCCGGGTGCTTTTATAAGGTAAGTTATTAACCCATTGTAAAGTATTTATAACTATGAATATTATTTTATTTAATTATAATGTGGTAAAGTGTGTTCTTCTCGTATTTTCTTACTATAAAAAACTATATTAACAACATCACATGGTCACAAACAGCTAATGGTTGACAAATATGTGGTAAATACGTAAACCAGGTTACAAAGAGAAGCTGAAAATCACCAGCACAACGTAACGTGTCTCCTTTTTCACTTGACATTGGCAAAATTAAATAAAATGTCCAAGAGCACGGTCTAAGCCATAACCAAAAAAACAACAGAATCTGTCATCGTAACTTTAATTTCCAAATAAAAGAAAATCTACAAGATTCAGATTCGTTAAAGCGTGAATTTAGAGGCTCATAAAAAGTCACATAACCACATTTATTATGCAACGCAGTCAATTTTATGTTATTCGGCGGGATTGAAATCTATTAACAATACTTTTAGAACTTTCATAAAGCAACCCCGTTTTGATTGCAGAGGCGTAGCTCATTGGGGGGGATAGACGCTTACGCCACAGTATATTCAATAGTCTACACCATTTATAAAGAGTAATATCTATAGACAACGACAAACCTTATAGGTAAATCGAAAAACCGAAACACTTTCGCGGTATAATCCATCCATTCCATCTTTTTTTTTCTTTTTTAAATGATATAGAGGGCAGACGAACAGCCAGATCACCTGATGGAAAGCGATAACCGACCATGGATTCGAATACCAGGTCGAGCATAAAGCATATTTCGAATTTTTCGGACATAGCTCGGGTGTGTGATCACTGATCGCCAATCCGCATTAGGCAAGCAATGGTGATTATGCCTAATCCGATCATATTAGCGATGACTTGATTTCTGTGATGGAGGTCTTTTCCCTGCAGTGGGACAGTAGACATTATTTCGTGATTCCTGAGCATCATCATTTATGTGTATGTATTAACGCAGATAAGTTTTGGCAGGTCGTAACAATTACAAAACACATTTCTCAACCAATCCCAAAAGGGCTCCAATTAATTTCTATACCGATTTCTTTGCCAGCCACACCACTGGTAATAACTATAAACTTTTAATGAAGACAAGTTACCGAAGTACGCACTCATCAACTCCATTGTTCAAGTGAAAACTCGTAAACTTTGACGTTATTCTCTAAACGTAGAAAAGCAACAACTGAAAACATTAACTTTTAATACCAAAGACACAGTAGCTAAATAAATTGCCACACGATTCACAGTCTCACAGAAAGGTAGGTTTGCTACTCGATCTCTATCATGTTTTATTTTGTCATTGCGATTCTTTGCAATTTATTCTAAAGTTAATAACGAACTCAATAGTTCATCTTTCATATTTCTTATTGAATACATTGGATCACCTATCCGCATGGTGACTAAGCCTAATCCCATCATAGTAGCGATGACTTAATTTTTATGATATTTTCCCTGCTGTGGGAAAGTGTATAGGCAATACAATCCTACTACCCATTTCAGTGTAAATAGGAAGTCGATATTCTGTTGTATTTCCATAGCAAATCCATTTCAAAGCTTGACGGACGTTGCCAATCTGCGCCATACTTTATTCTATTGGTATCCATTACGGATAATATGGTTTGAATTTATCTTTCACATCACATAATCTTTATATTTCTTTTACTCTCTTTAGCGTGGTCTTTGATCCTTAAAGATTCAAAGTTTCCATAGGAGGACACCTCTGAACTTTTCGAATCTATGAGCGTACTTCTACCATTAGCTCGGCAGTGGGATAAAACTACGTGAGGAAACCTACACGTTTTGGATGCTTTCTTGTAATCATAATCCAATTGGTCTGGTTCTCTTGTTAAGGTTTAATAATTACCAGACTCCCCAATTCCTGAATCATGGTTTAAACGTTGTATCCCAGGCTCAAAAGTGACAGCTTTGGCCGTAACTGGGAATTAAACGCTAAGATGATCGACGAACTTGGGTACCTATCATATCGTTCTTCGAGTCTCCGACACCTGGTGATTAATAATAAGTGGTGATTAATAAATTCACACACAACATCTCATACATTGACCTGACTCCGTACTAAGTAGCTTATGCACTTGTGTTGCAGATATCAGACAACAGAGGATCACAAATATAATACTTAAATACGTATATAACACCCAGACACTGAACAAACACAAGTGTTCATCACACGAATGTTTGTCCAGGGTGGGGATCGAACCCACGACCTTTGGCGTATGAGGCAGGGTCACTACCATTGCGCCAACCGGCCAGTCAATCGACCTCTCAAGCATCTTGAAGCACTCAGATATCAATAACCTTGGAGTAGTACATTTTATTACAATGATAAGTTAACCCTTCAGCTGCGTATGAATACTATCACGCATACATTTACAAGACTTATGTAAGTGGAGTGATTCGCGGAGTATCGTAATATTATTACGGCGTATCGCTGTCGGTCCGAGAGACCATACATTATTCATACATCTCTCTCGTTCAGCAGACGAGTTATGAACCGACAACACACGTTTATACACCTCTGATGAACAATACTTACTAATCTTGCTTGTATTTTGATTGCTGATTCGAATTAAGGTTGTTTTTATTTTTTTAAACTCATTGTCTGCTGCGTAAACTGAGGTAAGTATACTGCTAATGAAGAAATGAAACCACACTGTATATATTTGCTTAAGTAACTTTTCCTTGTAATAAATAAGTACTACTTATACAGAGATAAATTCTACAGACAACGACAAAACATAGCTAAACCGAAAAGGCAAAGCACTAGCGCGATGTCATAGACGTCCAGCGCCATCTGTTGTTACAATGTGGAATTAAAGTCCTGAAACGAAATGAGGGTGGGTCGGGTCACTAGTTAATAATAAAAGGAAACGAATTTGTTACATAGGTTGTCATCACTCAAACTCCAACTATTTTGACATAACAAAACATCATAACTTGTTTAATCCAATTAAGGTAAAAATGTATCGCTATTCACTTTCAAATCGGTTTATTTGCTTTGGGAACGATTCTCACATAAAGCTCACAATGTGTGATCATTAAAATAACCGATAAAGTTTTATTTATACTGTCATGAGTGGGAACTACAATTACCATATTAAAGCATTTTAGTCGGATCAGTCTCATATTTTGCTGTAAAATTGTTGTGGAGCAGTCTTGCGGTTGAAACCGATGGTAACTCCCAGTCGGACCGAAAAAGAATGCGTCTTACATTCATTAAGTGTGATTTTATAACTAATATTATAAATAGTTAAAATTGCACGGTACACGACACGGTAAATGCGCACGCGACATTTCAAATAAATTGTAATTATCGGCGGCCATTTACTGTAATTTAAATAAAATTGTGTTTTGGTAAAATTACGTAATTTTGTTACGAAACTTCATTCAGTGCACAGTTGCCTTACGGTAATTGGTAGTCAGCAAAAGTTAGAACCAAAGCTGTTTCTTTCAAGTGTCAGTTGCTATTTTAATAGAAAAAATATTATAGATCACCACCCTGTCAGTCAACAGAGATCCTTCTGTTCGTAGTCCTACTGTAATCGCTTGAATACGGTCACCGTACTCGTGCGACAAAGTTGTTAGTGTCACGTGGTCCGCACCGATATTTATATCACTGAATGAAACTGCTCTCGAAATAGACCTAACAAAATTATCTTACTCTGGAACTTTTAGCGTAAAACAACGAACTTCATTTGAGTAAAGTTTAGGTAGACAACAGTTTTCGTTATGAAAGGAGACGAAAATTAAACATGTTTAAGGAATTAGATGTCGTTCTAATTACAAACTATAAGTAATTGCGTTGCGTAAGATGGTCAGATGACAGTCGTTTCATTTCAATTCCCAGCCTCCCAAATCTTGGATCGCAAACAAGAAAGTACAAGTAAAAAAAAATTGCTTTTCTTACCTAGTCTGAAAAACTTACAACATAGATTTCATATTTATGATATCGTTTAATAAAAACAATTTATTTTATCACAATTTAGCATAATGCATAACACTTAATAAAATTAACACTGCCACTTAGGGAATCGCTAAGAACTAATAATAAGAGTTATTTATAGTTTTACTTGGTAATAACGAATCAATAAGTATTAAAAGGGGTAGAAGAACTGAAAATTATTCCAAGGAGCAGACAGATCTTGTATGTAGTGGAAAGAGGGGTAGCAACAACATCACGGCCATTTGACTGGCCTGATGGCGCATTTGGAAGTGACCCTGTCTCATACGCCAAAGGTCGTGGATTCGATCCCCACCCTGAACAAACATTCGTGTGATTATACTTGTATTTCCTCAGTGTCTGGCTGTCATATGTGTATTTAAGAATCATAATTATAAGTAAGAAATCTGTAACACAAAATCTTAGTACGGAGTCAGGTCTATTTATGAGATGTTGTGTAAATTTGTTATCTATTTCCTTGGTTCCAGACAAGGTTTTTTTAACAAGGGGTGTATATTAAATACCAAATACCCGTTTATTAATAGCAGCGTTTTATTTGTGCGTAATAAATACAAATAAAACGCTATTCGCATTTCTAAAGATTAATAGGATTCCAGTTCTGACAAAGATTTATGGCTGAAATATACACGAAACTAACAAACACCGGGTATAATACGAATGTAAATATTGTTGTTAGCTCACAACAGTCGGACAATTTGCCGTCTGTCAATGAAATTAGTCGCTATTATAAAACAATATCATTCGTTTTGTAGAGATATGCCTAAGGGAGTGTATCCACTGGCGGCGAGCCGCATAAATGTTGCGAACAGTTTGGCTTTGCCTACTTGCCGTTGCCATCGATATTTTTAAAGCTCTTTTAAAAATGATGGTGTGTACGCCAGGGCTGGATCTACCTATGGGCTGCTTGGGCTGCAGCCCAGGGTCCTGAGATTACAAGGGGCCCCCCAGATCCCGCTACACAGCAATAAGGTCGCCTTTCTACAACTAATACTTATGTTTTAAGTAATATTTATGTTTTTAGTAGAATAAAAAAACATATATCACTATGGAAACAGTTTTTTGACAAGGCTATTATTACTTATATGTCCCCAAGCAGTTTCAGCCCCACAAATTCACGATACGGCCCTGGTGTACGCTTTTAAAAGTTATAAAAATAGTGGTATCACTCTGGTGTAGCCGGCCTATTCGTGCCGAAGCGTGGCTTTCGCACGGTTATTTGTACCGAAGCTTGGCTCTCCCACGATTACATATACACTAAATAACGTACATACATTTACATACACAATAAATAACTTACTTAAACTAACGTCGGCGGCTGGGCGAGCAGTGAGCAATGGCCTTAACCGATGGCTGTTGAAATCCGTTGCACGGCGCGGTGCGGTGACCCAATGACAAATAAATTCGGCGCCAACGCAGCGCATGTTGGGATCATTGTTTCGCGGTAGAGCTTTCTGGGTCAATATGACCGGTAATTTAGTTGATGCACCTCCATGGGTTGGCAACATTAACCTGCATAAATGTTATCTAATATTCAGTAAAGTGACCGCGGTCGTGAGAACTGTGTGGTGATCTTTAAAATAGAGCAGAAGTGGCGCTACCCTGTGCTACTTTTCTATCCCTACGTTTCTATTCCCAAGACAAGGATGACTATACTCAGCAGTTGACAGACACTGGCTGGTGATTATATTTTTGTGTCTGCCCACTGTTGTTTCGCAATAATGTTTGGGTCCCGGTGTATGACGCCTTAGCGGAAAATACACCGGAATTCTCCTCTTTCACACGGGGAGATTACCTCCATTACGGGGGCATTACTTGACATTTTCTTCCACGCACCTCCTCATGTGATATCAACTTCCCGCAGAGGTATTTCCCAATCGGTACGACATTGAAATCTTTAAGAAATGATTCCTACAACAACGCATCTGCTCTCCTTCTGCCAATGTCTATGGTCAGCGGTGATCACTTACCGATAAGGTAACCCGCTTGCTCGTTTAAACCGTTGACAATTGGCAACCCTACTCCATTTTCGTCGAGTCACTTCGCCAGCCTATTTTGCGTGGCGTTTTATTTGCCATCATGGTCGCTTATGAACTCGATACGGGGAAACACGGACGCCTCTCATTGTTCGCGCTATTACACTATGCACTCTGGAGATCGATATCGCTTCGAATTCAGTTATTTCCTGGCCCCGACGTAATGTGTTTATTTACCAAGCGTTTTCATTTGCGTAGTTGGAGGTTTTACTCGAGCAGCCACTCAGCGGAGCTAGTAAAGGTTGAATTTAGCTATTCCGATTAGATTAATAGCATCGATTTAATAGGGTGGGCAATCTTTAAAACTGCAACAATCCTCGCTGTTCGCTGCCAATACCTACTTGCTTAATTTATTATACTCTGCTTTAGCAGTAGTACGGTTAACGTATTAATGCAGTTCTTTTTTTTTCTTCTATTTAGTTATTTCTTATTATGCGGCAATGTTTTTCTCTCACTTTGCTCGGGCTTTTTATAAAAATATTATTTAGTAATATCATTATATAATATTGCTTGTTTCCTTATCAATCATATTAGAAACTTTTATAGATTGATATAACTGCTAACGCGGGTAATACAGATTTTTGAATTAACTATATGTTTACCGAAGCCATTTTCGGCCCTTATGCAGACGATAATAAGCACAGCCTCTATATGCCTGCTTTTACGCCATACATTCTCCGCATATCGATATCGCTTTGTATCGCTGCACTCGCGGGTTATTAGTGTTAGCTCGATAAATCTGTCGTCATTATACCAGCCTTACTGGGCAATCTTTGCGAGGTTTTTTTCGCCACTTACTGTACGGGCATAGTGTCTCTGCCCACCTTCACTATGTACTCTCCATTTATCGATATCGTTTCATACCGCTGTAGCTGGTTGGTATTTGTGTTAGCTCTTTAATCTCATTATGCTATCCTTATAGTTTATGATCTCCAAACCTTTTTTCGCCAGTTATGAATTCTATACGGGCACAGTCATCCTTTGCCCGCCTTTTCAATATCCGAAGATCGACACCACTATGTATCGGTGCAATCGCGGATTATTTGGTTACTAGTGACTCGCCCTCTCTTGGTTTCGGGACATTAGTTTCAATCTGCATCAATAGATGGCGCTGGACGTCGTGGTTAGGTATATCGCGCAAGTCAATCGGATTGTCATTGTCTATAGAATTTACTTCTTTAAAAATCATCTAGATTTCGTGATAGAATAATAGTGTTAGCAATTTTTATCTTTTTCATTATGCTGGCCTCATGGGTTTGTGTGCGAGGTCTCTCGTCACTAGTGAAGTCAATATGGGCACAGCCTCTTTGCCCGCCTTCACATTGCGACTGCAGCGATATAAAGCGATATTGATCTCGGAATCGATATCGCTTTGTATCGCTACAGTTGCAGGTTATTCGGTTATTTCCTGGTCGCTTCGTGCCACGTTAATCACGAAGTGACTTTTTGTTTTGAAGACCTGGGCTTTGGAAAATTCAGAAAGGTTTTTCCATGTGACTAGCATTTAACTGATCCGCGAGTCACGGGAGACCCAAAGGCTGGCAGCTACTTCGCCTAGCGAATTTCCATCGCTATCCAACGAGTTAACGCTGCCAGCATCTTTGTTGCTGAAGATTTCATTTATTGTTTTTCTTTCCTTCCATTTTTCTTAACTAATTCCACAATATTTTGTTGCTGGGTACCTACTTACTTGTTTATTCGTAAGATTCTGAAAAGAAAAGATACTTTTAGCACCCACCCACGCAATATCTTTGTTAACCATACCGACACCTAAATCTGGTAAACAAACTGAAAATCCAAAACAGATCGGTTTAGTATCGTATATTTCTCAAGAGCCAGTTTAGCAGAGATACGACGATTCTCATCAAAGGGAGTCAAACATTATTGAATCCGTATTTGATAACAACGAGCTTTGATGCTCACAAACAGACCGTGAGAACAGCCTAACAGTTGTTCTATTGAATTCAAACATTGCCTACCGTGCGAAAACACACCTTATCACATCAGTTAAAAGCTCATTATGAAATGGGAGGGCGTCTCGTTGCGTCTCAATATCAAATGATTAAGCTCAAATACGACTCAGGCTTGTGATTTCGTGAAAATGGGAAAACATGGAATCTGTATAGTATGTTGTGTTTGTTTAGTCATTATCATGTGGCGTTTAGTAGCTGAGTGAACACAAGAGGCATGCTATTTTGGATTCTAAAGTAAAGTAAACAGCCGCCATCATAGGGATGGGAGTAGGCTTAAACCCCTCGCTTAACTAATGCGGATTGGTGATCAAATACCCTGTGCCATGTTCGAAATATACGAAACAATATTTTTACTCAACCTGACAACCCAGGACCTCGATATCATGGTTTGGTACTTAAAAACCACTAGACCGACGGGGCGAAGGCTGAGGTAACACTGTCTAATTTAAAATCCACATAATTCTATTTATCGCAAATAAATGATTTTGTATTTTGAGTTTCGGACTTTTAACTGATCATAAAAAAAATATGGGTCTCAATCAATGGTATGTAGGTACTTTTTGAAATTTGAAAATGATAATAATATTGAAATTAATATATTTAAAACGCCCAAATCACTTTAAAACTCAACTTCATAACCATATTATGATAAAATATTCATAAAAATGAATTACCTATTACACATATAAATTACTCACTGATTGGACATTTAATAACATGGAGGCCAAATGTGGTAAGTCTGTAATTAAAACTTAATCGCTTTTAATTAATATAACAGTACCAAACAGGGCCTATCAATCAATTTGACAGTTTGACCTATTATCGCTCGCGACTAGAAACACTTAGACCCTACCTGGTGGTTACAAAAGGTGTCACAGTCAAGTGTGGCAAACGTGGAAGTCCCTAAACTGAGGGCCAAATTTGAAGTCGACGTTACGACCGAATCGGAGTTCCCCTCTCTTTCACACGCGATGTACGCGCTTTTGTTTAAATGTGACAGGTATATTCTCATTCGTTACGGGACGTCATTGTTATAAGCCACCAGGCTGCACACTCGGGTCGTCCGCAGTAGGGATATTAAAAGGGGGAGAGCCACGCGTCGGCATGAATAGCCAGCTCGACCGGGGATACCACAGTCCTCACAGAAAACCGGCGTGAAGCAGTGCATACGCTGTGTTTCGCTGCGTGAGTGAGGCTACCTGAGGCCCAATCCAGGGAAAGGGGGGTTAAAACGTAAGCAGCGCACTTGTGACACGACTGGTGTTACAGGTGTCCATGGGCGGCGGTAATAGCTTATTATCAGATCCGTCGGCTCGTCTTCGGTATTTCCAAACTGTGTACACCATTGCAATTGCTCGTTTGCCCTCCCCATCTCATAAAAAACACATTATAGTATTATTTATAGTTTTATCAACCTCTCATAATAAGACTACCGTTCCATCCACAGGGAATATTACAGTTCCTAACAACCAGCCTTCAAGAATCCCTATTACAAATCTAACCCTGGTAGCAACCGCAGCCGCGGGCTGAAGCTAGTTTATGATAAATACAGGTACAATAATGGCCTCAATATTATCGGTTCCGCTAAATCATCAGTGCGTCAGCCTTTAATCTTTGTTGGCATCGCACAGCCCATTACTGAATGGTAAGCCCTAATCAATAAAGGTACCTACTTCAGCCGGCCATAAACCCGTTAGGCGGGGTCGTCGTTTGCCGAAAATCGTGTGTCGATATCAAATACTCGGGTATCTGAGATTAAGCTAGAGACAAAAACCGATAGATGCGAACTTACCTGCTGCTAATGCCTTCGATTATCGGCTCTTTAACAACGTTGGCCGTCGTATCGCCTTGCAAAATCTGGAGGTCAAAAGGTCATTGTCCGAAAAGAAAGATTAGAAGGGCGGGACAATACGTCAAGGTTTGAGGCGGAATTTCATAAGACTGTCTAGATTGGGTGGTTAGGATAGCTCATTGTATTTTGTTTTATGTGATAGGTAGCAGACGAGCAGGCAGATCACCTGATGGCAAGCGATTGCCGCCGCCCGTGGATGTCTACGGAACACCGAGAGAGTCACAAATGCCTTGCCAACCTCTAACCCCCTTACCCTCCAATTGGGAATCCGGTACCCTCACTCACTCGACGAAAGACAGCGAAAGCGTTGCTTTACGCTGGTCTTCTGAGAGGCCGTGGTGTAACGCCGGTCAAGCCGGCAAATTCATTCATCCAACGGGTAAAGTCAAATGTGTTATTGCAGCACATGTACTCTGTAAGAGCAACTTATATCTAGATCTACAAATGTATGTTATTGCAGTTATTTAGTCACATAAAAATGTAGTGGTATCTTTTTATAGTGTTCTAGGTACGGCCCAGACGGTCCTGACCTGTCGGTCTAGTGGTTTAAATACCGGGCCGTACTATAAACATATTTTTGTAAAATGTTTTTACATTTTAAGTTTGACGCATCTTTCTTTATGCAAGTACACTCTCTATTCCCTTACCCTCTTAATTAGATGGGACACGGGGTGACACGACCGAAAGAGAGTGGGCGCAAGACAACAAGGCTTAACGTGCTTTTCGGAGCGCGGAGGTACATGACCACCAACTTTCAGACTCCGGACACTGACACTGACAACATATTAACAGAAAAACTCAGGTACAAATTTTTGGCGCGAACCGGGAATCGAATCCGAGACCCTAAGCCGGCGCTTTTAAGTGCAACTCACTACCCACTGCTTCACCGAGGCTGTCAAATAATGTGTAGCCCTTGTGAACATCAAAATTGTTTTGCGAAGCCAGGGCACCAGCGTCGTGGCTCTCTAATCTCTATTGAGTGCACATTAGTGAGAGGTAAATGAGTGCTTAGTACGAGTGCCCGTGCAGGCATGTACCCGTGCGTGAAAGTTGCTTGTCGTAGTCTCGCTCAATGCTGCCATTAATAATCGCTTTTACCGCTGATCATTTGTTTGGTTTGCTTTAATTCGTTACAACTGTGATTTTTAGGTTGAGTTTGTTTTTGTGGAACACTCTTTAGGAGGTATAATGATCGTAGCGAAGTGGATAAGAAAGCACGCCTTTTTAACATGACGTTGTAGGCCGAGTATGCGCCTCTGGAGTTTTCAAATCTATGCATACGTTTTTCTACCATTAGCTTGGCGATGAGAGAAAATATCGTGAGGAAACCTACACGGTTCAGATAGTTTCTGAAACGTGCGGTTGCCCTAACAAAATATGAAAATAAGGTCGGCCCATCTTATGGCTACGGAACCCTTTCATGTGCGTGTCCGACACTCACTTGGCCGGTTTTTTTTAATAATGCTAACTTGCTCATTTTTGTTTTAGCCATGATAAGTACATAAGTACTAATTGGCTATCAGTCCTGCAAAGGCAGAACATTAACCCCTTTGTAACAAAACGTGGTCTAAAGTTAGTCTTGGTTTTAATTGATGTTGTCACTTTTATTTGACATTTTTTGAAAGTTACATCATGATTTTTAAACGATGACTAAATTTGTTCTCCGTTAATTAATAAACAATAAGTGCACAAGCGGATAAATATCGGTGCACTCTATAACGTTATTCCGATGTTGCGACGAAATAGGAAAATTTGCATTTTATTATCAAAAAAGCCAGGCAAGTGACCGAAAATCAAGGATTAGAAAGCAATCTCTTTGCGCCCCACTTTATAGTTTATACAAGGCAAGTATGTTTTTGTTAACTCTCAAGTGCCGAACACGACACACGAGGGTCAAAACGAGCCTCTTATGATACCAATACCTTTAGAAATCTTTTGAAAGGCATTTCAGAACAAACCCGGTTATCGGACGATTCTACGAAAGGGTTATAAATAAGTTTGTTTATAATATTATCGGGGTCAGCCGACCTAACGTAACATTTTCTGAATGGTTCGGTCACTTTTTGTGGGTCCATGATAAGCGTGTAATGTAATTAAAAGTTAAAGTTTACGACTCATTTGAACTGGATACGTTTGGTTAGGATAGCGGCAGATATTCAGATTAACTTGCCTTGTAGTCGTTGTTTGTTTGGTTTAAAAAGCTTGAATCAAATCACTCGTTGATCGCTTTGTTCTTGCTTTTAAAGGACACGAGAGGCTCGAGGACTTTAATCAAATGTAATTAAACTTATTCTACGAGGCTCATGGTTATATACTTAAGTAGTACATTGGTCTATATGGGTCCAATAACACTTGAATTTAAGGTCCTGTAATATTGTGAACACATCCTAAGTATTTTTTTTATGTTATTGTCAGAGTTAAATACATATCGAATCTAAACTAGAAGATAGTAGGCCGTGCTCTGATTGCTTCGGAGTTTAATTACAAGAACTCTATTCAAGCACTCGCTCGCTGATAACGAGATGCGTAAAGCAAATCTTTAGCTTTATCATGGTCTGTTGGAAAAAGAGCTTAGTCATTTAGGGTCAAACGATAAGATCCCAGCAACGCCGATCACTCAACTGCAACAAAAACCGCACGCGGCATATGGCTTCAGCGCAAATCGCATATAAATGACGCCACGCCGAACGTCGCGGGGCAGATTAGCCTTGTGGCCTGGACCAATCGGAAATATGAGCCGAGCGTTATTTCCCAAAAGATTTACCGACATTCAACGGAAAATTCTGGACGCCAACGCAATTGAACGAGTGCAGCGAGCAGGTGAACCGGAAAATAAACATTTTATCAAACATCTGATTTGCTTAGACTATCAACTCCAAGCTAAGACATAACGTAGCCTGCCAACAGATTGAAAATGCAGCACCCTAATTTTATTACTCCAACTAAAATCGTTACCAAAAGAAAAGAGTGATCACTGTTTAATTTGCCCAGTTTGCAATTTTATTCTAATAGCCAAACCCTAAAAGGTAAAGCATCCCCCAAAATAATATAATTGCAGGATGCATAGAATCACTATAAAACATTTTTGTGTGCAAGCGCTCAAGAAAACCATGGTAAAAGTAATCTGATGTAAGTTTTGTGTATTTAAATGGCTAAGTAAGTTATTTTCAATTAGATCTACGAGTATTTTTAGGTTTTAAGCATTGAATAACCAGATACAAGTGCCACTTTAGACCACAAATAGGTTTAAGCGTACATGCACTACGTAACTAGTACCGAAACCTCGCGACATGTGCGGCTATCACAGATCGCCGATGACGTCCTCTCGCATGTCGCGTAGGAGATTAGCCGAGTGGCCGACAGCACGAGCGTCAGTGTTGCCACCTCGATACACACAAATTACAAGCATTTTACCAAAGTACACATTTTAACAAAGTAATCCCTGGCGCAGTGGACACTGGACCTGCTTTTTTTAATTTCGATTTCTTTTAGTTTAGATTTAGGTTTCAGTTACGTTTAGTTTTTTTTTTATGTGATAGGTGGCAGATGAGACGCATCACGATTTTCTTAAGTTTTTCATCTTTTGATAAATAGGGTTTAAAATATCAAAAATAAGCCTGTGCTGTGGAGTTGGATAAAAAGACGCTCTCTTAAAACAGAATCTGGCAACAGGTAGACTGACAAATTTTTCAGAAGTAAAAAAATCTAAGTGTCTTGCGAATTACATAGATTTAATGTAGGTACTCAAGAAAATGCCTACCTACATCATGTGATGATTTATTATTACTTCTGTTATTATTATTTTTTTAATTCAAGGTTTAGTTATCATAAGAAGTAGTAAAAATACAAGATTTAGATTATTTTTTTTACGTTTTCTGCAAACTGTTATGATGAATTAGATTGTTGCCTGATTCCGGCTGGACGTTTGTTTCTGGACTATTATTTATTAATAGCTAAGTTACTTTTCTCATCATAGTCATCAGCATAAAGCCAAAATAGTGTTAAAAAGAGCTAGGTGCGAAATGTGAAATTTCAGCGTTAGGCTTTTAAAAATAGTGCTATTCGAAAGTGGTAATGATAATGATAATGATAATTTATTTCACAAAAAACAGAGTACATGAGATAATGTAATAATAATATAATAGTAGATAATGATGGTAAGTTAGCAACACTGGCGAACGCTCGAAATATTAGGCAAGGCGATGTTTCCCAACAGATTATACCGACTGTTACTGGAAATTCTGTGGTATCGCAGTGTTATGTAACAGATCGAGCAGAAAATTGGACTAGCGTCCAAGTGGTATAGCTTGGATGCGAGTCCAATTTTCTGTCCAGTTTTCGGGAAACAGACATTATCTGGAAACGACATTAGGCAGCCTACGACAGAGTAAAACGATAGTAATATGTATAATACTTAAATCTATAATACTTTCTAAAATATAGGTACATACTTAACCTTTCCAGAGTAACCATGTAAGTTATTTCTTTATAATGTTTTCTTGAGCCAGTGGCGTTATTTTTGAAATGATTTAATGGGTTGATTAAATTGAGTTAATTTGATCCATACTTTTCCTGGTTCTCAGGACGACCTTTCTAATGTACTTTCAATACTTATACAAATAATATTTTTTTGAGATTTGTACTAGTGACGTACCAATGCAGGCATTAGGGAGATTTGCTACACAAATAGACACAAACCATGAGAACGAACTTAAGTATCCCAACGGAAACAGCCAACGGTGATTGGTGCCAGCCAAGACTTAGACCTAAGACTCTTTTTTCTCGAGTGATATCGAAACACCGGAAAATATCGGCGCGAACTGAACTGAGCTTTTCAGTTAATATACATACTCCAGTCATCTTAGAGTGACCAACATCTGCAAATCTCTGGATACCGTCTCTTTATTTCATTTACCCTCTTCGGATAAGGTTTTTTTGACTAGCCCCTCTAAATCCCTTATGAATAAATGATCCAACCTAGAGAATCATTCGATTGATAATACGAGTTCATTGAAACGTTTCGAATATGTTCAATTGTTCATGGTAAAATTGTACCGAATAACATCAGTGATGTTACATCACTATTCCCAACAGATCGTCCAACTGGCCCGATTAACTGAAATACTGGAACCAAAACGTTTTCAACAAATTGTTAGTTTGGGCGAAACGGAACAATTCCGAGCTGTCGGAAGCTGGACTTTATCGAATAATGACGAACAAACTGCGCGACAATGTGTTGCCAACAAAACACTTTTGGTGATAGATCTAGCACTATTTCATAGGTCTAACCTAATGCCCAAATTTGTCATTCAGCTCCTACCTTTACCTTTTTGACACTACTTTTGTGGGTGGGATTGAGGCGTTTCTTCAACACATCTCTCTTCTTCACCTAACTCTGTCCATAGACCAATGTCTTATCATTAGTTATTTAGCCTTATTCGCCAGAAGCACTTTTTTATCTTAATAATATAGCGCTTAGGATAAAGGTCAGATCTTAGAATAATAACTCTTTTATTTTTAAGGTCGGAATAGATGCCGTAGTAGGAAAGATGACTTAGACAAAATGTAGCCACCTATAGGAACACTAAACCATAGTCTTTCGTGTGAATACAAGAATACCCCGTCCCTCCTGCCAGTTGACACCAAACATTTTACTTGAATAAATGTCGTGAGTTTTGGCGCCCTTTCCCCCTGCTTGAGCTTCCGCATACCTACACTCACTTTCCAAAAACTGATCAACTACCTAGGATCACCTTAGGATTCTTATTATATTCCGGTGACATGTGATATCAGGTTGGCAACACTGCAGCAGTTTTAATAACGTTGTACAAGTACTACGAGTGCAGATTGCCTTCTAAACTAGTTACAGGGGTCGTAGTAGGGAAAGTGTCTTAGTGAACTAGTGAAGTATAACTTCCGTAACATTTAAGAAATATTTCTTTTTTTTATTTTCGATTTGTAAGTGATACTGCAACATGTTCTATGTCTAAAATGTATCTATATAATGTGTGTTTTAAATTTTCACTCTTTGGTACGAATACTTGTAATAATAACTGTGATGGCTACGAATATAACAATGATGGGTAATAGTAACAATGATGGGTACGAATTCTTGTAATAATGTCAGTGATAGGTACAAATACTTGTGATGGTAACAGTGAAGGGCACGAATACTTGCAATAGCGTCAGTGATGGGTAATTGGGTACGAATACCTGTGATGGTATCAGCGATGAGCTGGGCACGAATACTTGCAATATAGTGTCAGTGATGGGTACAAATACCTGTGATGATATCAACGATAGGCACGAATACGAATACTGTCGGTGATAGGTACGAATGTCTCTACTGTAATAGTGTCAACAATAACTCAGTCAGTGTGATCACCCCATCAAAGAGAAAATAAGCAAATCGCTCACACAGCAAATACATTCGGGACCGTCTCAGAGGCAGTTGACGTGTAACTTCGCCAAATCACTTCGCAACTCCCAGGCCCGACTCGAATCGCGCCCAACTTTGTTGGCCCCCTGCCGAAATTCGCTAACACAACTTTATTCGTTTCCTTACAGCTCTTAATAGCCAACTTATTGCAGTATTTCGTTTGATTAAAATTAAACTTTGCTCTGGAAACTGGCAATGACATTTAATGTTTGGATTAGAGGTGGTAATGAACTTTGGAGTTATCTGGCGCGTCGTTACGTGGTTAAGCTGTGGTCGGTGGCAATTATGTGCACATGTTGAGGGCGCCTGTTCGGTCCACTAGCGCTGTCATTGCGTTTCGTTAATTGAGATTTATTTAAGATGTTTATACACCCGTTACATTTTAGTCGTTTAAATCCAGAAGCTCTCTTAACAGGTAACACGAATAAAGCCCGTTTAGCATGTTAGATCATCAAGATAAGCAAAATAAAAATCAGTTGTTCCATACATTATTGCCTAGTGATTATTATTTTTTGTATGAAATTTTTATTTGCTTATTTTGATGATCTAACATGCTTAAGGGGAGTTATTCGTGTTACCTATTATGGTAAGATGTGTAGAAGAACCGATTTCATAGTATAAATAGAGAAAAAAGCTTTTCTTTTTTAAAATAATGACTTACCAGGAGTGATATGTCCCATTCTCAACCATCCTAATCAAAATGATTATAATTATAAATAGAGTACACTTTAATAATTCCAATGTAGGAAGGTAGGTATACAAGGTTGATTGTTTAAGTAATACATATTGAAGGCTTCCATGACCACACTTCAATGTTATTTTTTTATTAAAATGCCATAATTTCATTTATATTAATAAATATTAAATGATGGCGCTAGAGTACCCAACAAGCAGCCTCGAGAGTTATCTTGTTAGTGGTCTTTGTTTGCTAGTAATAACAACTGTTGCACTTTCATACTAACTACCTTCGTTATGCTTCAGCTGTTTAATAAGATTTACTGCCAATTATTTTATCAAAAACGACTTATTTGTTGTTAAAATAATTATTACAATATTATATCCCGATTTTAAGACCTTTTCGATCTAATAGATATAACAGTACCTATTTTAAATTGTGATTAATAAATCACAATTAATGTATTGAATTGAAAACAATCTTACCAGAGGAAAGTCGCCGCCAAATGATATTTCCTCAAGATTTTTATCATACTAGTGGTCCGCTTCCGATCTCAATTCGTTTTGGGACTTTAAGCTTCACATTGTAATAGATAGCGTGAGGTCGCCTAACGCCATCTATCTACATTATATCGCGCAAATGTTTCGTATTTTCGGTTTACCTAAAAGAACTTGTTGCCTGATAGATTCAACCTCTGTATAAATATCTATAATCTTCTTTACTATTTATAAAGATATAAATTCCATAGACCTCGACAAGCCTTATAATGCAATCCGAAAAGACGAAACACTAGCGCGATGAAATCAACACCCAGCGCCATCTATTGGTAGACAGTGAAACTACTGTCCCGAAACGAAGTGAAGGCGGGCCACTAGTAGGTAGATATAGTAAAAGATAAGTACCTACCTAATTTAAAAAGTTAACTCACTGGAATAAATAATTCCTATTTTTCCTTTTAACATTATATTCATTATCATTCTTTAAAATAATTGCAGCTCTTTATGTTTAAAGCATTCTGTACAGCATATTCTAGTACTAGTATGTCATAAACCGCAGCTGACAAATATGGTGGGCGGAGTATACTCGTATCTTATCGTTGTTCATAGCTCAGCACAAAGGATCGTTAGACTTACAGCTTCAAATATAACAAAATATTGTCTTCTATATAGGTCACCAGAGAGCACACTAGTCCGGACCAGAAGGGCTAGAATGAACATTTTAAAGAAATCGTAAAGTTAACATATCGAGCCCACGTTACGATCAACCTAGTACTCAGTACGGAGAACCTTTGTCGACGTATCGCATCGTACCATTGCCTTCAAAAATCTAATGGATACGGTGGTTGTATAATCTGGCGACGGGCGCTCACGTTACGTTAAAGGACAGATCCTTTCTAGCGTTTATACTGTAAATTTTAGTTAAGTTTACATGCGATATTATGCTCCCTTAATTTTATTTTTTTTATCAAAATTGTTTACGATACATATGCATACAATTTCTTTCAAAAATTCGTGGTAGGTTCCATACGGGATTGTTTGTTATATTGTTATATTTTAGTTGGTCCACATTATGTTAGATAAAAAGGTTTTGTCTTAGTTTTATATCCCTGTTGAGGATGGACGGCTGGAGCAGCCTCCTTTTGTATTGTCTATGTTTTTTACTGTTTTAGATTTTTAGTATGGTTATATGGCCCCATATGGTAATGGTTGCTTACCCTACCCAGCGCGCGTTTTATTGAACTCAGTTACGGCTTTGCTCGCATTATCATCATCTATTACCCCAACACACTGGCTATTAGCGACGCTGTCCACGGTCTAAGACTTTAGTGAGCGGGCTTCAATAGGGCCGCGCTATCTTATCATTGTCCGCATAATGCGGCCCCACACAAAGCCCGAATGCCCAGCCCTGCATGCCAAGCGAGACCAGGGTTGCCAGACGTACGAGAAATTTATTTTGAAGTCACAGACTCTGTGCGAGATACGAGAATAAAATCTGTGCACGAAACGGGAAATGCTGTGGGACACCCCTTCTCCTATGACGAGTCGCTGCAACTGGTATTTATGACCCCTGGCATAAGTACTTGTACGGTATTTGGTATTAAAAATACGAGATTTTTCGGCATCCCTGGTACAAAAAAAAATATCGGTATCTGACAACTCTGTGCGAGAGCTATGTACTCGTAATTATTTGAACTGATTCTGATCTGGTTTTAACATTAGATAAAATATGAAGCTATTTGATAGACTAGTCGACCAAAATTCCATATTCCATTCATGATTAGAAAATTAAATCCATTGCCACTTGTTGATCTGTTAACATTATTAATACCGTTTTAGATTATGGATATTAGTCATCGGTTATAATATAAAGTCGTAAATTGTATGGATGTTGCTGGTAAGTACAACAATGCAAAATAATTGTAATTTGCCAAACACAACATTTTAGTGTAATGATTTTGATCACAAAATGAATTTAAGGGAGTCTGGTCAAGTTAACATAATTTTTTACTAGTCAATTTAATTTCATTCCTTAATTGCATATGTTATAACTATGCTCCTTTATTGCACTCTACAAAGTGAGTGTCAGCGCAATAATATATAGGTACTTAACCGTGTTTTCTACTCTTCACAACAATTAACTACACCTAAGTTCACAATCACATTTATCACAAACACCTTACAATAAAAGCAAACGCTTTGCTGACATCAAACTAGAAAAAATCAAGATATTCAACATTTGATACATTTGAATTCAAAAGTATGTTATTTATATTCCTTATCAAAGAGTAATAAAACACGTTCTAAACTAAGAACCTTAAGCCTGCATTATTCTTTTTTTTTTTATTTCATTTTCAACACTAAGTGTTTTACATAACCATAAAATAAAACCCATCATATGGCAAAAATAAAGGCCTGCATTTCAAAACATTTCCAAAATTGAGTCTTCACGATAAGGCGAATAGTCTTCAAGCTAATTCAAGTCATATCTAGTTTCAAAATAAGGATCGAATTGTCTTGAACCTAACTTTAGGATACATTCTCAGGCGTGAGGTCCTTCCAATAACTTATCGGAAACAATAAAGCAAATGTTGAAATGAAAACAACAAAAAGTTAAACAGATAAACTGTTGACACATTCGGGTATTATCGAAATCGAGGCTTCGTAGAAGCGAGTGGTTTTTTTCTCGTGTCGATAAACGTATCCGACCGACGTAATCCTATTGTGGCTACAATGAGCTCACACATTAGTACAAAGCCTCTTAGAGTATTAAATTATGATTAAAACTCGCTCGTAACATAACTTACAAGAGCTTGCTTAGTCCTATGACTTTGTTATGCATGTAGGTATTAGTAAATGTGTTAAAGACAAATAGGAAATGTTTATGTTAATCCAACTTTTTAAGATTTTCGTATGTTTTTGTTTATGATATTTATTTTTTGTTTCAGGTATATCATCATTTGACACTTTATACGATGCAATAGGTAAAGTGTAAAAAGGTAAAACAACCCCATGTAGAAAAAAATAAGAAACAACATCATATTGTTATACACAACTTAATGTCCTCCTAACAGGTATTTCAGCCAATCGTGTAATAGTGTTCAAGTGTGTGCGCAAACACAAGTGCACTCTCTATTGCTTTACCCTCATATTTCGATGGGACACCAGTGCAACTCGACCGAAGAGAGATCAGGCTCAGGACCAAAAGCTTAACGTGCTCTTCTAGACTTCGAGCTGACACTAAGAATATTTTTACAGAAAAAACTGGCCGGGCCCAACCCGAGGATCGAACCCAGGAACTCAGCGCAGCCGTCGCTTTAAATTGCCACTGCGCCACCGAGACCTGATGTTATCGACGTAGAATCACAAAATAATTACACACAGAAGTTAGACTTTGACCTGATTTTGAATTTAGAAGAGTTCGTTGACATATGCTAGGGTTGTTGCCCGGCATGAGTACATAAGCGCGCGGCCTCTACCATAGACCTCGACAGTTTGACAATCTTATGTCATAAGTTAGGATTAATGTGGTCGAAAAGACGTTTTGCCCGTTAGTGCGCATGCGTGAGTACATGACATATTTTTAGCTCTTAGTGGGCAGTCAGCCTTCTGTGTCAATATGTATTTTGTGGTAGAATCATAATCACGAGTATAATGTCAATCAGTTAAATTGTATCCACCGACCAATAACACCCAGTGATGATAAATGATGACGCGCCGATGAATCAAGCGCAACCGATGAATAGGTAATTGAGTAAACTGACTTTACTCAATTCTAACCACTAATGGCCGTATAATATGCGATACCAATTAAATATATTTGTATATGTTATGGACTGAGCGATAGATCGGGCATTGTTCTTAATGACAGATGTATTCTGTGATGACAGAGAAACTATGAATGACTTTAATTGCATCAAAATATAGACACAAAAATTAAAAACTGTGATCGACAGAATCTAAGGCCTAGCCGCTCTAATTCGGTTAGAAAAAAACTGACTCTTCGCCGGACTTAGTTCATGACATTTACATTATCGTTTCAATTATTACTTATGCCTACTTAATATTAAATAAAAGGTAAATTAGATTAGTTGTAATGACGTCAGTAATTTATTTACCTTCAAATCGTTTAACTTACAAAAGTAATTAGGTTTTTAAATGTACAGTGGCCAGCACATCAAGTTACTACAATCTGTCAAATTTCCTCAGTTGATATTGAACCAAACACGTTTGACATAAAAGTGAGGTTTGATTGAAGAAATTTGACAGATTGTAGTAACTTGATGTGCTGGCCACCGTACACTAATAAAAAAAAACTAATTACTAAACTCCAGAACATAAATCTACAACGTTAAATTTTAGTCGTTTTAATCCCGAAGTAATAGGTAACAGTAATAAACCCATTTACCATGTTAGATCTTAGATTAAAACTCTTTTTGTTTTAATCTAAGTGTTAGATCATCAAAATAAGCAAGCAAGCAAAGCAGATGTCATCTTGTTATAACACATTAGCTTAGCAAATTTGTACGTAATCCTATTTGTGTGAGAAAATAAATAAATATATTATTATTATTATTATATACGAAGCGATAATGTATGGAACACCTGATTTTTAATTTTGCTTATTTTGATGATCTAACATGCTAAAGGGACTTTATTCGTGTTAACTATAATAAGTACTTTGGGATTAAAACGAATAAAATTTAACGGTGCATATTGAAATTCGAGAGCAGCATCGCACAATGAAACCGTAAAATACTGATCTCCAGGTTGTGAAAAAATCTCGTCAAGTAACGTCGACCGTACCTTGAATTAGGTCACCTCGATTAAATATGAATCGAAATTTTAGCCTCATAAAGGAGAAAGCAATATTGACACAGCAAAGACCTACCTCTAATTAAGATGGCTCGTAAAACCGCCGACGCAAATACCTTGCTAGCGACCCATCACGCTCCTCTAGGTGATGGGACTTGACTAAAATTTTGCACTCGAGTCATTTGGATAGTAGGACTCGAAAGTAGTCCAGTAATAATTATATAACTTCAGCACATATCTACTCACAGACATCGAAGTGACCCCAAAGTAAGAATCTATTCTACAGTGATCATGATATTAAGAACTAAACTAACACATGTCTATAATACGAATGTTTCTCAAATTGTAATTTTTTATTTATTAAAGTTTGAAGTTAAAGCCCCTTAAGTCCTTGAATGGAGATCGCGACTCGGTAAGCGTAGTGTTGGACGCCCTGCGACAAGATGGGATGATGACATTCGATGACTGGCTGGTATAGGCTGGATCAGAGTGGCCGAAAATCGGGAGCGGTGGCGTGCATTAGGGGAAACCTATGTCCAGCAGTGGACGAGTGTGGGTGATGATGATTAAAGTTCGAGCAGTTTAATCTGCATCCAACTTCCACAAGGTAACTTACATTTTCGAATCGTCAATCAATCATGGTACTGGAAGGAGTCTCCACATGTCGACTACTCCACCACCTCCCCTCCTGACATGGTCTGTCGATAGATATTATATTACTTGCCATCAGATGACCTGCTAGCTTGTTTACCTTCATGTCTCTAAACTATTTTTTCTTCTTTTACACAACTTAAAACAGCATTAAAATCTAGGTATACAGAGATCCAGCGTAGGTACAATTTAGGCAGTCTTATCGCTGGTACGCTGGTTCTATACCAGACAACGTTCCCTCACTGATCCGATGACTATTACTCTGGCGAATAACATCGATTAGAATTTCCAGTTACTTTTTTTCCATATAACCTCGAGCAAAAGTCGACTCAACTCGTGTGACAACACCACTTTAGTTCGAGTCCTGTAAATAAGTAATTATCGGGTTTGTTAAGGTCAGATTTTGGTATTTTTCCCTGCGGGAGGGCACTAATTGGCCCATAAATTATTCCTAGTTCCTTCCTCATGTCCGTGCTTGTGGAACTACTGGTACGTCTCAAGCACCTATGTAAACAAACAGATGGGAACAGTGTTGCCAACGTTACGGCCATTGACAAATACAGTAAATCACCGTGTCTAATAGGTACAGACAGCTACACATCAGGTTACCACAATCTGTCAAATTTCCTCAATCGATATTGAACCAAACACGTGTGACATAAAGGTGAGAATTGAATGAAGAAATTTGACAGTTTTGTATACTTTGATGTGTGGCTGTACGTACAGCGGAGGTACCCCAACGTTTTTTTCTGGGTCCCTTACTAATTGTGTAGGAATTTAAAATATGTCCCGTTATCTTTACTAAAACCCCCTAAACTATGTTAATTGTCATATGTTTGTACGTCTCATCTTGATGGTTGGCGATCCAGTACTGTGCGTTTCTCGCGGACTTTTCTTCGACGAACCTAAATTTTATGGAAAGGTTTAGCTGCAGCAATATTTCCTGACAGTTGAGGCTTAAGCACATTCAAGAGAAGACCGTACTCATTACTAAAAGCTGGCAACGCATCAGCGACTTCTCTGATCTCGCGGACGTTCATGGGCGCCGGTGATTACTTACCAACACATTTAAAGCGTCTAGTTTAAAAAGGCTCTTCTTCTAAAACTAGATTTTTTCCATCAAACACTGTACGACAAGATCTTGTCGCTGGCAACACCGTCTGGATACAGTACAAACGGGGTCACATGCCTACGATGCATTCTAGCTTGATTTATGCACTTTTTCAAATAAACATTATTTCGTGCATGGTACTTTTTGACGGAAGTCGTTAGTTTTGATTTTTAACAGACAAAAGCAAACGGAAGAGGTTTTTAATTCGTCGGTTATCACATAAAAAAAAACTAAGACATCAGGACTTCAGAGTCTAGTCTGCTATTCAGGGAATAACACTCTGAAGTCGTGATGTTCTAGAATCGGCCCGAAAGTTCAAGCATAAAAACATTTTATTTAATCATAAGCAAATATTTGAAACTACCTTTTTCACATGTCGCTCGCTATAGTTTATACACAGTTTATAACTCAGTCACAGTTCATAATCCGTACAGGATACCACAAAATAATTGCCATGTTTTAATAGCTTTATTATTAAAACCCTACACTCAATTTAACACTCACTGTAACGAACACGCACATGAATTAATAATTAAAGGACGTCATTTCGTGCCATAATTAATTCCTGGGAACTAATTACTTAAAAGTTACGACAAATCTGACCACGAATCGTTCGGACTTACAAGGATGACTTTGCGGCTGTTTTTAATGCGAATTTTCAAAAGTCGTTTGTTCAATGACTTTTGGAAATTCGCTTAAAAAATATCTACTTTTAATGCAAAGTCGGTCAGTTCATTTTGTATTAAATTTAAAAAAATCTGTTGTTCAGAATGGTTAGTAGAACACGTGGTTAAAGCTTTAGGGAAAGGTCCAGCTAATTGATAAGTACCTACAACTCCAAACTTTCGCGTTGCATTATACAAATAATAAATACGTCTATTGTATTAAGTTCGCCTATTGTACGAAGTTTTGTGCAATAAAGTTTTAAATAAATAAATATATCTGGGATTAAACGGGATGACCTTAAATAATAAGGGCGTGTGAAAAATAAGTAAGTGCTAATGGTATTTTTAAATAAATTTCATCGTCCTTAGTCCCTATTAATATCTTTATTTGAAGTTCCGGTTTTAGCCAGGCGCCCTAAACATCCTTGTCACATAGTATTATCAACCGGCCACAGCGGCTATAGTCAGCTATTTACTCGTCTTGCCCAATTGTTTGTACAAAAGCTTTGTTCAAAAAGGACACACAAACAGACATTTAGTAGAATGGGCGCAGGGCGGGTAAAGCTTCTTTCGCAGTACGGCCGGCTGCTTTTTAATTTAGCTTTCTGTGTATAATTAAAAGTTGTGGGAGTTCCCTCTGTCCGTTTCGGTGGCTTACAATAGATTTTTTTCACTTGCGTTCAAGGTAAGAAGTCGAGGCAACGAGGTCTTCTTTAGTATTCAATATAAAATTCGTTTTATTTCCAAAATTTCGCTCTGATTTATCACAGGCACTGAAAATAGCTAGCCAGACAATTACCACCACACTGAAGCTGCTCAAACCGGCAGGGCATTCCCTATACTTAATATAAGTACCAGATTACGATTGTCATAGATACGAGGCAATTTAGAATCTTGCGATTATTAATTTATTTATGCAAAAATGCTATGGTTCTACGAATTTCTGATTCGGTTTATCATATCTTGCCACCCTCATTAAGACAGAATTAAAAAAACTGTCGCTTAAAACAAGGAAAAAACGGTTCAAAGCCAGAATGTACAAAAAACCCATGATTGTTCCGTTATTATTGTTCCACTCTTCACGTATTTAGCTCTCGTAACCCCTCGGTCAAAGTACTTGCTATCCCGAAAATCCCGTTGAATAATCCAAACAGCTGATTCATCCCCCTCCCGTGACTCATCGGATGCACCGCTTAATACAAAACTTCCTATATACCTACAAGTATTCGTGATTCACATCGGCGATCGTGTACCACATAGTGACGTCACTCCACTTTCTCCGGTAGGGGGCGTATACATATGCCATTGTGATGTGATCACTGACAGCTGAGCTATTGTTCGCGACAATCCAATAATGAATGCTGGTTTTTACTATCTATACTTTCGCTATGGTACGACAAGACGTACGTGTAGAGAGTACACAGTAAGCAGATATAAATAAAGAATAAAAAAAAAACTTTTTACTTGATACTTTTTACGTAAAGTTAAGTACAATGTTTTTGACAGGAGATTGATGTATCATACCGAAACGTGGGAAATAAAGCGGTTATGATCCTTTTCCGAATTAACTTATTGAAGAAATGAAAGGCGATATAGGTACTTACCTACTTAACATTCTCTAATCCACATTTAATGAACTATCCAAGAATTTACCTAATTACGCTTAATCTTGCCACTTTGTTTCAACTTTACAAAAGTTGTTATTCGAGTGTTTTTGTTAACAAAACTCGATTATGTAACTTTCTACTTAATTGATGACTTAATTCGAGACTGGTTTTAAAACAGATTTAATTTTCTTTTGTTGTTCGAGTTTTTCATCAACCGCTTTGATGTTCATATTATTTGATGAGTCTTTTACATAATTTATATAAAACAGAACTAAAATTTATGGAGAATATTTAATATGTTGCTGCTACCACGTAATTAGCTCAACATTCCATTTATCGTGCCTCTGTTATTATTTATGTTATGGAAATGGTTAACAGCCGATAGATTAATCGAGCAAATGCTATTTAATCGTTTATTTAGCTAACACTTTGGTATTATGTATGTAAATAGTTTAATTTTATTTAGGTACATCATCAATACGATTAAAGTCAAAACGGCTGATGGTTTGGTCCGCCTGATTATCATAGCTTAGTTTTTGTGTTTCTAGCACAGAAAATGTTTAACCCTTACGACTAATAATGCTATTGATTTTACGGGGATAGTAAGTAAACTAATATCCAATAAAACACCGAAGTTATAATTTTTTTTAACGAATAACATTTACTTACACAACATACCTACTCTTAATCACACATGAAACTTCCGAATTACTTCACAGGCTAACTCGCGCATCGGAACGGCCACTGACTCGCGGGCTCTTCCGCCCTCTACTTATACAGGCGCGGAACCATGCACGAGCCCACTGGAAAACTCTCGAATGTTCCCGTGAACTCCCGCGCATCCCAGTATTTTCCGCGCTCGGGCGATCGCCTGCGTGTGCGACTTAGTATGAATGAATAACTATACAAGAATATAGACCTTATCTATTACAGATAAGCTCTATTTCCGCTTGGACCATGGTGGTAACACTATAATAATTATACAGATATTATAACACCCTGACCCTGAACAAATACAATGTGCATCACACTACCTCTAGGTACGATCTTGACAAGATTGTTTCTTTGTGGTTCATTGGAAGCACAAAACCTCTTATGTTGTCCGTGTCCCCTCACATTCATATTGAATTCAAATTCAAAACATTTGTTATGCAGATATGCGCCAAAGGGCAACTTGAGTAACCGTCAACCACCGTCAACTTTATCCATGGATGCACTTTCGAATAAACAAGCGACGAATTTTGGATTTGTAGAAGAATAAAGATAAGTCATTATATATCCAAGTAGTTTTGTTTGTTGAATGCAAAAAAAAGGAAGCTGTTTTTCGTCGACCTGCAATTGGGGGAAAGGGGGTTAAAGGTTGGCAGCTCACTTGTGACTAATGATGCAGGTGTCTATGGGTGGCGTCAATCGCTTATCATGGTGATCCATCTGCTCGTCTGCCACATATCTCATTTTTATTTGCTTTTTTGCTACAATTACCTACTCGTATTAGTTGCTGTACCTACATAAATGTATCAGAATCTTATGCATCAGGGGAGATTGTGGTTGTGATTTACCTACAAGCTGCAATGCAATGCAACAAAATAAATATTACCATCTTTTTTCAAAGACTACACTAGTCGTATATTGTTAACTAAGTGCTAACTTCAAACTGGATGCTCCATCATCAATGTTTTCGTCAAATTGTGAACCGGCCTCACCTTAATTCCATTCCTTTGTTTATTGACATCGTCAAAGTTTCCATACGCTACCGCAGTATTTCGTGAACTATTCACGCGAGAAATAAATTAATTGAGAAGTTGTTTGGTAGGATTGAACAACCTGCAGGTTTATGTCGAGTTTATTGTTGCCTATGTTTCACAGCCTTGTTTTCGGCTGTTTACTTAAAAATCTTGCTGGATTACACAACAGTGAAACATATTTGCTAGCCAATTCAAATGTTTTGGAAAAAGTGTTATGATAAAGACTAAACATCATTAGTTATTTTTAAATCTATGTAAGTAGCGTTTAATCTATTTATAAGAGTTAAAAAGTGTTTAAAGTTTTATAATTTATTCAACTTAACGTCTTACTTACCTGAACCATTATGAAAAAACAGTACTTGACAAAATACCTATTAGCCGCAAGGGAAAATCTAATAACATTAAAACCAATTTCATCCCTACTAAAATATGTAACTAAAATATTCTCCATAACACGCAACAGCAGAAGCAATAAAGCAAATTAACAAAACATCGCCGCCCCGGGCCCGCAAACACACCGCAGTATCATTCCTCAGTAACTGCAACCCCACTTAGTTAATACGATTAACAAATAAACAAACAGCCGCCACTAAACAATACCGGACAATCGCAAACGGGCCGAGCCACCCGCTCCGGTCTTTGATTTAAAAGCACTGCAATTTTTATCACGAAGCCGTACGTACTCACAACAGCTAGTCCGGGATTCCGCCTGGACAGTTACAGCCGGATTTTCACATTTTCGAGAGCAGCGAAAACTGTGGTTGCCCGACCAAGTCCCATTTCCAAACGTGGATACATGATATTGTAAAATAAACGTCTCTCTTGTTAACAACTACAATAATTTTTGTCACAGCATTCGGCATTCCGCAGCGGGCGGTTGCAGCCAACATTTTTACGGTTTCTACTTTACTAAAACTGTGCCAACTACAATTTTCCGATTCCAACATTACATAACTGCAACAACCTACTACATGATATTAATGTAAAATAACTGTCTCTCTTATTACCAACTAAGAGTAAATCTCAAAACGAATACTTTCGAAATTAATCTGCACGAACAGTGAGAGTTTTCATCCACATTTTAGTGAAAACTGTCGTCGCTCAATTTTGTTCATTTAAGTGGATTCTTTTGAAAAAAATACGTAACTTTTCGTAGTTAATTTTGTTCACATAGCTTTTTACACAGTTAAATGTCAGTATATTTTTCTTTTCTAAACTAAACTAGAGCTCTTGTCTTTTATTTGATCTCGCATATTCATACAGTTAGCATTTTTTGCAATCCTAAACTGAATACAAGCTCTGGCAATAAAGTATGGTTAAAGTTATTTCTCAAACTGATTTATATCTGTAATCTGTACAGCCAGACTGGCCATAATATGATATTGAAATGTTGAATATCTTTCATCTAAAAAAAGGTTTTTTTATTTAATCAAAAGATGTATTGTGCAGTAAACACTACACTACACATCGTATACATGGTTTTGAAGCCAAATAACTTAAGATCCGTGTAAACTATTGCTAACCTTATCGTCTGATACCTATCTCATACCCATATTACAAGTGCTTGACGTATTACTATTTACTATGAGATCTGGTCGATATATTATGTCATATTGTCTGATTTTAAATAAACCAAGACTAAAACAAGACCAACTTATTGAATAGAGTTATGTTCTGTGCAATAAATAAAGTCAATATTATCTATTAAATATATTGATCATTCTTATAAAAAAGGCACTAGCGTGCAGTCTTCAAACTCTTGTCTACATTCTCAAAATTGACCGATTACTATTTACAGGAGCTTAGACATCTTCTATTTAAAATGTAATATAGATTCTGAACTAAATTTCGGAGTAATATTGATTTAGAGTCTACCATGCACGGTTATGAAATCTCGATGAGAATAACCCTTAAGTATTACTTTTCCCTGCACACCTCAACTCATTGTAATGTTTATCACGTACAGCCTCCGCTGCACACAAATTACCACTATAGGTTTTGTCCGGGTAATAACTATCCGCAGACTATGTTTAGTTAAAACTGCTACGATTTCAAATAAAGCTCAATGCCATTTAAGTACTGTGTTCGTTTTAAAAGGTATACAGGTTTTTACTTATTACGGGCAAAAAGTCTTTGAAGTACTTGCAGGCAGACTGTTTTGAAAGACGGTGGGCTACGGACGCGTTTTTTGTTCTGTATCGTAGCGGACGGCACAGCACAGCACATAATTATACAACTGGACTGGGTACAAACAGTAGAACATGCGAATCAAAAGATTGACTGAAGTTTAAAAATGGCGACGATACTCGACCAATAAATCAAAATAAATTTAAGTGTTGGGAACCCAACAGTATTTAGAAGTTTAGGTCTTCATCTTTATGTGTAGCATACCTGAATTATCCAGATTTCCGCCAGCACATAAAGATTTGTTTCCTTTAACATAAAAAAACATGTGTGACAACCCTATTGTCACAAGTTTGTGGTATTTCAGAATGATATAATATTTCCCGACATTACCAACACTCGTACTGTGTCGTGACTTGTCTCAACTCATTAATACGTATAGACAGTAATATAACCTTTTGGTTATCGGTAATCAAAATTATTTGGAGTCCAATCATACATTATAACAATATTCAATTACACAAATTCCAGTACTAAAACTAGACCGTTATTGGATACGACAATTAGGTACCTATCATTAACCTGAATATTTATTAGGTTTATTAGTTAGGGTTCAATTACTTTAACACCTGCAGAAATTCAATTTCAAATTGAATATGTATATTAATATTCAATTTCAAATTGAATATGTATATTAATATTCGTTTTCAAAAGATAGTCTTACTAGGGCATACCCTGTGCTTTTATTTTAGTACTAGATGACGATATCCGGGAGACGACACCCAGATTCAAGTCAATTCACAAAAGTTATTTTCTTATATTGATCCGATAGTGAATCAAACTCAGCACCTTCCCCATTTGGGCACAACACCATAATCTACTGCGCCATCGAGGTTGTATTTTTATAAGAAACCCTTAAAGGTAATAAATTGAAACGGGACTGGCTCGGATCATGTCTACAGGAAAAAATGCAAGTTGTTCACGTGGCCTTGATATTCCCGAGATATATTTAGCTCGCTTGTCTTACGCTTCGTGTCTTGGTCTATTTTTAAATCGGAGTTAGTGCTGATAGCGACATTTTTATGTCAAGGATTTTTTACGCCGACTGCACTGTCTATGTGCGTCGACTGTCGATAGATAAATAGACGTTAATATGAAGTAACCAATTACAACACAATTACGTAATAATTATAAAAAAAGTTGAACTCTAGGTACCAATAGATTTTGCAGGAAAATACGCCCAGCACCTTGCTTACTTAGCTATTCGTAGCAGATGTTTGGAAATTGGCTTGGTTTTGCATTCCCTAATTAACTCAAGTAACATTTTCAGCCACCACGAACTTTGGAATCTTTGTCTAGTCAGGTTTTTTTATGTAATAGGTGGCAGACGAGCAGACGGATCACCTGATAGTAAGCTATTACCGCCGCCCATAGACAGACAGCTGCAACACCAGTAGAGTTACAAGTTAACTCTTTAGTTAACCTAATGATAACCAATCCCTGACTAGTTGACTTGAAAATTCTTATTAATATGCTTACAAGGCTGAAGGCAGTGACACAATATTGTTACCTTATTTAAACTAAGACCTTTTATAACCTGTTTTTCATGAATAAATTATTTGTATTTGTTGTTTTTCCCATCTAGTATACTCGATTGTGACTTTCAAAATCTATGCACGTTTCTACAGTCCTGGCTGTTCGTAGTACCTACTCTTTCCACCTGCGCCGTTTTTGAATCGCTATCATCTTTTATAAAGCCCATCCGAGGCACGCCGATAAATATTGCACAGGCTTCGAGGCTTCGAGCAACCCGATCCAGATGGGCTTGAAAATTGTAAATTGTTTGAACAAACTCCACTCACAAACTGATTTCCCGATGCTTCTTCGGTCGTATTGTTTAGCAATAAGTGCTTTCATAATTCGCAATGGGCTCTGTCTCTGCCTTTTGCCTTTTATTTGAACAGCTTGGTCGAGTCATTTTAGGAAAAATACTCCTAAAAGCCTGCAGCACGGGATCTAAAAAAGACATGTATAAATAAAGACATTTACGAAGGATATTTTGACGCTTACACCTACATCAAAGTCACTACTCGTATCAGACTTTTATGCCCTCGTTTCCCAATTTTCCGACGCTGTGTTCCGTTTATAATCGAATAAAGTACCTATAGGTAAATTTATGTAAGTAAATAACGTCATAAATAAATAAGTTTCACTGTACAATTAAAAACAATCGAGAATCGTTGAATCGCAGAATGAGATTCATATAACAACAGTGTTGACTAAGTAGGTAATATTTTTTCCGCGAATCCGATAATGTAGCATTCCTGTAAAGATAAACTGCGTAGGTTTCTATAGACGAGTGTGTCATGAGTAATACAGTGTTTAGGTACTGAACTCCACTCCACCAGCAGTAGTGGCCGGTCCGTCCGATAGAGCACGCCCCACCGGCTTTCCCCGCTTTCTGGATTTTAGAGGTAATGCTGTTTTTAAATAATGCATGGCGCGCGGGAACTCGCCGGGATTTCGCGTCGGCATTTGTTTTTTCGTGTGTAGTTTACGGCTAGAGGCGATAAAAGCGTTACGCGTATGCTATTTGTTCACGGTAACTGTTGTTTAACGCTAAAATAACTGCTGTGTTGTGTGATAATTATTATTATTCAATATTGCCTTGCTCCTTCTGTGGTGAAGAAGTGTTGAGTGGACGTCTGGGGACTGTCTCGTGAAGTGAGTATTTAAATAATAATTGTGATCAACTCTTAGTTTTCCTTACAGTTAGTTTCCAATAGTTAAATTAAATTAAATATCTTTAAAGTATTTATGACGATCGACGAGACGACCCGTTTGGCGTAGTGGTTTGAGCGCCGGTTGAGACGCAAGGGTCGCGGGTTCGATTCCCGCACCAACACAAATGTTTGTTGATGAAACAGATATTTGTGTTGGGTCTGGGTGTTTGTAGTTCCTTCGTTGTTTCTGGTTTCCATAGTACAAGGGAAAACCTTAGTTTGGGACCAGGACAATGTATGTGATGTTGTCTCAATTTATTTATTTATTTTATTTATTTATAACTTAATTGTACATTAAGTTAGCTTAGATTAATCGATGGCATAAAAGGTAAACTATTAATGACTATCGGTGATCGGTGATTAACATTTTTCTGTAACTCTCGTCATTTAAATTAATCCTTCATGATAGTTGTGTATCCTATTATTTGATAATAGAAAAGGTTAGGACAACAAGCAATGAAGGATTGACTTTGGTTCATTTAATTAAATGCTTTTTCAGAAAATAAAACACAGTAAAAAATGTAAAACTTGTAGTTTGGCAATAATCATTGTAACCTTGTAAGTATGTAGGTACTCAAAAGTAAAAATAATATATCAGCCTATATACTGTCCCACTGCAGAGCAAAGGCTCCATCGTAGAAATCAAGTTATCACAACTATGATGGCATTAGGCTTATCACCACGATTGCCTAATGCGGATTGACTATCACAAACCTGAGCTATGTTCGAAAAACTCAAAACATACTTTTGCTCGACCCAGGAACCCTGGACCCCGAGATCACGGCCCGGTACTTAAACCACCAGACCAAACGGGGCGTCTAAGTATACTTAAATCAAACTTGACCATAGCTAAGTATTCCCCAAAAAACGTACCTACCTAACTTATAAATTATCTTTCCCTAAATTGTGTCGACGATTTAACTACACTGTACCTAAACCAGAAATTAGGTATATCAAATTCAAATGCAAATCAGAAAAACAGCAGACTTGTGTTGTGATCTGCCATTTGCGTCACGCTCCGTGTCCTTGATGCGGACCATGTGCGCAGGAGCATGACGCATGCGTCTCGCTATCAGAAGAAAGGATTATGTAACGTCTGTTTATTTCCCTCGCTGTTTCTACATCAACTTGTTTTGTTCGAAATTACTACTGATAAGAGGAAAAGTTTGGAGTTAATTCTTCTGTCAAATACCTAAGTATTAATTACATTAGTATATCTCTGTACCGATAGATGGCGCTGGGCCTCGATTGCATCGCGCTAGTGTTTCATCTTTTTGGTTTGTAAAAAAAGGTGGACAATGTGTATAGAATTTACATTGTTATAAGTAGAATAGATATTATAGGCGAGTCTTATAACATATCTAATATAATAAACAGTGGACCTGTGACTCCACTGGTGATCCGTCGTCAGCTCGTCTGCTATTTATTACAAAAAAAAACAATACTTTCGCAAATTGTAAAAAGGCGGAGTAACACGGATGCGAAAGAAACCAGTCGGGATTGACTGGCAAAGATAAAAAAAATGATTGAGAATGCTCTGTCTGTAAAATTAGCAGTCAAGTTTATCAGATTATTTATATATTTCACAGATAAAGGATAATGTGTTTGTGTCAGCAAAGTTGCAAGTGTCGTAAAATATTGCGCAACTCAGTGTAGTTACGCACATCAGTATTAATTTCCCAGAGGGCGCGCCAATATATGATGGACAACCTTGGAATTGCTTCCTTACTCTTCTCTTGTGCATGAATATAATGCACTTTAACTTTACGACTTCCTTAAGCTTAAACTAAATATCATCTCAAACTAGTGGTTTTTGTATTCAGGAAAATTTTGCAGATATTTTATGGATGTGATAGATCTAAAATACATACGAGTACTCGTATCTACATACGTGGTCGTACGTTTTATTACGAGTTAGTACTACAATACAAGTTACGAAGCGCCTCTATTCTACTGATTCTACTGATACATTTTCAAACTTGGCTAATAATAGGTACTTATCTTAGGGGGCTATCCAAAATAATTACTTGGTTTCAGAATGTAAATGATATATATTGCACAATGATTACCCAAAAATTACAATTGAAATTTTCTAGTGAATTTAGTTATATATAGAACACATTTCTTGTTAAGCGCAAGCGCAGTTTGCGACGAACTATGAGATCAATCGTGCGTCACACCACGTCAGATGTACATGATTTCACAACATGAGTCGTAATGAAATTGACTTAGTAGAGAATATTGTCGTGGAGGGATGCTTCGGCTGTATTACCGTGACACTTCCCCAATATGGGCGATGAGGGACAACCGCAGGAGGTTTAGTGGTAGAAGGTGGGTGTAGAGGTATGCCTCTGACCAGGTTCTCGTTTAGAGACGCCCCCATCAGAGGATAGCCCTACATAACCTGGCCGCCCCGGTGGCTAGGTACGCATTAGGTTGTCGGCCCATTTCTTAGGGTCGGCTAATTTCCCCTGCGAAACGTAGACAAAGCTTTTGAGCTAATACATCCCAAATCCCGTGGCTCGGTTCATCCCTAAACTATCACTTTTCTCAAACCTCGCTAAGTGTTAAAAATCCACACTCGATGTGTATTTCACAGACATGTACTTAAGCTCTATTGAAAGAGGAATCATGAAAACAAATTCGATATTTCACACAAGAGAAATGCAAATCCGTAATGAACCGACCCAGGCATAAAGTGTCACATTTATTTCCCTCAATTTTCCACCATTTACAAATACATTACATTGTAGGCAATGATACCTGCAATCCGACCGCTATTCTGCTATATTCCAGCGATATTGTGGTGTCCTGTCAGTTCGTTGATCGAGTAACAATAAAATCATAAATTGAATGAACATACATTTCAACTGTGAAACAGTATGAGTTAGCCTTATACGATATTTTGGAATAGTTTACGTAGGGGTGAATACATACGGTAAAGTATCAGCCTATATACTGTCCCACTGGAGGTCAAAAGCCTCCATCATATAAATCAAGTCATCATTACTATGGTCACCACGCTTGCCTAATGCGGATTGGTGGTGACAAGCCCGAGTTATGTTAGAAAAATTCGACACATATTTTTTGCTAGACCCGTAAAATGTTTGTGCAGGTTGGGGATCGAACCTACAACCTTTGGCGTATGAGGCAGGGTCACTACAAAATGCGCCATTGGGCTAGGATTCGGATAATTTATAGCCAAATTAGAAAATAAAATACCTACCTTGAGAAATAGACAGAAACCTTATCCTAAAATAGACAATGTCGAAAATGTAAAGCGTAGCTAAAGTATCGCAAATCGATACGATATCAACAAGCGATGCTACTCGCTAAGAGATCGCAGCGGCAAATCTACTGCAACTTTAAACAATACAAAGAACTTCTCGTTGCTTTCGTAAAACACGACCCAAACCGAGGTGCAGTGCAAACTAAGTGTTATCGATGGTTTAGCCCCTCAACCTCCCTCGGTCGGGTAGGCAAGGGCTGCCAAATAATTCTGCAGCTAAAATAGCAATATTCTAGGAAGTGCTCATCTACACGCGGTCTTTTTTACACTCTCTCTGATACCGATAACGTTGTTCGTCGCACTTTTTGTGTGCGGTTCGGGCGCGCTGGGTAAACCCTTTACCCGGGCTGCTTCTCGTACCATTCATGGCACGGTGTGAGTGATCCAGGAGAGGAGGCCTCCCGACAAGGCTAAATAAAATGTATGTTACTATTCTATCTGTATTTTTTTCACTGGATGTTTTTATAGCCAGTTCAAAATTAAGTAATGTACATAATATGTAGACGTGGAGAGGACATAAACAAAACAGTCTATTCACACGTTTCACGACCACGCGTATAGGTTATGTCCTCTTCCAATGCGAGATTAATGGCATCCATAAGTAAATCCCACTAACGTCATTTCCAGATTCGATCTAGTGTTGATATCGCTCGTGGTTGTTCTAATATAACCTCTGTCGGCCGTGTTTTAGAAGTTAATTTCCACTGAAGCTAGAAGCCATTGTTATTGTTATGTTGTACGCGGGACAACCCTAAGCGCCAGGTAGCTTGCTCCAGTATGCGGATGGAATTCCCCGTCCGTTCTCGGCCAACGGGACTTCCTATAATAAATATTTTTGTAGGTAAATTCTGGATGCTTGGCGCCTCAGCTCTTCATTCAACAACCGGAGATTTTTTGTTCAATCTCAGCTTAACAGCCGTTCGGGGAACGTGAATGAAAAGATTGTATAATTAAAAGGCCAATGGGATACCAGATACGTTGCATGTATTGTTAGTTTTTATTGACGGTTGGGTCACACTTTTAAAACTATATTTTAAAATGAACATGTTGTTTGAGGATTTGCTACTAAAACTTTAGAAAAAAAAGTACCTTGTAATAATAGTAAGTACCTAAGTGGATATCAGAGGTAAAATAGTTTTCAGATTTTATCCATCAGGCCATTACTTTTACTCTCAGGTGATCCGTCTGCTCGTCTGCCAACTATCACATAAAAAAAATATCTCTTTGTTAATCTCCGAGACTTAATCCGATAAACTACCAATAATTATAAACCATTACATTGTACATTGTACTGTGAAACATATCAATTAATTGTGCCGTTATTATAATAATTTTACAGTTGCCTTTGAATTGAAACAGACAATGAAGTTCATTGGGACGTAAACATTTCCCAACGGGACCACTCACTGAGCGAATGATCTACTCGTACAGTCCCAAAATAGCTCGTGAGTCATAGATCCGAAACGAGCTAAAGAGCTACCTCTAACGGTAAACTCATAGCAAAACAGAAATGTGAACTCGCGATATGCTATTACAACATAAACATCAGGGATTCTATGACGCGCATAAAGTTGGCTTTTCATACTCATTGCTGGCTCAGCGACTAACCAATCTCTAAGATCTAGGTGAATCACTCGTTAAAGGAGTTTTGGTTGATAAGATATATACCTCTATATAGGTTTAAAAGATATGTCGTAGTTGGTAGATTTGCTCACTTTATGAAATACTCGATAAATCTATGAAACTGTTACATTGTCTGTGTGACCAAATGTTCACATCATGATTTGGGCAAATCAGTGATAAGAAATCGTTTCTCGATATGGACAACTAAACCCATAGCTAATTGATGAAATGACAGTGACAAAATAGTTATATTATTATCGAGAGAGGCGCTTTAGTGCGTTTATAAGTATGAAAACCGGCCAAGTGCGAGTCGGGCTCGCGCACAAAGGGTTCCGTAGCAGTTAAATCAACCTATCTCAAAAACTATAAGAGATACTTTGATCAAACCAAAAATCGTTGAAAGAGTTAATTAGCATGCATCACCTCTATTTTTTTTAGAATTTTATACCCCGTAGTTATAAAAATAGAGGGGGGGGGACATACTTTTTACGACTTTGAGAGCTGATATCTCAAAAACCGTTCACTTTAAGAAAAATGTTTTTTAGAAAACTTTATATCATTTTAAAAGACCTTTCCATTGATACCCCACACGGGTATGTACATCGGAAAAAAAAAATTCATCCCTCAGTTACATGTATGGGGGGCCCCACCCCCAATTCTTTTTTTACTATTTAGTGTCATATTTTGTAGCGGTTCATACAACACATATTCCCATCAAATTTCATCACTGTAGTACTTATAGTTTCCGAGTAAATCGGCTGTGACAGACGGACAGACGGACAGACGGACAGGCGGACAGACGGACATGACGAAACTATAAGGGTTCCGTTTTTGCCATTTTGGCTACGGAACCCTAAAAAGGGCGACTGCCCTATTAAGTTATTTCTTACTTAGTTTAACTTTGTCACAAATATTTCTATAGTTTCGTTTGTGTCAGTGGGACTTAAATGAAAATATTCATGTTATGATTGTCACTATTTTTATATGGACACTTGGACAGCCTAACGATTCGGTCAAATGTGGATGACTAAATCGTGAAAAGTTAATAATTTAATGATCTGATCAAATTAAGTTGCTTACATCATAAAATACGGCCATTTCATGAATTTATCGAGGATATCATGAAGTGAGCATTCGATATGCCTACAACATATTTTTTGTTTGTTCTATATTTACTTAGATGAAGATAATATCCGAGGTCTGAACACGGTCAAAGTGCAACTAAAGTTATAGAGTAGTTTACATCAGGTCTTGGTACACTCGCGGTCATTATCATATCACCCGTTATTAGAAAATTTGCATAGCTATTTAGTTGAGACTTTGCTGCGCTTGTAACCGCTGACCAAGTTCCTTAACTACACGTTAAAGTGCCAAAGTTCAGCATGGAAGTGATTAAACAGTGGTAACTCCTTGATTTTTATCAATCTTTCATTAAATTTTAAAACTTCCAATGTAAAAAAAGATGAAAAAAGAGCATATTATTAGGTAAGTTTCAAATGGGTCTGGGCCTATCTTTGTATTACATTGTTACCTGAAATATACAGATTAATTTAATATAAAATATTTTTTTAAGTGAAATTAAAAAGTAAAGCATCAGCCTCTGTCTCACTGCAGGGCAAAGGCCTCCATCATAGAAATAAAGTCATCGCTACTAAGTATTATGGGATTAAGCTTAAATACGATTTTCGACCCGGAAAACGAATGAAATGAGTTCGATTTTCGGATCGAGCAAAAAGTATGTTTCGATTTTATTAAATATTACTCGGGTTTGTTATGTTATCATCCCCAATCCGCTTATCTAAAAGCCTTGCATGCATGATCCCGTCATTGTTAGTCATTCTGACGTCAATTTCCGATAAATACCTATTGGATTTGAGGACTATATCTCGAATTATGTATTCACTCATCTAGTTGCGATATTCACTTACGAGTAATATCAGTAAACGTTGAGCAATTTTATATAAGTAGGATTAATCAATTAAGCAAAGTTCACCCAACACAAATCATGATCTAGAGCCGACCCCGTTCTCTAGGCATGTTATGACAGATATATTGAATGCTAATGTATTTGTATCCTAGATTGCAACCAATTGCAATGAACATAAATTATTGTAATGTCACCGCACAGTAATTACAATTAGGTGTAGATACATAGACGTTAAACTTTAGCATTTAATTGTATTTACTGGTAAATTACAAATGTAATTAACCGTTTCAATGAACTAAACCTGGTTAATGCCTCAAATATGTAGTGAAGTTATTCAAAAGTAATATGTAGTAATATGAATATTATGTAGTGTAAAAGTTTTTATAAACTACTTAAGTACACAAAATATTGTTTTAAACTTTTATTGTCAGCAATGCTCAGCATTAGATAGAATAGTGCATGTACATGGTAGCGAATCCCTTTGAAAACTATTCCAAGAATACAACTAAGGTATATACTAACCTCGCCACATAAGTACTTATTTATAATACCGGATTCCACCCCCTTACCTACATCATCAGGTACTTATCCTTAACCATTCTAAGGTTTTTAGAATAAATCGCTTATACCGATAATGCCGCCATTCTTGTACAATGCTGTTAGGTATACTTAGTACCTGCCTAACTACTGTAAGGTTTTTTACCTACTGAACAACGGCAATAACGGGTATTCTCTCTAGATATATCTATTTCATATGCCTATTAATGATACCAATTTGTATCTCCCATTTGTGCAATGAAACTATCTAGGTATTTAATCTATGCGCTAAGAAATAAAATATTATTATGAGTCGACTAACACTCTAAAACATAAGTGAACAAAATTACACGCTCATTACTTTAGCGATAATAATCTAAACTAAAACACGAGTCTCAAAAACGGCTTCAACAAAAAACGCTAGCGTGTTTGGTTGGGTCAATGAAATTAAACTTCCTAATACAGCTCCAGCATCTTTAGGAAAGTCCCGGACATTTTTTGCTGTCATTGCTTTTTATTCTTTCAGAGAACTTATGGCATGTAATGGTAGCAATCATTTTTCTATGAATTCTGCTACCACACGAGTGTTTTTTTGCTGACGTGATTAACCAAAGATTGAATTGAATGATTTAAAGATATGGTTACAATGATATGCGTAGACGGCGGAATGAAGACATTATTAATGTAAGAAATCATAATGTATGACAAGAACGATGAGGATGTTAAATAAATAAAAATACTTAAATAGATTTATAACTTATAGAACAAGTGATTTGATGACGTACTGCTGAACACTGATCATAATATTGTGATTGTCGTGTTTCATCAAGTAATAATATCTGTAACAGGTGATGAAGACTAACCACCATGATTCACTTGGTTGTTTGCCTTCCTTTATACCAAATGGGGGCAGTGCAAGTCGCTAACATAATTTATTTTTGAAATAATTTTTAGGTCGATTTTAATAAAACTTTTATCTGATAATTAACTTTAAGTTAATAACGTTATTTCGGTAAGCAATTATTTGTTTCGATACCATCACAGAAAGCCACGTCATATTAATATTTAACTTAAATCTGTAATTAAATTGTACATCGTTGGCAACTGCTGAACGTAATTATTTTTTTGTTCCAGGTAAGTCAAACAGAAGCCAGGTCGGAACCTCTGCGGAGTAAGGTAATCACCACAAAAGGATTGGGTTGCGCGGTTTTGTGACTCACGAAATTAGACAATTGCCATTTGTTTTTGTGGCACAGAATGTAATAAAAAGAAATGTGATAATGACACCAAAATCTGAAATTTTTCGAAGAATTGTCGAGGTAAGGTAGTTGTTTTGTTTAATAATTTAAATGCGTAAATTACTGCATAATTTCGCTACATTTCGGTAACATTTCATAAGCAATAAGAACTCGTGTGTGTGTTCTTAAAGCTCATACTTTAACGTATAAATAACAACGTTTACCAATAGTGCAATATGTCAAAATTATTTTAAACACATAGTTAATTGCCACTATGATGTTGATCTCTCTTCTTAACGATGTGATATGTACTGGACAAACCTACTTGTTTATTAATGTCATCCGCACGTTTCATATCTGTCTGAATGGGGCATCACTGGTCCTTTGAGCGATTGAACCTTAATCTATCAGTCTAGGTGACACACAGAAAATGACATTCTTAAAAGGTTTTTAATGGACTAGGCTGTAGTTTTCAGTATACCACCTAAGCGCCCAAACAATAGGAGAGCACGTAAGCGACAGCACGCAAGCAAATCCTTTGAGCCGTCAACATCAACTGATAACATTTTAATTGTCCGTTTAGCAGAAATGATATCTCGCTCAGCAGGCGGCGCTTGGTTTTCGGAATTTTCGAGGTTGCCATATGAACGTTGTCATGTCATGTCACATCTCGTAGTATGGTTTTTTGGATGTGCAATTCCAGCATGATGGACTTATTTTATTATTCATTGGGTTTTTGAAGAAAAAACACTGTTGTAAAATAATAATTTGTACCTACAATTTGTCAGCAATTTTATCAAGATCTGTTTTTCTGTAATGCCAACATGTTTTAAATATAAGTCTAATAGTTTTCTTTATACTAATCTTACCAAGATACGTACACATTTTGAATACCACTTGATAATTCAAACCTTCACTGCTTATCGAATCGACCCTTTACACATTTCCCCATCGATGTCCCATATTTGAAGGACGTGACTCCGGTCGCATAATAAAAATGGTTCTGGAAAAACCGTTTTTGATTGTGGTAGTACCCGTAGACGGCTTTGAGTGAGTCGAGCGTTCGGAAATCCGCGGGCTTTATAATGGTGTCGGCGTGACGGTCCCGCGGCGCGCCCTATTGAAATGTTGGCGCGGACAGGGTTGCGCTTGCGACTTTCCACTAGACAAGTTGTATTGTTTGCGTATATAACACTAGCAAGCGTTGACTGTAAAATTTAATCAAATTATTGACGGTTTTAATGTGATAGATACCAGACGAGGAGACAGATCTCCTTATGGTAAGCGATTGCCGCCACCCATAGACACCTGCTACACAAGTAGAGTCACAAGTGCGCTGCCAACCCTTAACCCCTTTTCCTCCCAATTGGGTCTTCGGCAACCTCACTCACTTAACGAAATACAGCGAAGGCGCTGCTTCACGCCGCGCCGGTCTTCTGTTAGGCCGAGGTTTAGTTAAATTAGCGAGTGCATGAATGCAGCGTTCGGTATAATAGTCGCCATGGACGTTCCTATGTTAGTGATCATTTTATTAGTGAATGCGGAAACAAAAAAAAGAGGTGCGCTGCCATTTGGTTATTACTCTTTGGAGTGAAACTGCTGACAAAATCACCGAGAACCCGCGGATGAAATGAAATACAGGTCGACCAGTGGCACAAGGGGTCGAAGGATATCACCAACATCGGGAGGACTACATGGATCGGCCAAAACGAAACGTTCGTAAACGAAGTAATCTTATTGACAAATCAGTAGGTTGTCTTCGTTGCCGTAACGCATAAAGTCCCGCGACGCACCCTATTGAAATGTTGGCGCAACTAGGGTTGCGCAGACATGGGAGTTTTCCATTAAAGCATGTTTATGGCTTACACGACGATGACGCATGAACATATAACGTCACTGGATGTATACAGAGCAAAGAACCTTTTGCGCTACTGCGTATTTCATGTGACGATATTCTATATTTTTCAGTTGACATCTTTCATGTAATCCCTAGATAATCGTATGTGTGTATATAAATAAGTATCTTAAGTAAGTGGTATTCTATGATCAACAATAGGTTATACCAAACTTTCTGCGCCCCCGCGGACGTGCATTTAGAATCGTCGTTATTTTTAGGCTAATTTACAATTTATCTTTATGAATTATAGACTATTTTTATTCTGATATGTAAGGTAAATTATTTCTATTAATTTGTGTAAATATCACAATTGTGCGATAAGTTCTAATATCATAATTTCTCGCATCTTGGCAAATATATACCGTCATTCGTTGAACAAGAACTTCGAGTTAAACATTTACATTAAGCAATTTAGCAATGCGGCAACCCTATCTCTACGAATGAATGCTCGATTGTTGGACTCTTTGTGTGCACACAATGAGGAATAAAAACACATCCCTCTTTGTACCGATCCGGCAGAATGCTCAGTATGCTCAGGCTACAGACGTATCAATCCACTCAGTCCTGGTGATGCTACTCCACTCAAATTTTGCGATTCTATTCGAATGAATTTTATAATTTTATTCGAATACTACTTTGGTATCACTGTCCTACTGCATGGCAAAGGCGTTTATCATAGAAATCAAGTCATATCTACATTTGTGATCACAAACTCGAGCCATGTTCGAAAAATACGAAACATAATTTTGCTCAACCCGGGAATCGAGGTCACCCATTATGAGGGCTTTAGGATTAAAACGACTAAATTTAAGGGTGTATAAAACATATTGTCGAACTGATACACTTTTCACTCGAGTCCAATGTTCCCTGTTATTCGTTTCGAGTCACGTCATGAAAATCTAATCGAGGCGTAGGTATCAACCCACTCGGCCCCACTGCAGTAACTGTTCGCTGTAATCATATGCATTCGCTGCCGTCGTGATGAATAGTGGTATTAGTGATCCATTATTATCGATGCTTTAGTCCAGTGTTTCTCAAACTATTTCATGATGCGAACCTCTTGGTATGAAAAAATATTTCGCGGCCCGACCCGACTATTCACTTCTTTAACTCATCATCGTCAGCCTGTCTCAGTTCACAGCTGGACCTAGGACTCCTCCAGTATTCGCCATTTCACCCTCTTCTAGACGCGTCCGGTCTATAGAGTTTTCGAAAATCGTCACCCCATCTAGCCGGAGGCGGTCCTACACTGCGCTTTCCGATGTATCTTACAATATACTCGAACACCTACAAGGTAAAAAGCTTATGATTTGATTTTTGGTTAATTGGTTTTTATAAAAAAAATTAAAATGTTTATTTTCGTAAGTAGGTACCTTAATGAAAAAGTTTCAGTCTAAAATCATTGTTTTTTTAACGAAGTAAACTTCGCGCCCCCACAGGGTAGTCGCGAGCGACCCACAGTTTGAGATTCACTGCTTTAGTCGACAGCCTACAGAGGAAAGTACATTTACATGTTTGTGCTTTGGTCTGTTGACACTTGGGCTTGAGAACTAATCGCAGTTTGCAAAGTTGGCTGTTACAGTACAGTTAAGTACTCGTAGGTACTACAGTTTCATGTTTTGAGTATCAATTAGTATCTACATTCCAAAAGATAGGTTTTTATGCGATAGATGGCCGACGATCAGACGAATCACTTGATGATAAGCAAAACAGTTTTCTGTAAAGCCTACACTCCGTTTGAGCCTGGCCATTCATGGCGTATTATTTAACACGGCAAATGCCAATTACATTAGTTTAATTAATGTACTTAAAATAAAAACTATTATTAATAATGTTACACCACTGGAACAAGCGAAGCGAGACTCCCCACGGTTAAAGGCTGTTGATTTAAATTATTAAAAGAGTATTTATTTTTATATAAAAACTATATTATCTACTTCCTGTAAACAACCGATGTGCAATATCTTCCTTAATTGGGGCCATTTAATAATAAAAAATAATAAATACACACAACATCTCATACATTGACCTAACTCCGTACTAAATACCTAAGCACTTGTGTTACACATATCAGACAACAGAGGATAATTCTTAATTACTTAAATTACATAATTTTCCTCGTGATGATCGACAAAACAAAGATAATTTTCGTCGGGCGAATGACTGAGGCTTACCTCTATTTTTTGCAAAAGGATCAACATCATTGACCTTTGAGATGACGTCATCGACACCAAAAGTAATCCTCAGACCTCATGGTGGGTCGACGAGCGATTTCGCAGTTAACGGTGCGACCACACCGTTATATCGTTCGGGAGGATAAACGTACCATTACACCGTACGGTCTTGATACGTAAAAGGCGAAACTAGAAATAAATAATATTTATCTCTGTTTCACCCTTAACTTCGTAAGACCCAAAAGCCCTTCAAAAGGCATAAAACACTTGATTTTCTATTGTGTCTGCGGTCTGGGGATGAACAAGAAACAAAATAAAATTTAGTTAAAAACGTGAAAATAAAGCAAATTACATGATGTATATTTGAAGAAAACATATTAACTAGATTGAACATTAAAATGATCAATACTTTCGTCAGTTTAGATCCTTAGAAAACACTTAGGATGTGTCAAATAACTGCTAATTCAGAACATCGATCTCCACCGAGAACAACAAAAAACTATTATTTTCTTAGGTACCTACCTAATCAAAGTAAAACAGAAATTAATTGTTTACTGTTCCAGAAATCTATACCTACCTAGTACTAGTACCTATACTTATTAGTATGACTATACTTTCCTAGTACCTATAGGTACATTTAACAAAAATACTTGTGAACTGATACACACATAAGAAATGGTATAGAGACAGATCCGTCCGTATATCATCCGTTTTTTTTTTTGCTTGACAACAAGTAGAATAGCCGTAAAAAGTTCCAGTACCTATGTACATAGGTACCAATATATACTGTAGCCTTTTACACTATGCATGTTCTGTGTATTAAAAATATAATTCATAGATTTAATGTAATCGACTTCCAGCCACAGCGTATGTAAACTATCGATATATATTAAATCTCTCTTATAAAATCGTGAGATGTAAATCCACTGTTCCCAACCATTTGTACAAGAGATATGGCCCCGCCGCCTCCAGTGTTTGTCTTCGGCTTCCGCGTTTGAGCGAATCAACGTGATATTAATGCTACTGATTGCGGCTCATCTAGAGTTAAACACTATTCAATCATAATAGCATTTACTTGTCTACAATCAAATATTGTTTTAAAAACTTTTAGACGTCTGCTTTAAGTCAAATTCCTTTTTTGTTGTAGGACGAGAAATCCTTTTCCTGATATGCCTCATTATTGTCAATTAAACCCGCTATTTAATATAACTGAATGTTATTCTTAAAACGAATACTTTTTTTCCATAAGTATTTATTTCACAAGACACACACACTCAATAACTAGTAGTACTACTTAATACAATAATTCAAGGAGGTTAATGAGGTCTCACTCTACCTACACTATTAATTTGTGTATTTGTTTTTATCGTCAATAAATCATTGAATAATATAAAAACCAGTAAACGCTTTCGTAAATGCAAGAATTACGCACGCGAAGGAATAGAATTTCAATTAGGTATAAATAACTATTTTGTTATCGCGATAAACAAACTTATCGTTAGATAAATACTATCGCGGTTGCTATGGTCATTAACTCAACGATCAACTACCTAAATAGGAACACTATTGAAAAATTAAAGAAAGAAAGGAAGAAGTGTATAATATTATGGTTTTATTCTCCTTTATGAGGATAACTTTGCCAATATCAAGAAATAAATGATAATGTGGGTAGGATAGTTAACTGTCAGTCAAAGTCACGGTCACTTAATAAAACGCCGGTGTTTAGCGTTTTATCGACCTTACGTTTTTGTTGAGACTATTTTCAACAAATTCGCAGGTTTTAACACTATTAGGTTTTAACTAAATAATGCACTCAAAACATTCATCGTAGGGTTCACAGATGGGACTCGAACCAACAACCTAACCTACCACAATCCGGGCGGCTATTCTACCAATTAAACTAACCGAACCCCGTAGGTACAGACCTCTTTAAGTTGTTTGGCCAGGAGCTGACGATAATCTCATCAATATGGTAGGCATACATCTACATCCAGTGGAAGGAAACATAACGATATAAATGGATTGTGGCAGGTTGTAGGTTAGAGTCCCACCTGAACCCTACGATATCTTTTAAAACGTTTAATTATTTACTGTAGCATAATTACAAGTGGACTCAGTGCGTTCCCTATTACAGAATTAGTTCACCACGATCGGTTCAGAATTAAATGGGCGTTTTGGATATCATAAATTACGGTGTTTATTGGGCGGATTGATACTGCCCGACGTTTGTGTAATTATGTGAAATTATTGCATAATTACGGTAATTCCATCCAGTATAAATGTAGTTCGAGCACATAATGGTCTTATTTACAGTTGCTGGTTAACAAGTGGTAATTCTTGTGTAATGTTTGTGTTTTGAATGAATTAGCTATAAATACTAACCTATCTACTTACGAATAATTCGATAGATAAACTTGATAATATTCAAATGAGCCTCATAGTTTTAAGAGATAAGTTTTAGTAGGCTCGTCGAAAAAATATCGATATTATTTTTTCAATGTATCGATATTTTTGAGCGATATTTAATGTTTCGATATATCGAGGTATCGATATAAAATTACAAGTATTGAAAAGGTATAAAAATCGATATTTTTTTTAATTAAAAGAACCTAAAAAAGAATAGGGTTATGGGGGGCGGCGCGTGCCGCCGTGTAGGTAGCGGTCGGAAATAAGATAACGAAAAGTTCTATGTACAGTTATATTTACACACGACCGAAATAAACACCATATGTACAAAAGCCAGAAGGAGAATTATAGGAGTAGGAGAAATAGGAGAGCAGCTAATTGATAGTAAATAGAATAAAATATTTCCACACAAAAAACAGTGCGTTCAAATCTAAGTGTCAAAATCCAACGACATTATTCTCTTCTCCTCTAATGTCAACAAACGGACGAACAGTATGGACCCCAGCCTGCGCGCGCCAACGTCACGTCAGGCGCGCTGCGTAAAATCTACAAACTAACTATATACAATAAATGGGTCATACTGTCCGTGCGTTTGTTGATGTACAAAATATATATATACAAAATTATTTACAATAAAATTATGTACAAAATAGATAAGCGTGGCGCATCGCCACATCACCCCCCTCCAGAGACCGTGTTACGGGCGATAATAATCCGGGAACCGTACTGTTCGACCTGATCGAGTCTTCCTAACCTGCTCATTCCTTGACTCAGGAGAGCGACTATCTACCTCCGGGGGGATGATGGAAACATCAGGGTCACTGAGTATAAAGGCCGGCTTAATGCGGTCTATGGATACGGTGACCTGTTTGCCTTTCACGAGGATTTTGAAAACCTTCGTTCCTCTCTCGAGAACCTCGTGCGGGCCAGTATAAGCATTTTTAAACGACCCATGCGCACTATCATCTCGCAAAAACACATGTGAACTCGTGGCTAAGCCCTTAAACACGAAGATGGAGTGCTTACCGTGGCGAGATGTTTGCGTTGGCAAAATATTGTTGGCAAACTGCCTAATCCTGGTGGTAAACTGCGTAACGTCCTGCGACTCATTAGCCCTATGCTCGAAGAAATCACCTGGCAACCTAAGCGTCTCGCCAAACACAAGCTCAGCAGGAGAAGCCTTCAGATCCTCCTTGTGAGCTGCCCTGATACCTAACAAAACTAAGGGTAAGACCTCGACCCAGTTAAGGTTAGCATGGCAAGTGATAGCTGCCTTGAGCTGACGATGGAATCGCTCCACCAGGCCGTTACACGCAGGATGATATGCGGTAGTTTTCCTGTGCTGGAAACCGGCAATTTCAGACAACTGCCTGAAGAGTGCCGATTCGAACTGCCTACCACGGTCCGTCACAATGACTGCGGGACATCCATATCGAGATATCCACCCATGCAACAGGGCTTTAGCTACTGTCTCTGCCGTGATGTCCCTGAGCGGTACTGCCCTCTGGCCAGCGGTGTAAAACGATCCACGGCTGTGAGACAATATCTATACTCCTGGGATGGTGGCAAGGGACCAATGATATCGATATGGATGTGCATGAACCTGGAACGTGGAAGTTTAAAATCACCGAGTGGCGAGGAGACATGGCGCGTAACCTTCGCACTTTGGCAGGCTAGGCAAGATCGAGCCCATTCCCTGCAGTCTCTCCTCATGCTCGGCCACACGTACCGTTCTGCCACTAGCTTCGCTGTCGTGTTCGCGCCAGGGTGACTTAAAGAATGCAGGCTGTTGAACACCTGCCGTCGAAATTCCTTCGTCACGTAAGGCCTAGGAGTGACGCTACTCCCATCACAATAGAGTTCGGCATGTGATCCTGGCAGCTTCACCTTAACTAGACGCAATGACGTGTCACCGTCTAGCAGCTGTTTAAGCTCAGGGTCGGATAGCTGTGCTCTGGCAAGCACTGCCATGTCGAGAGGTTGCATGACCTCCTCAATGCGAGACAATGCATCAGCCACCACATTGTCCTTCCCCGAGACATGCTGAATGTCGGTGGTGAACTGCGAGATGAAGTCCAAGTGCCTGAACTGTCTGGGAGAGCAGTTCTCCTTACGCGAATTGAACGCGAAAGCGATTGGCTTATGGTCCGTATAAATTGTGAAATTCCTCGCCTCTACCATATGCCGAAAGTATTTAATGGCTTCGTATATGGCGAGGAGTTCCCTGTCATACGGCGAGTACTTCCGCTGAGAGGGCATCAGCTTCCTGGAGAAGAAGGCTAAGGGCTGCCACTCTCCATCCTTAAGCTGCTGCAAAGCTGCGCCTATCGCCGTATCAGACGCATCGGTGATCAAGGCTAGCTTTGAATTGCAGTCTGGATGTGCCAAGAGTGTTGCCTGGCATAAAGCTTCTTTGCAAGCGGCAAAAGCTTCCTTCTCCAGAGCAGAGAATGTCACGGGATGTGAACCTTTAACGGAGTCTGTTAACAACGCGTTGAGTGGAGCTTGATGCTGCGCGGCCTTAGGGATGAACCTCCGGTAAAAGTTCAACATCCCCAAAAACCTTCTCAGCTCTCTGACGGTCCTGGCTCCGGGAAGTCGGTGATGGCCTGAACCTTCGATGGTAAGGGCGTAGTGCCGGCTTCTGAAATGTGGTAGCCCAAAAACTTAACCGAAGAGGCTCCAAAAACGCACTTTGCTGGGTTGATTATCATCCCGTATTCTTTGAACCTGGTGAAGAGCTGGCGAAGGTGGTCTGCATGAGCAGCGTTATCCTTGCTGAAGACCAGAAAATCATCGAGATAAGGGAAACAGAAATCCAGCCCCCGCACCATCTCATCAACGAACCTTTGGAAGGTTTGACCTGCGTTACGTAGTCCGAACGTCATGAACGGAAATTCGTACAGGCCAAACGGCGTCGTGATGGCAGTTTTGGGTATATCCTGCTCCCTGACAGGAATCTGGTTATAGGCCTTCACCAGGTCGATTGTCGAGAACACTCGACAACCAGCAATATTGTGTGCGAAGTCCTGAATGTGCGGGACCGGATACCTGTCCGGTACGGTCCTCGCATTTAGCATTCTGTAGTCACCGCATGGCCGCCACTGGTTCTCTCCTTTTGGAGCAAGGTGCAGTGTGATGACCAATGGTGACTTCGAGGGCCTGGCTGTTCCACTCTGCAGCATCTGCGCAAACTGTCCTTGGCGATTTTCAGCTTATCTGGCGCTAGACGACGTGGAGTGCTGCAAACAGGTGGGCCAGGAGTGGTTGGAGTAGTGCTCCGTGCTATGTTTGGGAACCCTGTGAAACCTAAGGGACGGGTCACATCAGGGAATTCGGCGTAGCAAGGCATGATACTCAGTCTCTCCAGACACGACCTTAACCGAAGAAATTGTCTATCGGGAGATTTTACAGGCAACGCCGGGGACGCAAGGCTAGTATGTTGTCGATGAGACGCTGGTTGTCGACAATCTACCATCAGACCGAAATGAGACAAAAAATCTAACCCCAATTATCGGCTTAGTCACATCTGCTACAATAAATCGCCAAGCAAAGTCGCGGCGCAAGCCTAAATTCAAAACGAGTTGTATGTAGCCGTAGGTAAAAATTGTGCTACCATTTGCCGCACACAGCTCATACGATGTCTTCTGCCGACGCTCTCGAAGTGCTGACCGTGGATAGACGCAGACGTCGCTACCTGTATCAACGAGGAACTGCAACCTAGAAGCACGATCAGTGACGAACAAACGGCCGGAACTTAGGCAATCAGTAGTCGCCATTACTGACCGCCTGTCGCGTTTCCCGAACTATTATAATCGCACGGCTTAATACACCTATCCGCACGGTCTCCATACTTGAAATGGTACCAGCAAATAGGAAATCGACGGTCTCTGGAGGGGGGTGATGTGGCGATGCGCCACGCTTATCTATTTTGTACATAATTTTATTGTAAATAATTTTGTATATATATTTTGTACATCAACAAACGCACGGACAGTTATGAACCCATTTATTGTATATAGTTAGTTTGTAGATTTTACGCAGCGCGCCTGACGTGACGGATGGCCACAGGGTAACCGAGATAGTGATTGCCCAGAATACAGTGAATGCCCGAATTAAGGTTAACATACATTTTAACTTATTTTCAAAGGTGTAGTTTTACATTAAATCCGTTAAATAACACTAGGATACTGTTAACTAGAGTTCTAAATAAGACATTTGGCAAAATTTTCAATAAAAATATTGTAATGGCAGTTTTTGGACAGCGGGTGTCCGTCACTTCAAAAATGCGAATTCCTTACAGAATTTGTTAAGGATACGTTTTGTAGTTTTGAAGTTTGTATCACTTTAATTTTCTTTTTTGAGCGTTAAAGCACAACGACGTGTTAGATTAAAGCTTTAATGTTTCATTCGAAGCAGTTATCGCGGCGTAATTTTATTCCATTAAGTATTTTAAGAGGGTGGGCAATCACTGTACCTAAAATATGACAAATTCAGTTATTGCCATTACCAGAATTCAGTTATTGCCATGGGTATGAGACAGTGATTGCCCGGGTAGGTATTTACTAAATCACGTGAAGGATATAATAATAGAACCGAATATTTTCTTTAGATCCTGTATCTTTCTTTATATCTATGTCTAGGTAGGTACTTACTTCAAGAAGTTTACGAAAAATACAGCTTTTTACAAAAAGTTGACCTAAAATAGGGGAAAATTTGATCTGCTACCGAAAATCTTGGAGGAAAGGTGGTAAGAAGAACAACCAAATATATACCGTAATTATATTATGTATTTTACCGTGGGAGAGCACGTTTCAGTATGAATAAGCCGGCTTAAACGGAGTGATTCTATAATCACAGAAAACCAAATCAAGCGGCGCTAACGCGTGAGTGTACCGGAGCTGAGGCTCTATGAAGGGGGAAAAGGAGTTAAAATGTTGGCAGCGCATTTGTGATTCCCCTTGTTGTTCCGAGTGTCTATGAGCGGTGGCAATCGTTTACCATCAGGTGATCCGTATGCTGTGAGCCACCTATCACATATTAAAATTTAATTACCAAATGATGCAGTTAGTAATAATTAGAAAAAACTTTTCAAATTTCAACTGTGGGAGAGCCACGCTTCAGCATGAATGGGCCGATTTGACCGGAGTGATACCACTGCCTCACAGAAAACCAGCGTGAAGCAGCCCCTGCGCCGAGTGAGTGAGGGAAACGGAGGCCCACACCCGGGGGGAAGGGGATAAAAGGTTGGCAGCGCACTTGTGACTTCAGTGGTGTTGCAGGTGACCATGGGCGGCGCATTGCTTATTATATATAATGTGCAGTCAAAACACGCATCACTTGATGGTAAGCGAATGCCAACGCACATACTCAACACCAGTGGAGTCACAAGTATGCTGCCAATGTTTTTAACCCCTCCCCCCTTCCCCTCACCCCCCATTGGGACCTCCGACAACCTCAAAACTGTATCTACTTACCTTTTGTAAAATTGGTACATTCCATTTATTCGCTGCGATAACGAGAAACTAGATAGAACAATTGACGATTTTACTAGATTTTGAAACTAAACGGGTTTTCTTAGTCAATGGTATCTTATTTGGATGATGTTACTGATTTCAATAGTTTAGAAATATATCTTAAACGCACAAAAACTTACGAAAGATCTAAAATTTTAAGTATTTAATAGTATTTTTATGGAATTACAACGTGCGGTATAGTTGGCAATCACTGTCTCATTTGGTTGGCAATGACTGTGTCAAGTGTGCAATCACTGTGTTTTTAGGAGATATTTTTGTTATACGTTATAATTATAAAATATTCTTAGATGTTTGAATTATTGCTAACTTATCTCAATGATAAACTATTAACGTTGTCAAATAATTACACTCTGATTTCTTATTGTTAAAGAAAAGGATTATATTGAAATAAAACTAGTGTCAATTTCTTAAGTGGGCAATCACTATCTCGATCACCCTACTTTTTTTATACTAACAATTTTTAACAAATTACATTTTTTTTGTCTTTGGTCGACTCGATTTACTGCGTTTTAATTTGGTTGACTTTTAAGTTGGCAACAATATTTTTTATTGTTGTCCATGATTTAAAAAAATTAAAAATGATGTCTCTTGATTAGTATTTATCTAGTAATGTAAGATGATTGAAGTAGATTAGGCCTAATTTTTTTTTCCTATCACACCGATATATCGATATATCGATATTTTTAAATAAAAATATCAATATCGATATTGATATATTCAAAAATTATCGATACAATATATATCGATACTTTATTGCATTTCCGACATCCCTAAGTTTTAGTAGTAGTAGATGTTCCTACCGACCTTTCTCTTCTTCTACCGGTTTTTTTTATAACATGAGCTATTTCGCTCGAACTGAACCAAAAGCTCCCTAGAAGAAACCTCTTAAAATCTTGTAATCTTCAAAGGGAAACAATAACTTGTTTGGCAGTTTGTCCTCATGGCAGATTAATACTCGTATTAATAGTGAATTCTACGGCAACGGGAGACTTTTTTTTAATTTCACATCTTCTATACTATTTGTAACGAGGCCATTTCTGTGGACAATCACATGGCTTATAAGAAAACCGAAAAAACAAAACACTTGCGCGATCCAATTTACACTCAGCGCCATCTGTTGGTACTTGCAACCAATGAAATTCCGAAACGAAGTGAGGGACTAGTTAAATCATATAAGGTGAATCAAAGGATATCGTTTGAAAGGCCGCTTCCTCTATCCAGTGGCTTGTTCCGCGCCTGCGTCGGCGCCGCGTGGCACACTGAGATAGCGCTGACCTTAACCGGGCGCTATCAGTCAAGTATGAAAAGCGATAGTACGCCGCCCACTAGACAAACTGCTACTTTACAGGGTGTAGTGAACATTTCGCTAGACTATAGATTTAGATGTCCGGTCAGAGATTCTACTACATATATTTGACAATAAAAATAATACACCTAAAGTAAGATCTAATCTTCTTTTAATCAGTCGGAGAGCCACGCTTCGGCGATGAATGGGCCGACTCGATCTGACCACGGAAACCTAGTTCGGGGGAAGGAGAAAAGGTTAGCAGCGCACTTGTGACTAGGTACTTGTACTCCCAAGTTTTGCGGCTGCAATACTTGGGAGTAGATAGGTGTCTATAGGTGACAGCAACCGCTACCATTAGGTGATCGGTCTGCTCGTCTGCCATATAAGGTCTATAATATAAAATTGGTCTAGGAAAACGTGGTCATCAGGAATCTTATTTACGTTCAAGAAGAAATCCTAAAGGGCAAGTCATAGAACAAATGTTGTTCAGAATGGCCAGTAGACAAGGTGGTTTGAAGGATGCCAGTGTTTAAAAAATAACCCTGTATAAATTATTATTATTAGATTCGGTCAATTTCGACCTTTTGAAAACAGTTACGCACTCGTTTTCTGATACATCCTGTATTAGTATCGCGTTAGAGGATTAATCCTACACTTATCTGAGGTTATCTAAGGTTTTCCTTTTATGATACAACAATAGGCTTTTAGAGAATTAAGTGTTTGAATTCCTCGTAGGTTTAATGCTACGTTGTCTCTACTAATATTAAAAATAAAATACGCATATTCGAACCAAAGCCATTGCTTTGGAGCCTTGTGAGTTTGAACTATGGTCCAGGATTTTGTGAGTCTGGTAAATACAAGAAAACAATGCGCACGCGCTGATTTCTGGGACAATCGAATTTTACGAACATATTATTATATTCGGTCTGAAGTGTTGTAAACTATAAAATCATCTTAGTCTTCGCACTAAAAAAAATATAACCGATATTTACTACAGTTATGGCGACAAATCTCAACGATCAGCCATCGACGCAGGACATTTTTAGTGCACAAGTGTATACGCGGACACAAGTGCACTCTCTGTTCCCTTACCCTCATATTTCGATGGGACACCAGTGTGACACCACCGAAGAAGTGCTTTCCAATTCACTGGGGTACAAGACCGCCGTCTTTCAGACTTTGGGCTGACACTCAGAATTTCTGAATAGAAAAACTCAGGTACAAATTTTGGCCTGACCCGGAATCCGGGACATCAAGCGCAGCCGTCGTTTTTAAAGTGCGGCCCACTACCCACTGCTCCACCGTGGCAGTCGAGGAAGCCTGACTCCTGTCAGGCCAACCTGTCGTATACCTATGATAAATGTATGTAAATGTAAATTATAAATAAATAAAAAAAAAACTATAGAAAAAAGTTTGATGTTTATTCAGGTATCGGATTTTACGAATTAAGAATTTGAATCTCTCGAGTATTGAGGACAATTTTACCATGTTATGACAGCGATAAGATAAGCTTATTGTCTCGATAGATATCGTACTGGAATGGAAATCTACATGCCAAATAAGTAGATACCGCAGTTCACAAACACTGAGTCACATTCATAAACAACTCACAGTCAATTTTATCTCGTTTACGCATTATTAATCAGTTACAACGATTGATTGTTTACTTTTGATTATTACCTACTAATAACACTAGTAGTGGGTAATGATATACCTTCCTCACCACTTCTATTAATTAAGATATCTACCTGTTAAATTTTTCTTTGCGTACAATCGCAGTTGCATCCAAATTTGTCACTTCGAAACCCGTTACTTACTCATGATTCAAGCTATACCAGACCTAATGAATTATGGTTACACGTTTCAGAAACTATCATTATACTATACACATTATTGGTATTGCTGATCATCCTGATAAGTACACTCCTAACACGTTCCCCGTAATGTATAAGTAACTGTTTTAAACCTCTTTTTATCAACTCCAAAAAAAGATAAAGTTATTTTTTAGTTTTTAAAATAATTAATAAGAGATCTGCAACCCATAATGTGTCTATGAGTCACATGAAAACATTATTTTCAGTTTGTTCATTGTTTAGTTAATCTGTTTTAAAACATTGTTAAAATTAGTGCACTGATAGGTATAAAAGTCACAGTCAGTATACCGCCATCAGCAAAATACGACTTGTCAGATAAAAGATAAAATAAAAACCAGCACTTTAAAAGCTAACACTTAAAGTTGGATAACAAGTGTGTGAAAATGAATTAATCGCCTATTGTCTTGTGCCGATAAGGCAGTTGTGTAACTGTTATACGACACTCAGCAATTAATTCGTTGCAAATTAGCTAATATGTGTAGGTGACAGGTGAAATGCTCTATCAAATTTACAAAAACTGTGCAAAAACCTTTCACTCGTCTCTGACAGCTTTAATGTGTAATTATTGATCCGTGTCGAATGACGATAAAATATTCTATAGGGAAACTATTTATCATTCCACGTTATAATTGATACTTAAAGGAGTAAAATATTTTTACAGCTCATCAAAATAACTGACACGTTAAGTCAGACACATTTTCTACGGCCATTAATTAGCTGTAGAAAATACTTAATCACATTTATAAACACTCATATTGCTTTAAACATTGCATACCTATTATATAGAATGAATAAGTAAACTTCATTTCTTTCTTTCTTTTTTTAGTAAAAAAGTTTCTAAAATTTGCTTTAATTATATCCTTTCCATGCACCACCAGAAAATTCGAAGCCGGAGTTGAAAAACATTGATGAACTTGGTTTTAACAAAATACCGATTAAAGATCTTTTGCAACCAACGCGAACGTTTGTATAGAAGCTTCACGTACTTAAGTGACTTATTGTTCGAGTTCAGAGCAATCCCACCCGACAACATGCGGAAAGCTCAAAGATGTCACGGCACGCACATGCCCCATATTATTTTAACCACTGAAACCTCTCTGCTGTGGAAACGATTGGATTCAATAAAATTGGCTTTATGTAGTATTTTTTGTATATCTTATCGCATGTAGTGTTATTAATAAATGAATACAGGATGGTTCGCTTAGCCTATTGCTGATCATCCTGATAAGTATACTACTAACACGTTCCCCGTAATGTAACTTTTTTAACCCTCTTTTTAATTAACTCCATAAAAAGAGAAAAATCTTTTTTTATTTTTAAATAAATTGACTTACTTATATAGTTACGTCTAATGAAAATGAGTAAAGCTATAAATTAGTCTGAAATAACATTTTTGAAATAAAGTTTTAATCAGACCTAGCACATAATTTAAAACTTAATCGTATACGTCGAACCAATAGAATAACACGTCAAGTCATACCTATATCGTTTATGGTCTATGTTCAATATTAGGTTCGTCTCATTCATGACGTGGACACAAAAAGAGGCCGCTAACTTGTCGGTTGTGGGTTATGGGGCAACCTCATGGGGCAGCGGGCTCACTGTGTTGTGTCACAACAATGACGATTAATTGCTGATAGGCGCCCCGAGCGCCCCGGGCGCCGCGCAGGCGAGAGGCGCCCACCATCTAGTGCCCATTAGAATTGTGAATGAAGTTTTGGGATATAACGCATAGCGCTGATATATTAGTCAATGGACCTTTTAAGCGTATCCCTATTGGTACCTATTTCTTTTGCTGACTTTTCTATACATTTTTTTCCGGTGTAGGAGCTTTATTTAGATCAACACGACCCCTTATTAAGTAATTTATGAATTCCGTATCTATACCATTTAAAAATACATAAATTAAGGAACCTCAAAACACGAAACACTTGCACGTTGTAATTGACACCCAGGGTCATCTCTTGGCAAAGATTGGAACTTTTAACATTTTCTTTCCCGAAATGAAGTGAAGGGCCGGCGGGCCACTAGTAGGTAAATAAACACACCAGCAAATCTAAATTTGTAATATAGTACATTTAATACACATCAACAGAAGCTTCAACAGAAGGACTCTATACTCTGAAGATAATTTTCATCATAGGTACTTTAATCTGGGGTACCTATCGTATTACACTTGTAAATTTAAAGTAAAAAATAACCTTTACAAGTTTTGTAACACACATATTGTTTTACCACATCAAGCTTGACTGCGTTCAAAATCTTGTTCACTCCCATAAAATGTAGAGCGTGACTGCACCCTAATAAGAAGCAACGTTAATCTTTTAAACAAACTTATGCTAATTAATGCCACACAAAACACTTAAGTAATGACGTTACGGCCTATCAATACTCCATCTATGGAACTCTAAAAATCAACAAGCCCGCCAGCAAAACACTTTAATACGGCGCTTTGCGGAAGACTGCCGTTATTATCTCCGCACAGCAGCCCGCCTGTCATCTCCTTTGCGCGCACCGCGCACACATGTGACAGCAAGGGACAGCCATACTTTGCTGTGATCAATCGACGCAAAAAGGTGAAGTGACGTCGACAGGATGCTCAGGCGCAGCTGGCTGGAACTTTTGTGTTTTTTAATTCTTTTTCTTTTCCACAGACAAAAAGAGGTTCGTTTCGCGCAGTTTAGCTTCGAACAGCCCGCGCCTGTTTCCGTAATGGGAACGGAAAATGTTAATGAAGCATACGTCTCAGTAGAATGCGTGTTGAATTATATACTTCTGCCTTAGCGGGCCCGTAATTTGTGGGAATAATGGTTTCGAATGGCCACAATTAATTGTTTTATGATATCAATTTTGAATCAAATCGGGACGGGGAATTTAACTCCAAGATCAGTTTAAATTTTAAACTACGTACTTACGTTAACAATGAATCTGATAAGTGTGTTGTCAGCAGCGAAGCGGGCGAGGTTCAGCGTGTCAATTTACATTATACCAGCTCTACACTCTTAAACATTTAAATAACTTGCATACGATGAAGCCAGCCGCAAACAAGCGGAAATTTTAAGGTAAGCGAGTTGTTTGGAGTTGTGTTCTAGCATGGGTGTAATAGTTTAACAAATGTTTGGAATATGAAGTGTAGAATATATGAGCAGTTTACCTTACATGTTTATTTCGGATAATCGCGTTGTATGTTCAAATAAAGCTTGTACTTTCATACTCACAGCCCAAATTACTGCTACTACCGCTGCACCGGATAGGGTCGTGTATTCATCTCCACAAATGTCCTCGTGACTCCTTTCCTTTACTATACCCATGACTCAACCGTTCAGTTATGGGACACCATCCGAAGGGACGAGAAGATCCTCACCCGGTGACGCCTCATACGCTAGGACAACCGAGTCGCTCACCGACTGCAGCTCCAACCCCCAACCCTGGAAGACAACCTTAGGCTATAAGGAAGAGCTGCAGATGGTATTGTTAGATGTCTCGGTAACTGTGATGCATCCCAAACGTGATGAAATGGATTCCAAATGATTTTTACATACACTTACATCTTCAGCCTTTAGTATGTCCGACTTTAATGAGCAACAAACGTCCAATATCGTCCTGCCAAGGCTATCTAAATAATGTTATATTTTCACTATCCATGAGCTTAAATATATAAATCTTTCTTTAATTCGCGTTGCGTTTATTAATAATTATAGTAGTTATTCATTTCATTTGTCGGTCGAGCAAGGAAAAATCTTGAGTATAGGAGCTCTCCGCTCCGTCCTCTGAACTCCATGAAAATCAGCCTCTTTAGAGGGTGATATATCAAACTCTATAAAACAATTCGCATTTAGAACTCGATGAAAGTTTTTGCTGTTATTAGCAAGTAATACACGCTGAGCGCTATTCTGTACAAAGATAAACTCGTCGTCTCCAGATATTACCGAAGCCGATTAGATAATGGAAACCTCTAGCGCGTCACACGGTTATGCTCACGTGACAATAACAAGCTAACACAAATTCCTGGCGGGCCTTACGTAACACCGAAGCTTTGGTAGGTATTAATCAACAAAATTGAGCAATTGTTTAGGTGCCTAACGTGCAGGGTGTAAAGTTTCAGAGCCATTTAGAAGGCATAAATCTATAGCTACCACCTACATTATTCTCTACTACAACTCCATGTAGGTAGGTATTGACTGCCTCGATGGCGCAGTGGCTAAGGTGTTCGCCCGAAGCGCGAAATGTCCCGGGTTCGATTCCCGGTCAGTTTAGGAAACTACATTTTCTAAGTTGTCTTGGGTCTGGGTTGACGCCCTCAGTTAATTATCGTCACCTGGTATAGATGGAGGCACGAAAGTATAGCGATGACCATTATTTTGCGCACTTGTAAAAAAGAAGACTTATTGATAGAAATTTCTATCAAAATTGGTTTCTGCGCACTCAGGGTCATAACTACACTTTCTTGCCTCGGACTATACTCATAGTACAGGGGTTGCCCTAGTTTGAGACCAGGTTGATTAATGTGATTGTCTGGCGCATTTATAATTACCTACTTATTATTTTTATATAAACAGTTGTTAGGTCTATATCCTAGGGGTAACCTAAATGTTTATCCTTAATTTATTTCACTCGGCTGACAAAGTATTGTGATTTGTATTTACTGTGCATTTATTTTTCTTGTACTCCAACAAGATTCTCTAAAGCTTGACCAATCAACCAAAACTCAAAGTACCAACCTAACTTCCACCGCAATCTAAACCAAGAAGTTTATATTTAATTCTTGGAACAAAATAACTGTTTGCTAACAACTTCAAAGATAGCTTTTATGTTAGTTAAAAGAAAAATCGGGCGGCATAGTTCTTTTATATTATTACCGCTTTGGTTAAAAACACCGATGAACATAAATTCCACATACTTCTAAGGCAGACAGTCAGACGTAACATATGGGCTGACTTGACGCGACACGTGGGCTGTTTAGTATTAGAGAAAAAAAACTTACTTTCCGCGTTTGTCATGTTAGTATCTTCACGATCATAAACTTGTAAACTTGTCAAATGTTTTTATTAGGTCCAAATAAATATTTATTTTTTTGTATGTGAAAGGTGGCAGACGAGCATACGGACCACCTGATGGTAAGCGGTTGCCGCCGCCCTAAGACACCTGCAACACCTGTAGAGTCACAAGTGCGTTGCCAACCTTTTAATCCCCTTTGATGCTGCTTCACGCCGGTTGTGGTATCACTCCGGCCGAACCGGCCCATTCATGCCGAAGCGTGGCTCTCCCACGGTTTCTTCTTTACAAAATTACAACTTTTAGCACTAAAAGTCTCTGAGCTATGCTGCGGTCAGACGGACGGACAGACATGGCGAAATTATAAAGATTCCCCGTAGCCCTAAAAACTGACTATCAAAAGTTGTGAAAAATATGTTAAATAAAAACCAACTTAATCGAGATATTTCTAACAGGACTGATCAGAAACCTACCTACTCGTACATGTTATCAAAATTAATTAATATTTCAGATATTTCGTACCCACTTAGATACAATAGAATTTCATTGCTTAATAGAATTTCATTCTATACCCGGAAAAATCTACCACGAAGTTGTAGTAGGAAACTATTTTGCTTGCCATTTTGTCGCACTAACCTGAAAAAACATTGTCCATTGTCCAGGATGTATGCCTTGTACCACGAACATGAATCGAATATTGACTTATTTTTCACATCTATACGTAAACGTATGTATGGTGTACTCATTGTTGAAAAACCTAATAGGTAAATAAATATTGCAATATGCAACGCATCATTTGAATCTAAATTATTATCAAAGGACGGTATGTAGTGATGTTCGCAATTAACTGAAACTACAATAACATTAAATCAAAATAACAATAAAATGGCAGTTACTTAACAGAAACGAGGAAAGTGGTTAAGTTAATGGTGATTAATTTTATTGTGTGCGCACTACCTACCTACCGACTAGTGAAACATAGTACTTACATACTGCCATTCCGTCCGTACTCGTGGGCTAGTGCTGCTAGTCACGTAGCTAACGTTTCTATCGATAGCGATATTTTGAAATGTACATAGGTATACGAGAACAAGAAGAATAGCTTAACCTAGTTAAATAACCCACACCTATTGTATGTCTTTTAAGCTACATAGGCATACCATAGGATAACCAACCACCCTTGGGATTAATAATCATCATCTTAATTATATGTTTTTAAACTTTCGCGTTGCATTATACAAATACTTTACACGGGACTAAACGCGACGAAATTAAATAAGTACATTTTAGCACTTACTGCTTAACTTTTAAAGTATCATCTATTTTTTTTATGTGATAGGTAGCAGACGAGAATGTCCTACTAACCGATATTTTGGCTATGGTAGCCAATCACAATCACCATGATCAGTTATTGACGAAGAAAAGTCAGATACAAAATTAAATGCACTCTCCATTCTTTTACTCATAATTCATATTTTGATGGCCTACCAGTGTGAAACGACCGACGATGAATCAAGCGCAGAACCAACTGTTTCCAAGGCACCGGGGTACTAAACCGCCTCATGTGTCGACCAGCTCATAAGGATACCGCCTTAAACTTCACAACAGTTTAATATCATCTAGGATCATTAAAGAAAGAAAATAGTTACATTTATTAACCAAAAAAAACAACACTATCCACTAAAAAGAAGTTGGCCGTAAAACATACCAATGCTTCAGTTGTAAATAAAGCAATCGCAAGCGCAACCTTATGAATCCTAAGTCCCCATCACTAGGCATGTGTAGGCGCCCGCGCACACGTGCCGCCCCACGTGTCGGCCAGCGTGAGGATACCGCGGTAGACTCGGGCAAAACCGTTCACACAAGTTCAATTCAATCACTCCTTAAACTCGCGCCTGGAGTCGCTTTTGCTGTGGTGTTTCACGCCCTATTTGGGGAGAAGTGACATTGAGATGGGCCAAAGACACAGACTTTGTAGGGAGTGAAGAAACGCACCGGGGAAAGAGCCCTTAGCAAGTATCTGGTGAGCGTCTCCCAAGATTCGGTCCGAATGCTGAGACGGTAGGAAGGACCATGGGCTGGTGGAGGGACCTGTGTCACTCCTTAAACTCTCTCATTAAGGAAGAAAAGACATTTCTTCTTTATCGTATAAGTAATTCCTCTACCTAGTTACCTCATAGTGGCGCGAGGATCATTCAAGCTCAAGGTCTGTGTTCCCAGTAGTTGCCGCCAGAGATTCTAGGATCGTGAAGGAAGTTGTTAGGGTCCTAACTAATCGGGGGTGATAAATAAAGTCGGACTATATCTGAGTAAGTCACCGGTGAGGGACAAAATAATTATTTTGTTTGGGGGTCTCAAGAACACGGGGGGCATGAAGAACTGATGGCCCCATCGTTTGCACCTGATCCCTGTTGCGTCGAAGTTGGGTTCCTAAATTCAATCCTACTGATTTATTCTTACAGGAACTAGTTCACTGAATTCAGGAACAACACGAGCAGTGTGCCGTATTTTAATGTGCCTGCGGTACTTCTTGTCGGATATTATTCCAACACGACTGTTGATGTCCTTACCAACTAAGACTACATAAATCTTTACATGGCTTCTATTATACCGAAAGTGGATGTAAAAATATGTAAGCCTAGGCACTGGTCTTTGTTTTTCCTCTATCTGAAGGTCGTTTGGAGGATATAATTACACTACCCTAGCTCCTAGCTCATTGTTTTGGCTAAGAATTTTGTGCGAATAAGTTGTAATCGTAATCATTTGTAGATGTTTCTGCGATCTTATTTTTTTCTTCTGTTTTTTGAATTTGATTATTAAAATCTGAGTCACAATTTTGAGTAGATCTCTAATACTATATATCGACGCGACGGTAAAAAGCAATCTTGCTGTAACCAACATTCTTCACAATTTATTTTATTACATTTACTTAATATTTAGACTCGGAAAAACATTGGCGTCGAATGCTCCTGTGGCTCTACGACCTTTAGAAGTTTTTGTACAGCGTGGGATGTTTTCCTATTTTTCAGAAAAAATTAAAACCGTACTATGCTTGCTGTAAATAGCATGAAAAACAATATTTCTATCATTAAATAAATATCGCATTTACAAAGTTCTGCGTGTTTTCAGGTCGCAACCGAATCCTCTTCACCTTTTGTTTTCAGTCCAAATCTCAAAAAGTTTTGACTCGGAGAAGATTTTGAATTTTAAGGGTTACAACAAGTTATTTTTTTACCTATTTATTATGAAATTACATAATTTTGTCATTTCGACTTGAAACTTGATACATATCAGATTTTTTTGTAAACCTTTTGTTATTTTTGTAGAGTTTACTTCCCTTTGACATCTCTTTCATTAAGCAATTTATTATTCTAGTATTGTTCAAGTAAAAACATTTATTTGAAGTTAAATTTTACCTTAAAAGCAACTTGTTTTATTATACCTAGTCTTATTCCCTAATGCACCGAAGTCAGTTGAATTTAGTTAATCGAACGGATGCAGATATATCATAATGCATTCAAATTGAATCTCGTAAATAGTATAGCTGAGCAAACGCGACGGTCCCGAGTTCCTCGGGACGGTAGAAATGGTGAAATGTACATTTCTACGAGTGCACGGTAATAGAAATGTATCATTGCAGTTGCAATTTGCAACCCTTTCCACGGCGGGACTGACTAACTCGCGTCGTAACTCAGGTAACCTGTTCGGTACCTTGTATTGCTACAATATTTTAATGGTATTGAATTTTAATTCAATGAATTTTACCTGTGGGTTAGTAGTGGCTAAGCTTTTTTTGTTATTAAAGATTAAAGAAGAAGTCAATATCAAATACTTTACTATATTTATACTACGCAAAAAGTTACATAAAGGCTCTTCGTAACTTTTATGTCCGGATAGATAGCCTGACATCAATGTACAAAACCGTCGAATTTCTTCAGTCGATTCTCACCTTAATATCAAACACATTTAAACCTATCAATTTGACAGATTGTAGTAACCGAAACGTAGCTGTCAGTAGGTACGTAGTAATTAAATAATCCTACCAAGTTAAGTAAACTAGTTTGTTGTTACTAGCTACCACCAGGCTTACCATCATTAATTAATTAATCATTAATTATGTTGTGCTTACCATCAGGTGATCCGTTTGCACGTCTGCAACTTGTCACATGAAAAAAACCTACATTATAGGGATACTTACTGTGAAGGTGTGTAAACATTCTGTAATCCACAATTATACCTAAATCGAAAGTAAAATACAAAAAGGTAAATTTATTTAAAGAACTGATCATATCTACCATAGCTAATATTAGCATCGAATCATACCCAAAAAGTTCTACAATCTACAAACAAAGTCATACAACAAAAACTTGGTCATGATCCGAAGTAGATTGTAGGTAAGTTTTCCTTCATTATTACGGTCAAAGATCCATCTGTCAAAATGCGAAACGTAGAATCGCCCACTATCCTATTTACGAATAGCGCTCGACACAGAAAACGACGTATCGGAAAAATCTGACCCAGTCTCGTCACAAAGAACGTTAAACTGAGAAGTTATTATTTTGTGTTGTGATTTATTAGTGAGACTCGCTGTGTGGTTTGAAAATTTGCATTTAAAAGTAACTTACATTTTACAAGGCGGAGAGCTTTACAGCCAACGAAACGCCATTAGGAAAACTCTTGTTTGTTTTGTAACATTTTAACGGAAGGTAAACAAAACGTACACTTGTAAGCAGTCAAACCTTAGAAAGTACAATAATTTGTTCTTACTGCCAAGTAAAATTTACTTCCGTATTACGCAAGCTGAAAAAAAAGGTACAGCAAATAAGACGAACGAATTGTAGACGACTTTAAAGTTTTTGTGGGTAAATAAGTAATACGTGTTTTATTTTATAGAATTTCTATTTTTATAAAGCTTTTATAGATATTCTTATATAGACCATTCGTAACTAATAGTTTGAGAGTAATACAACTCCCACGCAAACTTTTCCGCTGGTGCTTCATTTTCCCCTTAAGGACTTTCTTCGGCAGCGCAGGCGCAGCGCAAGCTCGCGCGCCGCGAAAGCTCTCCGCGAGCAGGAGTGTGAATTGCGTACCTACATGAGTGTTGTCGTATTGCATTTCATTTAATGTGCACGCAGAACGAGCTTACGGTCACACGGTTAGGCGCGCCTAATGAGAAAGTTTATCGAGCGTTTATTGCGTAGCAGCGGGAAGCTCGCTCGGGAGACGCGCTCCGCCGCAGGTGCGCCGCGCCCCCCGCCCGCCGCGCCTCCGCCTCGCATCCCCACCGCTACTACGACGCAGCTTTCTTTCGTCCGCCAGTCGACTGTCAACCGCGGCACGGAGCGGTCGTGTCTCAAACAAACGCCGCGCAACTGTAAACACGACGCACTATCTACACGTTTCCGTTCGCGACTCAACCTGAATTCAGCGTCCATTCCGCGCTTAGTGTCGTGTTGTGCCAAACCAGTGGATCATTTGAGACCAGTGTGGATCAAGAAACGCAACCTCGTGTACATGTAAATAATGTCACTCGTATCTCGCGGTGTGGTGTCCGGCGAGTGTCGATCAGATCGCGAAAAGAAATTGTAGGCATTGTGGTATTGTGCAAAACGGGTTCCGCGGACTGAAGCTACCGAATCTACATACGGCCACTGAGGCCGGCCGGCTCTCGTGGCGCCTATGATCGCTATCGCCGGCTCATCCAATACGTGGTTCATCAACGTAAATGGAGATAGCTCGAGGGTGTCACATTACCATTTTCACGGAATGTCAACAACGTATTAAATATTCATTTGGTCAGCGCATAACTGTGTTCAATCTGTTTGGGCAAGGAGAATTGTTTATCTTTCATTTTGCAACTTTGCAAACTTTGTCTTAAATTACATCATAAGCACTAAGCATCATGTTAATTTGAACCTTTTTAACTAAGCGTTTGTTTACGTTCTGTTGGAAAACATTGAAGTAGCGCGTAGGTTTCATTGTTTACTACACACGGCGTAAAGTGATAAACCTGTTGTGTTTATCAGAGCGCGAATAGTCTGGAACCATCAGCGTGGAGTGGAGCATTAACTAGTTGTCTCCTGCTCTCCCGTGATCCAGTACCACGATGCGCTGGATCACGGGCGCGCGGGAATCTGCGCCGCAACGTAAGCCGCTCGTTAATGCTATCAATTAATGCCATCGCACTGCCCTACATAGACAAAAGGCAAACAAGCTATTACGCCGGAATTGCGGAAGGATCAATCGCAATCCTGTTATTGCCTGTCCAATGTTCTTATTAATTCCCGTGATGGAGAGGCGATGGATGATAATATCCGTTTAAGGGATTACACAAATACTCATACAACCTACACAGAGATAGGTTAACGGGTATTATTATAGCATTCATGAATAGAAATAATCATTAAAAGCATGACTCAAAAATAACTAACTTTAAAACTTCATCATTCAAAACTTACTACCTACCTACTTGACTTTTAATTTCTAAAATGCACTTTTTATAACATCATTAAACAATAAGAACAGTTACTTATGAGTAGGTAGAATGTTTTAATGGAATATTAACTGATTATGGATGATCCCGAACTTTCAACCGAGTTAGTAAATGACTCCATGTAAGTTGATATTAATCCTTAATTTATTCAAACTCATACTAAATCATACGTATTCATGAACGATAAGTACCAGCATATTTCAGGCCCTACCTCTAGTAAACAGGCCAGTCGGTAATGTAATAACGGCACCCTTGCACAAACAAAGGGCTCCATATAAGCTAATACAACTAATACGTCGGAAGGATCAATCGGAATTCTCGTATCGACTTCTACCTACTTATCGATTAAATATTCATACCGTGTATGTCTATACAAGGCATTTAATTTATTGTCATTCCAATATTAGACGCTGCCTTTTGCTGTCACAATAAAACGTACGGTTTTATTAACTTTGATTCTAATATCGGTTTCTATCAAAGATCAATGGATCCATGGATTTAGATAAACAAGATCTGGCATAGCGAGCCGGTTTAATTTGCCAGAGGGATTGTTAAGTAAACATTATCATCATCTATCTTCCAGGCTTGTGCTAATACGCGCAGATACTTTTTCATAGATAAGGCACCACGTGAACATGAGATAACACTCGCGAAATTATATCACTTCCATAAAAAGTGTTTTTGATAACATTCATGTTGATCTTTCCGAATACAAACAGAAACAATTTAAACTCGACTAAATTAAAAACTTCAACTTTCAACTTTGTTAACCCTGACGTTTTCATATTATTGTATCCTACCCAACACATAATAGTATCTATTAATTAAGTACCTTTGTGTGGTCGTGAACTTGCGGTTCGCCACTGCAGGTTGCACAAACTTCCTTTGTACCGTAGTCCTTAAACTTAACCCCGGTTAGCCATTCACAACTCTCAAGATAATCTTCTACTTAGCTCGCTTAATAGTAGACTCTTGTAGCCTGTTGAGTTTTTCACATCGAAATATCCGAAGAGCAACATAACTCCAACACACATTTGCTCAGGTTTATTGTCCCATTTGAATGTAAGTGGATTACACGTTAGGACACGTGTGAAAACGCCTCACGTTTGTATTAATTGTATTATTGTAACTTAACGATTCCGTGGGCCGATTTGCGTCGGGTGAAAGATTAGATACGGCTACAATCCACTTATTTATACTTTGCGTACTTTCTCAATGGATCGTGATAATTATTTTTATTTCAAATACCTAGTTAGATTTTACTTTGAAAGAACAGGATAATCAATAATTTTAGGAACTAATTTAATTCTAATAGGCTCAAACGCGATATCTTCTAACGATCAATTTAAAGCGTAATAAAGTTGAAAATGGTGCCGATTATATTCTTGATTGTAATTAAAAGCTGATTTGTAAAAAAAATTACCCTATGATAAAAGTTAATTATAATAAATAGGTAACTAAAATGGCAACAAACCTAACATTCACTTACCAACAGATGCAACAATTACAGAACAAAATAATGTTAGTAAGCAGTTAAGACTTGTACTGCGTGATTGCGTGTTATTTTCTAAATTAGTGATCAATATTAACCATGTTTTAAATGTAAAATAGGTATGTAACTTTATAAACTTACAATAAAAACGTAATATCCATTTACTAATGGACGAAATAATTACAGAACATAATAATGTAGAAGTAACAAGGCGTAATTGCGTGCTATTGTTTAATTTTTTGAATAATATTGACCCTTTTGTATTAATGTAAAATAAGTAATTAACATACCTAAATAAACTTGCACAAAACGTAATATTTATTTACTAACAGATGCAACAGTCATAATAGCTCGGGTTTGTGATCACCAATCCGCATTAGGCAAGTGTGGTGATTGAGCCTAATCCCATCATAGTAGCCGATGGCTTGATTTCTATGATGGAGGCCTTTGCCCTGCAGTGGGATAGTATATAGGCGGATATTTTACTTTAACTTTTTTTTAGATGCAACAATTACAGACCAAAATATTGTCTGTAGCAATAACAAAAGGCGTGATTGCGTGCTATTGTTTAAATTAGCCGGGCGCGATGTAAACGCGGCGAGTGAAAGGCTTACTTTCTCTAAGCCCTGCGGCCCTCTATACGATATGGCTCTGTTGCAAAATTTCACACTCTCCTACCAGCGATAGCTATCAATTACGCGGATAAATGGCTTTAGAAACTATAACAAACTTAACTTACGCTTTGCTTTCCTTTAAGAAGATAACAATTATTATAACTTCAAGTTTAGTTCATTCAGGCTTCAATTTCTTTTATCACAATAGCATCTATTCATCCTTTGGGATGTTAGAAGCTGTAGTTAGAAATCTAAATTTCTTTTACTGACAACAGCGTCTAAACTTCAAAAGCCTTGTTTACAATGTCTAACTAGGATCGGCATGTGCATTCCCTTTGCAAGGCCTTCACATTAGAAGCTTCGTTATCTTGCAATCTTATTTGTCAACATTACGTATTGAGGATTAAAATTTAACAACCGATTGTAAATATACTTTGATATTTGGTATAAAATAACGTGTTCTACTTTGTATGGTACATCATAATATGACTACAAAGTCCAGCTGTACATTATTTTTTTATCAACGAAACGATGATACATAATTGCGTTGGATTAAGCCTATTGTGTAGCTCCGTTATTTGTCCAACATAAGAGTTTTTTGTAGCTATTGCCCCGACCTTTGTTTTTGGGTCGCAAACCTTCGTGTACGATTTATGCTACATAACAACATAATAAGTAAATGTTAACTTAGTTCAAGATGAATTCTTTTAGAGGTCATCATGCGCATTTGTCGTAGTTACGAGTCTATCAGAATAAGTTGAACATAATGCAAATGCTTGAAATGGCGACAGAAGACAAAGAGTTAAGATTGAGAATTTAAATATTACCTCAAGATTAGCATTAATTTGTAAAGACAAAGGTCATCTTGATGGCACCATAGTAATGAATAACGTATTTGAGATTGGGCAATGAGTGCAGGAGCGAGATAATCGATTTGTTATTTCGCACGGCCCAGCGTACGTGAACTTAAAGCTAACTTACGATCGAGCTCTGCACCTAAGTGGTTTACGCAAGGCGGCTTATGTAAGCAGTTTGTGTTTCTTGTGAAACGGCCGCGCTTTCGTCTCGCTTAGACTCGCATCGACCAATTGGAAATAATGATTAATGAGTGCGTGATGCCGTTATGAAAGGTATCGCCAAAGCATTGAATACTTAATTCAAATGCCACATGCTCTCATATTCAACGTCCAATTTATAAGAACAGCAATTACTTCTGCTTCATTACATTAATCTACACCCTGTTTTAAGTTAGTAAATGTTAAACAAAAAATCTACTCACAGTTAAGCTTTAGTAAATCAAAGGAATAAGATCGAAAGTATTACCTAGATTATGTTAATGTTGTTATCGACTTATCGCGCTGTCACGATAATATGGTAATCGATATTGATAATAACTATCGGCGATAAGGTTACAGAAATAATTCTTTTCTTTTTGAAGAAAATATAACAGCCACCGTACGGGGGCAAGCACTTATGTATTATTGAATATCGTGTACTTATCGCCTATATCTCAGTCGACATGCTATTAGTTTCCATTAGAGCAGCTCTATCCGCAGTTAGCAAACAATCCATCATAAAAGTATTATCTAGTATCGGATGGTAGCTCGAGACCGTACTGGGCGCAAGTTGGGCTCTCGCCAGCGCCGCCTGCCAACAGCATCGGAGGAACCTGCCCTTTCCGACGTTTGATAACATCGGCTAAAACATCTTTGACAGGATCACAAGATGCGCTCAAGTGATAAAGACTGAGACTTCTGAATAGCGATGAAAAGAGCTCCTCGAAATTGTGACGACATCCCCCGATGCGCAAAAAGTTAGCATTTAGTAATCGAATTATTTAATACGAAATCAGTTACCAACTTAACTGTCTTATCTACTATCTCACTAGTATCACTGAAGTCCGCAAGCATAATGAGCCATAATTACAAGCATAACTTGATGTTTATGTGAACCATATTGAGCGCTGGTTGTCGACTGGGTGTCGGCCAGAAAACATTGCCAAATATTTAACAGCGCTGTCGCTATTTGCTGACATAGAACTTTGGAATGAAACTCACTGTTATGGTATGAGATGTTATTGTTGTAAAACTATTATTTAACACATTAGCGGATCTCTGACTCGATAAGTACTTAATATAACCTATAGAATCTAAATTTACTGTCAGCTCACATTGTGATCTTACTGCCGCACTCTGAGACGTAATATAAGCTTAATGCTGAATCTTAATTGTGGATAGTCGTGATGTCTATTAAAATAAGGTTCAATATTTTTATTTAAGTGACAATTAAGGTTTTATTAACGTCTCTGAGTTCGGCAGTAAGTATAATTTTAAAATAGAAGTAATGTAATATTTTAGACAGCAAAGAACAAACTATCCAAGTGCGATTTTGACTGGCGCATGATGGGTTCCGCACCAATGATTTTTTTTAGGGTCCCTTAGCCAAATGGAACTCATAGATCCGTTATGTCTGTTTGTCCGTCCGTATGTCAGACACTTTTTACGAAACTATAAAAATATGTTTTAATACTGTTTCTATGAACACGTTATGACCTCGTAGATCACCTTTAACGTAAATCTTTACAAACATAGGTACATTACTGCGTACTTAGTTAACATAAGGGCATATCCTATTAAGATTTGAGATGCGTATTGTATCTTGTTATTAGCAATATACTTCGTATAAGCAATAAGCCTCGCCTTTGTGTCTTCGAATTGAATCGTCTCAACTTATAGTAATGTGGCAATAATTGCCGCCGTTAAAGATTGCTGTAATTAACCAATAATTTATATTATGCTTGTTTGAATATTCATGCTGCATTGGTTGTGACTGTGGTTGAGTCAGGTTAGGGCAAGAGCGGGGTTCGAGTGGGGTCGCGGGGCGGGGAGGGTTTCCGTCGACATCTGTCACGGCAGCTGCCTGCCCCGCGATCGCACGTGCGGCTACACCTATTATTAAGGTTAATTTTTTACGTCTTCAAATTGTTCCGGAAGATTCCCGGTGAGAAAGGATTTGGCAGCACCTTTGGGCACGCTGGATTGAATACAAATAATAACGACCCTTGCACACAATCGAATAACGATTTCCAATAAAGTATTTTTCACTTGGTTGTTTATAAACTACAAATCGAACGTTTCCGTTACGTTACACAACTCATTAATTTGCCAGATGCCTTTCAAATTCAATGCTATTCAGAATATAAAACTAAAATTTTCCTAGAAATGTGTAAAACTTATTATTTTCAAAGCGGTCGTAAAGTGAGCTAATAAAAATGAGGAAAACCAAATACTAGGCGATCGCTTCGTCCCGCGCGACTTTCCATAAGCCGGGCGTCCACGTGACGTTTGTTTACCGACCCAAGGCCGCGTGCATATTGCGACGCATATTCGGTGCACGTAGACACTATGTGGGGAAAAAATAACACCTGTCAACTTGGTGACGTCATCCATCACCTCCCGCGCTTCAACGCCGTAAAAGACATAAAGAGGATGAATATCGCTGGCTGAATACAAATTTAATTAACATTTTTATCAGCGGAGACAAAACAATTGATAGAATAGGATAAGTTACATTTTTGAATTATAAATCGTAATTTAAAAGTAATGTCTTTGAAGGTCATTGCAGACTGTAATGTTGCGATAGCATAAAAAGATAATTTTAATCAACTGTCATCTTTAGTTACAACAATCACTTTCAAAAGTCCTTATCTACATAATCAGGGGATTCATTAGTCATTCAAAATCTTGGAGGGCACATTATCCTTTAAACTACCTAGTGCATCCGAACCAAATTTTCTAAATATCATCAATAGGTAAACACAGATGTTTCATCTTCTATTGAAGTAGAGCCTAGTGGATGATTTCTTTGCCACATAGTGTATTCATCTGCTGGGTGTATGCTTTAGATTTTTGCATTGCTCAAATCCGAGAGCAAACCAACATTTACATCGCATCGCTTCGCTATACCTATTTCAGAATTTCAGATTATAAATAGGTAGCGTTGCTCGAATTATTAGAACATCCGATTCGACTTGTTTTTGGTTGTGGACACCACAGCCCTTAAAGAGTCACCAACGATTAATTCTACAAGAAATTTACATCCTAATATCACTGCTGCAAGAATGTATAGGAATAGAAACATGGAAATTAGCAAGTTCTTTGATCTATTAATAGCGGCACTATAATGGCGAGAGTATGTGGAAATGTCACTCAAAACTGGGTTATTACCCAGCGCTCTATTAAACGCTATTGAGCACAATCGGGTCAAGACGAAGCCAAGGCTGTCCCTCGGGAGCAGACACCAGCGACGAGCGTAAACTGGGAAACAGTATTTACAAAGTTACGACGGAAAACAAGCTAGCCTACAATAAAACAAAATACAGAACTTAATATTTATCCCCGTCCTTTTTACACGTGTCTCATTTGTTTGGAAGCGAGAAGTATAACCTCGGGTTCGTTGTTACCACTCAGGTGGAACGATATCAGGGATTCTTAACCTAAAATGATTAATATTCTTTTACATCACTTAATTTTGCCTAAATGTAGTTTGAAACTTGAATTAATTCGATGCGACTTCTGTTGAAGATTACTTGATGTGTTGACTAGTAGGCCTTCCAGAACCATTACAAATACAATGACGTCAGTCAGTTATGATTATGACAGATTGAAAACTGACAAGATTTGAGTGACAGTTGACAAATCACTGCAGAGTGCAGACTCAACAATTGCGCTTGATTATTTACTCGAAGATCTGTCATGAGTTCACGGTGCTAACGTCACCATTTAAAACGTTCTATAAAATCCTTGATATTAAATTTGAAAGTAACTAATAAAATAATTTTAGTGTCAGTAATAAAGGTAATGTGACTCGACGGCCAAGTGTCAAAGCAACGTCATCACCTTGAGACGCAATAAACTGTGATCTTCGGCCACACAATTCGTACAAATTAGTCTAATCTAAGTGGTAGCAATTTGTTTTACGATTTGTGGATGGAACCAACTCATTGAATAAAATCAAAATAACTTCTCTGACACCGTTAGTTTGATGTTAAACGTATTAATTATGTAAGTAGGTACTATTTTAACAAAATTAGGTTTTGCTACTAAATTATTATTTTTTATTCAGAAGTTAACTTTTATTAGGCGGCTTTAATTTTAAGTTTTTGGTCGAGGTGTTTTTGCATTTGAAGTAAGTGTACTACTTTTTATATAATGTTGACCGTTGCTTACTTAGCTATTGCCATTTAGAAAACAAAAATAGAAAAATTTAACCACAGAGAAAAATAACACAAGCACATGTGTCACGTGTAATGAACGCAAGACAATGTAAACTGAATTCGGGCTCAATACCACAATGCCAAGTGACGTCACTGATAGGTTATTAAAAATTCACGCTGATGAACAATGGCGCATCGGGCTGGCACCGCCTGACGGCATTGCACCTTTGACCTGCAAACCCGCAATGCAGCGCTCGCCTACACCACTCCGTCCACGTTCCGTTTGTTTGCCATCACATGCATAATCGCCGACCATCTCTTAATAAACAAACCCCGCAAACGCTCCAGCCGTAATAACTTGTTTAATTGGCTTCACGAACGTGCGGGAATACGCTTTATGCTTTGCACAAAACGGATAAAGAATTTCAAATGGACGTTTTGAGTTGAAATATTTGGCCGGAGTTTTAGTTATCCAGATCCTTCATGATGAAGGATGCCTATTTTATCTTGTTTACGCCAATATTAACATTAGGTTGCATCTTTCTTGTATTACATAGAAACTTTATTGAGTCATAATATAAACCCTGATTGCAGCATTAATTTATACAATAAATTCTCATCGCGAGACAGTATTACAACAGGTCAATCATTTGAGTTGAGTGAAGTAACGATATGATTGACCAGAGTATAATTTATGCCTACAACTATCTACGCAACCGATCAATAATATCCGAATCCTTTACTTTTTTCTGTAATACAAGATACATACGTCAAAGAAAAAGAAGTTGTGATCGCGATTCGTTTGCAAGATGGTAAACAAATACGTGTCAATTTCCAATTTCGCATAAAGTGTGGAAGTTAAACCTTATCGAATGGATTACAGACGCCGATGCCGAACGCTGCTGTGATAACCTCTGTGATGTGCGAGCCAGCCCACGGATATTTTTATATGTGATTTACCAGTGCCCAGTACAAACCGAGTACAAAAAAAAACGGATATTGTATAGAGATATTTATATATTAGTGTTATTGGAACTATGAAGGAGGAGTGTAAGTTGTGCAGTGTTAACGGGTGGGGGGTTCCCGCGCAGACTACGGACTTTTCTATATCTTCGTTGATGAGGCCTGCGGCCCACCACCCAGGACAGATGGATCCGAGGCATGATGCTGTCCTGCTCTCCGCGTACCTGTTCAAACTAGGTGACTATCCCTTGTATTCGCTTCACGATTACTACGCCAGCGTCGGTGAGTATCGTGCATGCTGCCCACACGCATCCCGCACCGACTAACCACTGATTAACACCTGCTAATATAGGCTAAGTATGTATTATTATACTAAATTGCTTGTAACGTCCTCCTGGAGTGCGTATAACAATTACTAGTAATTAAGAATAAGCTTACACAAATTAAGTACACCAACTTACGACTGTTTATGGACAAGTCTATGATAATGAATATAAGTTAATTCCTCATCAAGTAGGTTTTGTTTTTACAACAAGTTTGATTCCTGACTTTTGAATTCGAATTAGATATACTTACTCAGACATTGTGCGAGTCCATCGAAAGGCGAGGCTTTTATTATATTCGTCATCTTTGCATAACTTTTATTTCATCATTAGGATGCCTATGGTAGAATCGTGTCAATGTCAGTCGGCCATAATATTATGTCAATACGTGATTGAAGTTTTCTACTAAAATTGATTTTAGCTTGGAATCTAAAACTTATAACTTTATCAATCTACGTTCTACAGCTAAAGCATAGTACCTATCTAATAGATAAAAGTTAAATAAACATTGCGTATTTTATTAAAATATATTAATAAGTCGTGTATGTATTGATAATGATATAATATTCCTGACCTACTGATATACTATCAGTATTTTTGTATATTAATTGTTTTTGTTAAAAATAATTACGAGTACGTCAATCATTTCCATTTAAATACTTGTTTACCACGTGACTATAACACAAGTAGCTTATGGTCGGGATATGTACGTCAATGGAAATTGAGGAGCCATTTTACCTAATCTTTTTCCGTGTCGGGCATGGAAGTATATAGTAGGTACCTACCTAGTTAGTTGTAGTGGTTACATCATCGCGAGTAGCGAGAGAACCACGTAGGATCGACTGTTTGTGGAAACATTCGCTGTTTGTTGAGGTGTCAACTTATAATATCTGTGATGTTTTGCAATTTTAAAATGACATTAAAGATTTTGTCTCTTACCTATGTGATTTTGCAATTAAAATTATTTATTTATGACCGCTAGCTCAGTTGTTAGCAACATACAATTTTCCTCCTCCAACATACAAAATTCCGTTTTATTCCTTTTGAAGTTCGGAACTCGAATTAAGCAACAGTAAATCTGCTACTGATTTTTGAATTACCTACCCATTTGCTTCAATGTCTTATAACATCACCTTTATATCTAAGTACCTACACGAAAGGCTTTGTTTTAAATCACGTTTAGGAAAATAAATAATTTGTTTCTTAAATCAGGCTTTTTGTGAATTACTTGAATCCTCAGTGACTTAGATCTAAGGACTTGGGAAAGAAATATTATTGTAATGTCTGTCACTTATAGTCTGTTTCAATTATGATGTCCCCCTGGACATTTCGAAGAACGTAACTCTGCACGTTACGTGTACGTAACGCGCGAGATCTATAGATCAAATCAAATATTATATCTTTTCGTACTTGGTAGTAAATCGTCATGAGGAAAATATACAATTATACAAAAATACCCTACAATTATAGTTTGTTTCAATACATTCAATTATGAAGTCCCTTTTTCCCCTAATGGGCATGGATTTAGAACATGCTTTGTGAATTGCAATGTAAATTTGATCGATAATGCTGCTGATCTGTTCCTTTGATGCTAAATGAATGTCATGCTGTAGTATGTCGGATTCTGAGATTGCGGTTGTGAGAATGGAGTGAAAATCGGTCCAGTTTGCCTTTTTACTTTTGTATTTGAATGTGGTATCTTTTATTAAATTATTTTGCCTAGTTTGATTTCTTGATTCCAATTTATATTCAATTGCGTTGTGCTGTGATAATGGGGAGGCATCCAAATTTACAGCCCATCCAGTCAACTGGTCTTCATGGCAAGATGAGACGAAGGTGAGGTCAATGACGGATGATCTTTGTTGCCCTTGAATGAAAGCTTGAAAGGTAGGTGTGTCTCCCGAGTTACAGATGTGAAGGTCGTTAGCATATACTAGCTCGAGCACGTCTCTGCCTCTTGCGTTGGGAGTGGCGCTGCCCCAGATTGGATGCCAACCGTTAAAATCACCACCAATGATGCGAAATTGTCCAGTAGTTTCTTTAAGTAGAAAGTCTATTCTCTCCATAGTGTTGTTGCTGTCTTCATTGGGCTCAACGTATACAGACGAAATTGAGACATTTTGGTTTCCGAATTTAATTTTGACTGTGCTGATATTGGGGGTCGATAATTGCGTGATACCAAATGAACTGATTTTGTGGTTTGAATTTACAAAAATGCATGCTTTTACTCTTTGGTCTAGTGAGAATTGATAAATATCTATACCGGGTATGTTTTTAACTAATTTATTTGATTCTGTTGCAGGTTCACTGATAAGTGCTATGGAATATTCATTATGGATGAAATACTGAACAAATTCGTGTTGCCACTTCTTACATCTTCCTAAATTACACTGAAGAATTTTAAGAGAAGACTTAATAACCATCATAGTCTATTCTGGCAGTGAGTCTCTGGCGCATAGCTTTGATACGAGGGCAGACGTTTGAAGTGGCAGAATGATTTGTAGGAGTTGATTTACCAAATTTGTGGTTGAAGGTGTTACAGTTATGACATCTTGCCATCTGTATGTTTTTGATTGAATGGCAACTATCAACAGAGTGGCCAACAGTAGAGCAGTGGGAGCAGATGACTGTTTGGTTTCCGCATTTGTTCCTTGTGTGTCCAAACTGTAAGCAGTTAAAACACTGCAGAAATGGAGAGAAATCATCAACGTGAACGCGCTGGTAGTCAACGTTGAGGCGTCCAAGTGCAATGGTGGCTCTCCAGACTGCGGGTGACGCGAGGTAAACTGCATTGTAAGCGAAGTCTTCCTGTTGTCACGCGTGAAACGTAACTTCAGGTCCCCCTCGCTGGAACACGCAGTTTCGACGGTTGGATTTTGCGTTTTGATAAGTCCCGTGAGGTCCCTCCGGCTTGATGTCTGTAGAGACCCCCTTGATAATGAACATAGGAAGTAACTTTTTGATGGTTCAGCTACTACCTCGCTGGCTTTGTCTAGACGAACTAGCGTCTCGTCACGTTGTTGGGCGTTGTCAAACTCTACACGCAATTTATTGTTGGAAAGTGGGAGTACGCGCGCAGGAGCATAGCTGACCGACGGAAGTTGATGCTTCTCTTCCAAGCTGATATAACTTCCTGCTTGTCCCGGGCGCCATCTTTTGCGGAAACAATGATTGCTGGTTTTGATGCTGGCAAGTTGTGTGGTGTCTTTTGTAGAGGAGTGGTGGCAGTTTTAGGTCGGCGAGCAGCTTCAGCAAAACTCATTGCGGTTGCGGGAAATGAGGTGGTACCAGAAGGTATTGGAGTTGATATCTCTGCTCTAAACTTGCAGAGCTCATTTTTGACGCAGTCAATTATCTCTGTTTTAAAGGAGTCAGTTATCTGCACGGACTGGTTAAGATCTAGAGCGGTAGATGGTGATTTTGAGAGTATTTTTGTTAATTTCTCTGATGCTTTGACCATCTCAGCGGCCGCATCGATGATGGTGGTTTTATTGCCCTTGGTAAGGCACTTCCCGATATTTACGGCCTCGTTTATAGTTTTCGAGACCACACTGACCATCTCAAGATAGGTTTTGAGATCTTTCACCTGATCCGCGGAGGCGGTCAATGCTATCGTAGGAGTGACTGTCTTATCGGCTTTCGAAACGGGTGTGGAAGCGGACTTTTTTGGCCGAGTTGAGGCTTTTGAGGCCTTAGTCGCGCTTCTCATGGTTTTAGGCGCCTGAGAAGACGCCATCCGAGATGAGTTTTGGGATGACATTATGGAACACAGGAGATTCAAAATACGTCATCAAAGAATTTTAAAGATTTCTGCCAGCGTCAGGGAAAAGGAGGATGTTTGGGCCGTCACAAATAGACTGTTAAAGAAAAGACCACCCCGAAAACCCGCTTCTACTCTAAAAATCGGCGACCGATTCACAACCGACGCCGATGACACAGCGAAGGCTTTACTCGATCATTTTTATCCTGAGGAGAGCGATGATACCACTACCCACCAGCAAGAAGTCAGAAGTGCTGCTTACACTCCATCCACAGAACCAGACGATGTACCCTTTACCGCAGAGGAAATGTTGGAGGCTATTAGGACTATGAATCCTGATAAAGCGCCAGGTCACGATCACCTGACCGCAGATATCGTCCGCGCTTTTTGTGAAGATTATCCCAGGCTCATTATTGACATTTTTAACCGCTGTCTGGCGCTTCATTACTTTCCTGCGCAATGGAAACATGCGCAAGTTAAGATACTCCCTAAACCGAATAAGCTTGATACCACTGCACTCAGCTCCTACAGACCTATTGGATTAATACCGGTATTTGGTAAGCTATTTGAGAAGCTTTTTACCAGGAGACTCACTTACTTTGCTGATAAACACGGTCGTTTCCATACCCAACAGTACGGCTTTCGAGAACAAAAGACCACCACGCAAGCCATCAAGGCTGCTCTTGATAAGATCCAACAGGCCAAAACTAGCGGAATGCTAGCCATAGCAGTCAGCCTAGACAATCAAAGCAGCCTTTGACAATGCATGGTGGCCAGCTCTCTTCAAGAGATTGCGTGATATTGGATGTCCTTCTAACCTCTACTACCTAATACAGGATTATTTTCAGAATCGCACTGTCGCTATTACCTATGGAGAAGCCCGAGTGCAGAAACAGATGTCCAAGGCTGTGTCCAGGGTTCTGTGTGTGGTCCCACAATGTGGAATATTATATTGGATGAGCTTCTGTGGATGGACTTACCTTCGGGTTGTCATCTGCAGACGTTTGCCGATGATGTTCTTCTTGTTGTGGCAGCATCCACGATCCAGGACCTGGAAAACAAAACTAACGCAGCACTAGACAAAATCAGCAAATGGGGCCAAGGGGTCAAGCTTGAGTTCGGTCCGAGCAAAACGCAATTAATCTCCTTCACCAAAAAAGCAAAGGAGGCGAAGATAGTGATGGATCGGACGGAACTCAGATTTGTCCCAGAAATAAAACTGCTTGGAGTCATTATAGACGAAACTCTTACCTTTTCGAAGCATGTGAAATACGTCACTGAGAAAGCGACAAAAATTTTTCATCGTCTTTGTCTCTTTATACGCCCTACCTGGGGAGTCCACCACGAGAATGTGAGAACCATTTACTTGCATGTCATAGTACCAATTGTCACCTACGCGGCAGGAGTGTGGGGCCATGTAGCAAGTAAAAAGTACGTCAAGAAATCTTTGGAAGGCATGCAGCGTCTTTTTGCGATACGCGCTATTAAAGCCTTCCGAACTACGTCCACTGTTGCTGCACTGGCTCTGGCCAGATTTCCACCACTCGCCCAAAAAGTATTAGAAGTCAATAGGATCGAAACTACCCGTTTGACAGGCATCACATCTTCGCTCCCAGACGACATCACGCTCGAACAGCGCTCACTCCCCCAAGACCTTCTCCCACCATCTGACCGGGTCGGCATCAAATTCGACCTGGTGTCCAAAAATGAGGAGGTTGAGGCCCACTGTCCGTCTGGAACAATCGCCATTTTTACTGATGGCAGCAAGCTGGACACCGGGCAAGTCGGTGCTGCGTTTGTTGCCTTTCACCCGGAAAGGAACCAACCCCATACCACACGTAAGTTCCGTCTACATTCGGCTTGCTCGGTATTCCAGGCAGAACTATTCGCTATAGACCAGGCGTGCAAGTGGGCTTTGAAGGACAAGAGTCAGGCTGTGACGATCTTATCTGATAGCATGTCGGCGTTATATGCTATAAAGGACAGGAGCAACACCAATCCATTGGTCTCATCCATTCAAAGGCACATCTATGGCATGAAATGTAAGGAAAAATCTATAACATTTTGCTGGGTCAAAGCACATACCGGCATAGATGGAAACGAGGCTGCAGACGCAGCGGCTAAAGCGGCGGCCGAAGCAAGGTCAGCATACTCTTACGCCAAGTTTCCATTAAGCCATGTGAAGCGCGAGGCCAGGAAGGAAACTTTGGAGAGGTGGAAGGATAGTTACGCCAACGCGGAGCAGGGAAGTCATACTAGGGGTTTATGCCCGGAACTGGATGACGTCTTTGCTGCCGTAGAACTATGTGGCGCGTCCTTCTTCCTCACCCAGTACCTAACAGGCCATGGCTACCACCGCGCTTATCTACATAGGTTTAAGATAGTGGACATCGACACCTGTCCCTGCGATGACACCTCCGCACAGACGGTCGAGCACTTAGTGACGCAGTGTCCCAGGTTTGCGCGCGCACGGCTCGAACACGAACTTACCTGTGGTATGTTTCAGGTCTCACCATTTATCTTCGCACAGGTTATTAAAAAGGAAACGACGAGAAGCTCTTTTATTAATTTTGTTGAATACATATTCAGCGAACTGAAAAATTTCAATAAATAAGTAAATAAATATGTTCTATATACATTAATAGTAACATATATGTACATTTAAAAAAAATTATATATAAAAAAAAAAAAAAAAAAAAAAACTTAATAAAATAAGATATATATATAATAGGTATGTATGTATATTACATTTTCAGCGAAATGATTAAAACACGACAGCGAGACAAGTATTACATAGTCTGACATGACCATGACTTGTATCAAATAGCAAGTCTCAACACACAATTATTAAAACAAACACATAGGAAAAAAAAAAAAAAAAAAAAAAAAAAAAAAAAAGTCCCTTTTTGTATTTGGTAGTTAATAGTCATTTGAAAATTATACAATAATCCAAAAACATCCTACAATTGATTCACAAGCAAAATTAACATATTGAATTTGAATATAATGCTCAAAATAATGTAAACTTCAAAATAAAACAATAGTTATTTTTGCGCGATTGCGGTTACGTACTATGGTTTGTGATTGACTTTTGAACATAGTGACGCACCTCAAGTATTCGGCATGTTCCAGAGATACAAAATTCTATATTTGCCGATTTAAAAAAATCGTGTTCAATCATCATCTGCCATTTTGAGTGTCACTTCAATCACTACGAGGAGAGTGCAGAAAAGCCTACGACTAAGTTTGCAGCATGAAACAATAGCGATGATGACCTTGAGTGCGCAGAAACCAATTTCAGTAGAAATTCATCTTTTTTACAAGTGCGCAAACTAACGGTCATCGCTATTATTAGATGCCGCGGACTATACAATAAGACGTACGTGTTTTTCTTAGGGCTTGTACATGCGCGGATTGGGCACTTTTGTGTATGTTTAAACTCGGTAAATCGTTAAGAACGATACCTAAAAAAAATACATGTTATAGACTGGATTTCGATCTTAAATTTCTGACGAGGATTTTTATTCAATGTTTATAGTTCATTAGGAAAAAAATATAACGTAAACATCGATTTTATGCAAAATATTGGATAAACTACGAAACTAAACAGTTCAGATGACTGATTTTTTTATATATAATACAATACAATGTACACTACAATCCTGAAGAGGAATTCTTGTTTCTTGGCTTAATAATTTTGTAATTAATAATATTCTGTTTTTTGATACCTACGCGAGCGCGAGTACTCTCTATGCTCAAGGCCGTTGGCGCATGTACAAGCCTTAAGTTAGTTTGTTGTTTTGTTGTTGAGTGTCGTTTATTGTTTTGTTTGTAATGCCAAATAAAGTCTGAAAGTGTTCTTTCGAAAATCTCTAAAAAACCTTAGTTGTTGAAAATTACTTTGATTAAAATTGGTTACAATATGGTTATGGTTAAAGAACTTTATTATTTCTCATTAGAATTACAAAGGTTATTCACTTATTGAGAACAAACTTTTCTTAGTAAACTAAGATTACAAATTATAGTAGGTATCGAAGCAAACGAGCGATGTACAGACACATTATCCAATTTAGTATTATAAACAGGTAAAAATTGGTTACAAATCGATAATCGATGCCGCTGAATATCGATTTCTAAGAGTACTTCCCTAGTACTGAACTTTTGACATCTTTCCAAAGGGACATCATAATTGAAATAGACTATAATGAAATTTAAATGTGTTTATCGATATAACTTTTATTTATCAATCGACATAATGAGAAATAAACCAACCGCAGTGGAGTTTATTTTTTCAATAAACTATAAAAAATGATAAAATGGCGGTGGCCAAATATTAAAGCCCATGTTTAACACAAACTGGACGGCGAGATTTACCCTATAAAAGTCACTGGTATCGTTTAAAACCGCTCGTAAAATTTCCGTTTTCGGCACGAAATTGTGCTGGTACAGATCTGGACAAGTTTTAATATAACTTATCGGCAGGCAGACGTTTAATATCCGCTGCTTTGCAACGGGCACTATTTTTAGCAATCACTGTAACGAAAATCTAGAGCTGGCAGTTACTACAACTGTGACTCGTAATCTACTTCGTTTTTAACAATTTTCCCGCATATTTTATTGCCGATCATATACATTTCAGAGTCATTTAATGTAGATTTAATGAGAAAATTTATAACTTCATCCGGTGCTATAACAACTCGTTTAACATGAACTTAAATATATTTTTTAGTAAGAGTTGAGTCGTTTAGTCTATAAAATAAATGATAAAATCAACTTATTGCTATCTTTTAAAATTCTGCTAATGTCTTTGACTTCATTTACGTTTCTAATTAGTATTTTCGAATTCACAATGAAACTGTTGTGTAACAGACTTGCAAAAATTAAAAGTTAAATAGCGGTGAACATACACACAATGAATATATGTGTACCTGCTAAAGATTAGTTACTTTAATTTCGAACTTGGTTACCTTTGACATTAACAAGTTACCTAATTCAAAAATATTCATTTAGGTAGGTATTTCAGACCTCTTTGCATCCACATTAATTTGTGAGACATGAGAAGCTTATTCTAGTGTAAACGTTTTCCTCAAACGATGTCTCGTTTAAGAGATTTGTTATCTGTGACTTGATTATATAACAAAACACACCAACGTGATCCTTATTAAGCCGCTTAGACACAGAGTATCGACCTCCTAGATCCGCGAGTCGCACCGAATCCGGATCCGTGTCGAACCAATTTATGGGAGCAATAACGCGATCCGAATGACGGCGACTTAGCCACCTTAGCGTTTTATTAGGCTGTTTTATGTTTACCAGCGGCACTATGAGAGCTGAGTGAACAAGCCTCGCTTCGGGTACTTTTTCGCCCAAGAAATGTTGGGCTGTGTAATTAACTAATGATTCGTTGGTTGTAGGTACAGCTCTTTCACCAATACCCGAACCCTTTACAAATTTTAAAAAGTGCTTATACATCGTGCTATCGCTTTCTGACAGTGAGGTCCCATTAGAGCGCGTTAGAATTGTTGCGACGTCTTACAATGTTTTGTTTTCCATTTACGCGCCACCGCGATGCAAGTCGCAACGTAGGTAGTTCAAATTCATTCAAGAAATTATTAATAAAAATAGTATTTATAGAATTAATAAATACCTATCTAATTAACCAACTCAACCATTAATTACAAAATACAAGTCTAAAGAAGAATAAAAAACATCATTATGCAGATCCAACATCAGATTTTTTATTATTTAATGCTAAATCTACGCACATCTCTTTTATCAGCCAGTAAAGTAGACGTCATAAACGTCAAACCAGTGAGATATTCACCAAAAAATATAGTGTACGGTTGATAAAATCGTTCGTTTTCAGAACATCAAAGATTACACGATACACTGAGCCGTCGACGAAGGTCGTGCCAAAATATCGTAATAATTTGCAACAAAAACAAACGCGCTTAGCTCGAGGGCAAGGCAGAGTTCCTTCACAGTGTAGAAGTAGTAATATCAAAACTGAACTAAGTTATTGGTTGTGAGAAAAAAATATCCTGTGCCGTACGTGTTTTGCTAAAATTAACGATCTGAATCCTATTAGAACTTTGTAGTGTTCATAAAGATATGGAGCTTTTTTGGATTTCTAAAAATTTGCTTAAGTATATGTAATTAAGATCGACGAGTAGGCAATACAAATTTTAATACTTGCAATATAATCACGCAAAACGTTCTATTGCATGGACACTGCGACTGTTTCGCACTAAGTCCGATCCGAATCCGAATCCAAACCCATGAAACTATCCTTAGCAATCGTTAAACTGTGTCTATGCTCACTCACACTCACGGGTTCGGATCGGATTCGTATCGGACGAAACCGCTCGAAGAAACTCAGCGTTGAGGCGCGGCAAAACGTAGTAGGCCAAGATTATGGTTACGATTTGTTGAGGCCAATGCGATGCCTTGCTGATATTCACTCCACTGTTCTACCGTGTGAATTAGACATTGTGTCAGCGAGGCCAAGCGAACCTCTTCCTGTCTATAACTTCCTAGTACCTAAGCTAGGAACTCAGTATGCATGTACAACATACCAACGCCATACTATGAGAAGTTATGTTACTATAATAATTTTGTAATTGATAGCTATAAATTTTAATGTAATTGAATAATTTATAACGACATTCAGAAACATTAGGTTCGTATTGAGTCATACTGTAGATACAGGACAAACGGATATGTTTATGTTTTTTGTGTTAAGATAACGGATATCGCTTATCCGGAACAAGATCGATAAATAAATGTTTACAAGGGTCATTTGCAAAAAATATTGTAACATCTTGCTGAATAACATTAACATATGTTTGGAAACTTTATTTATGTTCTATTTTGATTTCAGTTCTTACTAAGTAGGTAAAAGTATTAGGTAGCAAACTCGAGGTAAACGCTTTTTCTTAAAATAACCGTTAAAATAATGACGCAATGTTCCAACGTTTGAATTAGGTTATGACGTCACCCACGTGTTTGAACGTAGATGACGTCACGGGCTGCCCCATGACTCACCGATCTCCCCAGCCACTCTTCAAGTATTCGTTTCGCCTGCAGGGAGCAAAATAAGTACTTATAGCTAATGGATATTCAAAAATAGTCATTTGTATTCCGAAAAAGTCTGGTAGATAATGCCTCGTCCTTAATTTTGTGCAATAAGGTTTTAAATAAATACTCGAGAAACTCTTACAGTTTGATTTATGTGAATAATGACTAAATCCATGATAATTGGTTCTACTTTATTTATTAAGGTCGATGAGGATCTTTGTCGGCAATAATAAAATAATAATGTAAGTAGAAAATAATAACTTAGGTACTTATAGTTATTAATGTTATTACTTATATAGGAATAACGCTTGACTGATTCCAGAATCTTATCTAGATCTAACTTTATCACAGGTAGTTAGGCAAGACTTAAAAATAGTTTTCCTTAAGGATATTATACTTAGGAGTATACACACTGGTGGCTACATAATTATTAAACACACCTCTCAATTTTGTGATATCTTTAATTATGTGACTACAACATTATATTTTAGGAAGAACGGATCTGATTTCAGAATTAAGTAGCGCGAAAGGTTACGTAACATTTACATAAGATTTTCCTCATTCTCTTCCCACCTTTTTATTCACCACAAACCTCCAAAATAATGAAAAACAAGGCGGGTGCAGTAAACGCGAAACTGCCACAGTCGGGTAAAATAAAACGTTCCTCTCAATTAACTGGCTACTGTATACAATTTTTTCTCCTCACTAGCTGGTTTTATGTCGCTCCAAGCTAAGGCCGCCTCCGCAGTCGACTAGGCGAAGCGTACTACTTTACGAGCGGGATTGTTCAGGGAAGATCGAGAACATACCAGAATGTGCTAGAGCTTATTTTGTACTGAATAAGGGATAATTTCGTTTGACGCAATCTTCTTAACAGTAGTGCTTAGGGAACTGGTATTACGTGTTTTTGGTTTATATTTTAGCAATGTGGTCGTGTGATTTAAATGAATTCGTTGAGTATGAATAGAAGTTAAAAATAACGACTAGTAAGGTATTTAAAGACATGCGGATTCATTTTAAAAGCTATTTCCTTGGAAGTCTGTACCTAATAACATTATAGTGTAGTAGTTTTTTTTTAATTTAACGTGTGTATTTAAAATTAGGTTTCCAAAAATTTTAAAGTCATACCTATTTTCACTTTTCTATTTAAAGAAAACTAAAGGTTTTATTATTTTGTTCCTTTGGTAAAGGATTTTTTTAGTAAAGACAAGACCTGACTCAGTACTAAGAAGCTCGAGCACTTGTGTTACAGATATCGAGACAACAGAGGAAATACGAATATACTTAAATACCTACATAATATTACACCCAGACACTGAACAAACACAAGTGCGATTGGTATAGCAAGTTGTATACTTAAGTAAAATTCGGGTGCAATTTGAGTGAACCCTCCTTACTCGGCGCGGCGACCGCTAGCGGCTATAAAAACTCACTAAACCATACGCAGTAGAGCGGGGCCCTTCCTCTATTACAAACTTAATTTTAGTGACGCCTCATACGGCCGCGACCAATAATTTTAACCAGTGAATGCGCATTGGCGCCTAAATTCACAATGATCAAACGGTTTGTTTGGGTGGTTTGGTTGGTTGATCAAAGATCAAACTAGGGCCTTTTTATCTATACCTACAGTAGCTAGACTCTCTCTAGCTAGATTTTACCACCCTCAGACACATGTCAATTCATAAAAAATGTGTCCTAAATTTCCTGGATTTTCTTTCATTTGATATGTCGTAGGCCTTCAACTTCTGTGGCAGATGTTTCCAGCAGCATCACGCGCTGTGACAACTTTTTAACGTAAGATAGGATGACGAAGGAAAGGCAGGAAGAATAACCAATACAGGACCATAGAAAAATTATTACCTACCCATTATGTCACCATATTATTCGCGCCTTTTCACTTAGTCATGTCATACCAGACCCTATAAATAGTGCTATAGTTTCAATTATATAGCAATAAAAGTGCACCCTTCAATAAGGGGTGCTCTAACTGCTTGCGGCTATAAATACTCACTAGAATCTGAAGTATCTCCCTCCCTCTGCCAGTCAAATCTTTTCTCCAATTCTTATTAAAATATACCTAGAATGTAATCATATATTTTACTCCTACACCCTTATCCGTTAAAACGTGGTCTTATTTCTCACTTTTATAAATTGACAAGCATTTTTTAACCATGAGCAACTTTTCCCTCCGTTTTGCCATGAGGAGTCTCGACATTAATATTATTGAATCGATTAATTTAATGTCCAGTTAGGACCTCAATGTATAAAACACTATCCATTTTATTACTAAGCAGCGACTAAAGTTAGTTATGGTAGAATAATGATTGCTGTCTCTTTTATAAACGTGATAAATAAAAGTGTCAGCATGATTTTTTAAACAATGCTAACTTTAGACCATGTTTTGTATTAAGGGTTATAAGAAAAAAAAAACAGTATTAATCATCTATCACAGTAACATCATATTAATCGCCAAATCAATTGAAAGTAGATTTAAAGGGCAATCAATACTTACTTTGTATTAATATATGTTTTTTCTAGCCTAATACAATAATTTACATTAATAATTTTAACTGAATAATGCATTATTATGAGCTGGATGCGAATAGCGAACAATAGATCGGAGTGGCGAATATATTAGGAGAGGCCTATGTCCAGCACTTGAACAGGCTGATGGTGATAATGATGATGAATATTATTATAAATGTTTAAAATGATCGGATTAAACGCAACACTATTACTGCAAACAAAGTCATGGTGCTGCACATGTTTATTTATTCCTCGATAACGACCGAAGCCCCGCCACCCTCCTCACTTACTGGAATTTTAACGATTCTTATTATTAATTGGGAATATCCTGCATTCGTTTAAGGAAATTATTATTCATTCATATCTGATTTTACGTTGTGTACAATTACAACGGAATTTACTTCTTTCTTATTGTATACTAAATGTAAATTAGTAGCCAACCCACTTGACAGTTAATAGGGCACTATGTTTAATCTTACAATTGAGTAGGTATCTACTTAATTGTACTTAAATCAGTATATTAAAGAAAGTCGTGTTAGTTACACTATTTATAACTCAAGAACAGACTGATTTATGGTAAGCGATTGCCGCAGCATATAGACACCTGCAACACCAATAGAGTCACAAGTGTGTTGCCAACCTTTAACCCCCTTTCCACCCAATTGGGATTCCGGTCCCCTCACTCCCTCAACAGCAACTACTTCACGTAGGTTCTGTGGTCTAGAAGTAGGTTAGAGAACCAAGAGATAGGGTTCTCTTTTATCCCGAAAAATATAAGTTTCTAAGGAATCCTAGGGTATAAACTAGAATAACTATACGCTGAAAGCAAGTTATGGATAAAATGTGTGTATGCGATCACTGATTATCCCTTATGTACCTCTATGTACCGCGTAGGTAAGTAGGTATATGCGATTATTTCGCCTAAGCACATAAACTTTGCTTCGTGTTTGTAAATAAACAAAGTTTTTTCCAAACTGCAGTCGACTCCAGAAGTTCGCAACTTACACTGTACGTGTACATTCCACGACAGGACGGGTGAATAAAGCTATCAAACAATATGAAGCCTTTATTGAAAGGCGGCTGTCGGGCTGCCACGTGAATTATTTATTGCATCGTCAGCGGACGCGTCTCCACTGCAGCGGGTTTAACTAACTGCCCATTGAAAACTCAGCTCGATTAGTCTAGTGTTTATTATTTATCTAACTGGCAAACTAGAATTCTTTTTAATTCAGAAGAATCTACTTCATTTGGTAAATTTTGGATAGCAGATTTAGTTTAGGTAAACTAGCTGCGCTTAACATCATTACACATTCTCACAAACTTTCGCGTTTATAATAATTAGTAGAGTTTGCTGTGTTACATAGGTATTATTTAAAAGTAATAAAAGCATATTAAAGCACGAAACAATCTGCTATAAATCAACCATTCATATGGTACAGATACATACATATTATTTGCGTCAGTTTTTACATGTTTAATTTTACCGACCGCCAACTGTACTCTATAGCTGCAGTTGACTCATTTTTGAGTTCATTAATTATTTGCACAAGCATTAAACGTATTGTTTTTCGTTTCAGGTAAGCCGGCGTGCACCTGCAGTTTATGTGACACTATGACTCGCACCTCGTACGGTAAGTAAGCAATAAATAACGCAACCTCGGCCTTGACCTTCTCGTAAACTAAAACCAATGCCGTCAGAACAGGGATGTAAATACGGAGCGCAATTTGCATATTTCGCGCTGGCAGTTTCTGTCGTCAGCGCAACGAAGCGTTATTAGTATAATCGTATTACCGCGTTTTCAGCCTTTGTCCAATTGAATCCTCAGTGCAGTAATCAAGTGGCAGCAGGCGAGTGGGTCAGCGGGTCGTTCCGCCCGCGCGCCCGCATCGTCCCGCGTTCCCATGTTACATTATTCACTAACAAAAAAACAATAAATATTCCACCCCTATATTTACCCGCAACCAACCTCTTTGTTTAAAAAAGGAAATAAGCCGCAGCGAAACTACGATTATAAAGTTTTACGATCTCTTTTAATCGCACTAAAGTTAACTCTAACAAAATCAACTGGCGTCTGTGAAATTCAATCGTATTCACATTAGACAGTAAATCATAATCCTTTCACGTTTCAATGTAAACTCCACAGATTGCGTTTCGCCGACCTTCACGAGCAGTACGTGTATCATGTTTCCCCACATCTCAATCAGTCTTGGCTTATACCAATTTGATGTCAGCCCAATAATCCCGTTCGCTAATTGCTCGACTAAATGTGAACAGTAATTACATTTCGTCGCCATTCCGCAAACCTTCAAACTTGTTGCCGTTCGGCCCGTGTTAAGAAAATACGAACAGGAACACGTTGGCTCCCTACCATGGGATGTTTCGGGTTAAATGTCATTTCGTTCCATCAAATAATTAATAAGACCCCGAGTGCGTAGTTGGCCCGCATGTGCGTACTACATAAATAATATTAACGGGTAGCGGAGGGCTTGAATCCTCACTCGTCGTAAGTATAGAATAAATAAAATTCATTACATCTCTGTTACAATAATAGCGTGCTATTCGTGTCAACCGACAGTTTCTCAATTGACTGCTGATATAATTAGATGTAGGGTGTCGTCTGTGCGAACGAGATAATTGCCGCCCACTGGACCTTTTTGCGTTTGTTTGGAGTAAGCATTCCGATGATCATCGTTTTATGGACCATCTGGAGGTAAAAATATCAATTTCTATGTTGGACTCATTGCGAAATCGAACGCATGTGAAGAATAGGTTGCCTTTTATTTACGCAGTAATTGAACTACTGAATAAAATGTCATGAGTCAAAGCCGCGTAACAGAATGTGGGTTGAATCGCTTCATTACATACAGATTAGGCAATTTAATTGCCAGTAATTTAGAAAAGCAAAGACTTTACCGTAGTAGGCATGTGAACGACCTTGGGCGAAGTAGGTTGCAATCTTTAGCGGTAGATAGCTGCTTAAGTGTCTAAATATTTGTGTACCCAATTTGTATTATTTGGTGAAGCTTTACAATCTAACTAGACTGTGCAACGTTGCTCACGCATATTTTAGTTTTGTCACCCCCTTAATATAAAACGAATACTTAAGTTAGTCATGGTTTATGATGCTGTCTCTTTGGTAAAAGTAACAATCATTAGTCAGAGCATCAGTTTTAAGCCCAGACTAATTTTAAACCAAGTTTATTATAAAGGGGTCATAGTCTACCGTCTAGATTCCAATTGGCCAAGTGACATAATTAGTCAATCTATTTTCTTCTTGTAAAAATTATAGAAGATCCAACCTATCCAATGAATGTGTAAAAAACTACTTCAAAGCTACAATTACACATTTTTTATGTAATAAGTGGCAGACGAGCAGACGGAAAACGTAAACAGTTTCCTAGAAATCCATCGTACTTTTAGCGGAGCAATTAAATAAACTTTTTACTATTTAACCTGTTTTCTATGATAATAATATTCGCAAAGATTAATAAAACCAACTTCTAAAATTATATGAATTAATTGAGACTGCTTAATGTTATTAATACTGATCACCGAACTTTGGGGAATTGGAAGTTAAGTTGTAACAATAATTAATTAAAACCATTGTTACAACTTTCTAAGCTAAAAGATGAATGGTAACAAATTATATTGTTATCGATAAGGTTTTACACATCATTCCAAGAATATTACTATCCTATCTAAATCATACGATAGAAAACCTACCTGAGTTTCAAAACAAGTGTGTAAAAGTAAGTAGTATCATTTATATCGTCTTCCTACAAAGAGATTTCGTTATCAATACGCAGATAGTGCAAATAGGTATATTTGATATAATATGTAAATCGCGCTAATTTCGTGAAGGCCGGGACCTCGCGAAAACTGACCTCGGTGGTTATCATCATATCATGATATGCGCAGTTCGGGAACTGGTCGAGCCGCTCTTGCTTCGCGCTTCCCAGCGTGTGGACGGCAGTTCTGCTTCTGTGAAAGTGCTTTAAAAATCTTCCGTGTTCTTCGAATTAAAAAAAGGACAACCTCATCACACTTATTCAATGTAACATAACGAAATAAACTGGTGAAAACTAGGGAACTTGCACAGTGTGTTGGAACAAATCAAAGGACATGTGGAAGAAAATGGTGGCACGTGAGTTTTACTTTAACTTCGTTACGTTGTTCATAAACGCTTTGATCAACAACTTGAATCTTGTTTTGTTTTTATTACAAACTTTACAACATTGAGGCTATTTGTACTAATTTCTTGTAGTATCTAAGCCGAAAACTCTACCACGTAGGACGCTCTCGTGGATCAAGTTTGATCACGTCTGCCGTAGAACCGACAATCGTTAGTTGACGCTTGACAATTGTCACTCGATATTATGTCATTGACAATTATTGTCACCTTGGATGAAGCCATAACCTACCATTAGGTACTCTGTGCACCTAGCCTCCTGTTTAGAAAGTGTAGGACAAGTTATGCTTTGCTTCATTTATTGGTCTTCCATCAGTATCCTAAAACTATAAATACGCATCATTATCTGAAATTCAGTAGCAATATTGACCACACAATAAATCAGATGCCAACATCATGCACCTATACTTAATTAATGAATTAGGTAAAGACAAATGACCTACCATTCCAAGCGTGATACCTGGCTACGTGTTCTCAATATTTATGACTAATTAATAACCAATATTTACGGCTGCTTTGGCATTCAAGATTTATTTAGATAGATAATCGACGTTAATCTATTAGATACAAAGGATTTATCAACTGTGTTTACCTTATAACAACACCTTCTACAGCTTGTTTGAATGAGATAATCAGTTCATAACTTTTGTTGCGGGGAAAAGTCAAAGTGCGCTTACACTTTTTACCTTGTCATTCAGCATCAAATAAAGTAGAACTATTCTCAGTCATGAGATAAAAGTTGTTATACCTAAATATATAAAAGCAAGCCTACACCTATGTCCATAGTACATGTTAAGAAGATGAAATCTTCACAAAACATTAAGACTATGGAAATAGTTTAAACTTAATGGTAACTTCACGGATGACGCAAAAGCAATTAAAACGAAATAACTCAATAAAAAATAATCAAGATAGTGAATCAATATCTCATTCCACTCATACGACGACTAAATTAGATTCGACACAGCAATCCGGAGTCGGCTTATTAAGTTTGTTATAAAAGTACACTTTACGATGCTCCATTACCATACCGACCATGAAGGGAAGAGTTTAATATTTTAATTGGTAGTCTTAATATCTTATTTGTCTGAGAAAACATTAATACCTAATTAGATGGGTTATATGGAATGTTACGTTACTTTTCCCATGCATTTCCTTCTTCTCGCATTTTATAGCTACCTAAACTTTGCCCGCGCTCTAAATTATTTAAAAAAATGCAGCCTATGGTACTCACGTCACGTTAACTTAGTTTTATACTGGCCAAAGAACTTTTAAAGTCGGTATTTTAGTAAACTTATAAAAATACAAAAAACGTAAAATGTTAAACATCTCATGTTGTTGTTAAATGTCTCTTTATAATGTTTAATAATAATGTTAAGGTGTGTTTTTATTTCTTCTTTACTTCGAAATTTGGTATTTCGGAAAAAATATTGTCGGTAAGAGGTGTTCTGAAATCTTCGGGAGCTCATATTTAGGCTACAGAAAGCCTACCGATCATTGGTGTTTATAGACTAGAGTTTCATTTCCACAGCATGATTTACGCGTAAAGTGGAGCTCCTTGACAATAAGCGGCGCATGCGTCGTGTCTGAGTGAAGTATGGCGCGAGCGCGTCGCATTGTGCATTCTTCGTAAATGCCACCGCGCCGGCCTTGCACAGTGGCCAATGACTGAACAGGCAAGGGAACATTTATTTCCTTCTCGCGATATAAAAACCAGACACAATAGCTTATTTATTGTTTTAAAATGTAATTGCACAAATGAGCAGCAGCTCTATTTGGCTGCTCTACTGTATTTTTCCTCGCCTTGCCTAAACTAAACCTGCCTACTAAACCTTGTGATCGCCAATCCGCGTAAGGCAAGCGTGGTGATTAATTCAATCATAGTAGTGATAACTTGATTTCTAAGATGGAGACCTTTGCCCTGCAGTGGGACAGTATACCTATGGCTGCTACTTAACTTAACATTTTTGCCGAAACAATTTTAAAAACGTTTTTATTTAATTAAACTTTAATGAACCGGAACCGGAAAACCAATAAGAACGTTCCTCCTTTTATCAAAAATAAACGATCAAAGAAAAGCCCGAAGTTTAAAACAAATCGTACCTTTATAGCCGTGTATTTTACTAACAAGGATAAATATGTTTTTAAATTAAGAACTTTCAATTCAATAACCACGCGAAACAACAACAACGTAAGATGTTTTATATGCTCATTTGACTGTAATGTTTTCTTTGTAGGTTTTTCCGCTTTCCCGGTTAGGTACACGCTTAAGGGGGCCAGCCCTGCGCGGCTACGCACGTTTATTTATCTCAAAATAATCCGCGCAACCTTGTTGCGGCTTTAACCGCATCAAAATGTCAAATAAAATACCAACCAACTATCAATAACCGCGGCGTTTAAAATTCGCGGCTCGTCACGGATTTGGCACTTCGGCGCGCGTACGGAATTCTTAATACTTTTTATATGGACCATCTTGATTTGAATGGGTTTGATGCATCGTTTTTGCTTTTGTTCGCTCACTTTAGCGCAAGTAACCGACCAGAGATATCATCAAACCAAATGCCATAAAAATGTGCCGCGATCGACAAAAATAGTCTTGAGTTTTGATTTATTTCAAATCTTAATAAAATTCATGTTATGATGTAGAATTTTGACTGATTTCATTGCGACATCTTCATTGTGTTTTATTCATATTTAGAACGTCGCATTTAGGTTGTTTTTCTTTAATGCACTCCTTTTTAAACTGGGTACGTTGCCAGTATCTTATTTCAAGAACAAAAAAGTATTTTACATCCTTAAGTTTTGTTGGCAAAGTATCGTGAAAAAGTCAGCTCCAACTGCACAGTCAATCAACGTTTCCAAACTTCACTGCGTCGGTATGGCTCGAGTTGTATTTAATTTGGACAGAGTGGCCGCCTCCGTGTCCCGGTAACACAGATAAAGTTCACAACTGGAACGCGGCCTCGTAATAATCGTACCCATGGCCCATGCACGGAACTCAATACAGCCATAGATAATAACAGCCTACAAGGCAAATGTCAGAGCCGAAAATGCTTAATTCGAAACATCCGTGTTGAAGGTGCGCTACTTAAACGGTAAGGAGTAGCGGTTACGGATATAATGATTGTACTCATATCGTAGACATTTCTTACCATATCATTAAGCATTGAGGTCAACGGTCACACTTATTACTTATCTACTTATACAGAACTTTATGGTAGTTCATTCATAGTACTAAACAACATCTTCACGAACTTTGTGTGTAACCTGAATCCAAAATTTTAATAAAAGAAACTAGTTTATTATTTAGGCTTTTTAGAGTATACGCCTACTAAATAAGCTTTATACGTTCCTTAAATAATATTATTGTCATATCCACTAATAGTAATCTGAGTTTAGAACAAAATTACGAATTCGTAGTGAGTAATTGAAGCGAAGTATAGATACTTACCTCGTAACCACTCAAACCATTACAATATTATGGGTTTACTTTTAAGGTAACGGTGTCGAAGCCAAAGTAGTTTCGACTAACTCCATTTGTGTAATGTTTTCTTTTGAATTTGTAAACCTAATTTTGTTTGGAGACAATTTAAGTGCCTACTTACGAACAATTGATTACTTTTTTATCTGATAATAATTCGACAAATGACAGGTAATATCATTCGAAAAGTTGCTTATCATAATATCGTCCCGTATCTTCGCAAATATCTTTGACAGGTAAAGAAAGTTAATCTTTTTTTTTAATTATAGCGGACAAACGGGCAGACGGCTCACCTGATAGTAATTGATCACTGCCGCCCATGGACAACTAAACTTCTAAACTAATCTAAACTTATTATCTTTATTATGGACATCAAATAATTTCGAGTTTCTTGAAGGACTAACCGACTTCAAGTAAAATATGTTTTTTCTATCTATTCACGATACTACAAAATACGATGCGGTTTTTTTTGCCATTAAATTTATGTAAGTTACCTATGTCTCAAGAAACAAGAAAGAAACATGCATTCAAGTTTTTTTTGTTTAATACTCTTTATGCAAATGGAATCTAAACAAATGTGAACATAAATAAAAAAAGAAAATAAACGCCACTGAAGTTACTCGGAGCCTTTTAACGATTTATCGACGTTTATCAACACGATATGAAATAATGTCGGTTTCATACCGCGGCCATACGCGATCCAAGGTCGGCTATAATGTTTAAATGCAGATTATTATGACAAAGGATAAAACGAGGTCTCACAATCACGTATTGTTGTAAATGATTTGCTATCTATTCCGATCAAAAGTAGGTATTTACCTACATTGGCTTCTACCTACTCGAAATTGACTCTCCCGATGGCAGCATTGGTAGTGAGTTAGTGACCCTGCCTGCGTCATACGCCAATTATCTAAGGATTCGATTCCCGCTTTGGACAAACAATCGTGAGATAAACACTTGTGTTTGTTCAGTATCTGGATATTATTATATCTTTACGATTACATTTCTAATATCTCAGCTGATTATTAATACCCACAACATGAGTGCTTAAGCTACTCGTATACTTTGGGGTCTGTTATATCTGTGATGTTGTCTGATATTTATCTTCTATGTTAAATAAACCGCAATCGATGCATAGTTTTAATTACATTTACGAAGTAATAAAGTAAAGCGTACTTTGAAAAAATGTTATTTAAGTACTAAGTTATTGATTCATTGGCTGTTTGCTATTGAAACGCGTCGAGGACGCGGTGTCGATGGTGCTAGAGACCGTTGTAAAAGTGCCAACTCATATTACGAGTATAAAAAGGTTACTTTGAATTTTATAACATCTTTGCTGGCGAGAATATTATTCAGGCTTAAGAGACTGTTATATATTTATGAAGCTTACAACGTTTTGTCAAGCCGCTGTCTGGGCAGGTAGCCTTACCGAACGCTCAGCTAATCATTTGTCAGCTATAAGATGTTTACACAAGTGTTATCTCGCTCGTGTGGCCTTGGGGCCGCGACTTTATTGCGAAACTACAAAATAATTAACCGATGATCTGAGACCAGCTTGTTCCAAACACTTTATGGTTTTGTTTTTAAAATAGTTTTTCGTTTTTTTTTACAAAATTGCGCAATTTTTGACCAACGTCTCTCTAAGCCTATCAGAAATGTTGCCCAATAAAATAAATGTTTGATGGCTTAATGTGGTCTATTCCCACGATGTGATTTTTTGTTAGTAGCTCGTGAATGACAGGTCCCGGTTGGCCTATTAGTAGTCATTAACGCTCTTGTGTTCTTGTTTTATAACACAAAATTTTGTTTGTTATTTTTAAACTTGCTTGTTCTGCTTAAGGCTTAATGAACTCAAACGTTCCTGAAATGATTTTAGGACATATGTTAGAGATTACCGTCAAAACCTATTCCATCTTTCATTAGAAACGGCTCGTAGTGATAGATGTTAAAATCTCTTTTATCCTAAATCTTAAAGTAGGTACCGAAAATCTCTAGCGTTTGACATGATTTTAATGGAAGAAATGCGAGTTCATTTTCTGATCTAGAGTAGGTATTCAGTCTCCAGACGAGTATTCTTGATATGTAGGTATTGTGGCGGCCTCAGCTCATTTTGATCACTCAAGTGTCTGCAAGTGTAGGGCTGCTACAAAAAATCACCTCTCAATATCAGACATTTATCAGATTTGTTCTCCCATCTTCTATTTATTAAAAAAACGAACCACATGCGCGATGTAATCAACTCTATCCACTCACTCCAGCCATCTATTGCTACTTTTCTATGACAAGTCCCGAAACTAGAAATCTAGAATGTACGACAAATTTATAATTTAGAAAACATTTATTTAATAAAATTAACTAGTTTACACAGATTTTGCTTTGTAAATTTATATCTTTGACCTTTTAATCTAACCTGAAGTCCAAAACAGAGTGAAACTGAAGCCACTCTACGTCTAAAAGCTCCGAAGCTTTTAAATCCGAGTTACTTAGCGTCGTTTGTGTCCAAAAAGAAAATATAAAATTACTATTGCCAGCTGACGCGCAAACAATCTGGCCCAAAAAACAGGAAGGCCGTTCACACTCGTGAAGTCCATTCAACCGCCACCATCCCTAATATTGAGTTAAGTCGTTGGCATACTTAGGCCTACAAGCTTTTGTCATTCAGGCATGATATTCGAGCAGAGTATTCTCTAATGTTTATTAACGTGGCAGCCCTCAAGTGATAGGATATAGGCCAGGGCGGCGCCTCGGGAGTTGTCTCCGCTTAGGGTAACCAGATCTTCCGTATTTCTTAGACGTTTGTAACTCTTTACTGATAAGACTCAGTGATCCATATCCATGATAAATGACCCCGGGGTTTGAAACGACAGCTTAAGACGGAACCGGGATACAACACTAGGAAGTTTCTTTTGTTAGCGATGGGCTTGCTTTTGGCGTATACTGTTGTTCCCTAGAGTTGAGAAGACGCCTACGATAGAGCGATGTTGATAGATGACTTATATTCTTAGCCCCTCTTATTTTAAGACCCAAATGAACAAATATCGTACGGGGCGGGTACAAGCTGTACCCACTCGTAATAGTCACCCATCAACAATTGTTTAAACGGGGGCGTGATGTTCACGGGATGAAGAAGGGATACAGTTGTACACAGCGTGCGCAGCTCCATACCTTTTCTCTATTTACCATTTACTGTTTCTAAAAAGCTGAAATCTGCAGTAGTCTGGTATAGATAGTCACAGCTGGTCACCCTAACTTCGCTAGGCTAGCAACCCTAACGTAAATATCTCGGCCTAAGGTCGTTGGCATAGTTTCCTTTTTCGGTTTTTATTACGGCGGGCTAGGTTCCATTGTTTGCTATAAGTACATACTCGTAGAATGTATGTAGTATACACTTCAATGGTCGGACTACATTAGTGATTTGTATTATATGGATTCAAGTCAAAGAATATTCCACGTTTAACATCTAGGTAAGATCTATGTGATTACATTTAGATAATCTTTGCGGTTTTATTTGTTCAAAGGAACAACAAGAAAATGATGTCTTCTGATGTATTACTAAATAATCCAAAATTCAAATAGCTGTTTTGTAATCTGTACTGATGGACAGATTAGTTGATATTAATTTATCAATATCGGTTTTTAATGTCCTTATTATATCATTAGATGGATTTGGATGTCACGACACTAGCGAAGGTGAAGTATAATAATAAAAACAATTCCTAGAATGTTGCAACATCTTGTATTCCGTAAATTCCGTGTAGCTCACCAACTTGTATTACAAATAAATGCTTATCTTTAAGAGCTTTGACTCGCCAAACTTTTAAATAAGAATTCTATTCCAACTTGAAACATATCCTTAGTACGAGTAGGTATCTAACTCAAAAGAAAATTTTAAGAGGTAGGTTAGGTTAGGAATAAATGTGAATGATTTTTGAAATATCGATGTTAATTGTGAAGTAACGAACTAGGCCTAAGTATCTCGCGGATCGCTACATTAATCGAATATTCGGCGCATCTCTAATATGAATGATTCTTGAAATATCGATGTTAATTGTCAAGTAACGAGCGTGGCGTGTGTCTCGCGGATCGCTAAGTACATTAGTGGCGGGCACTGGTGGATATTCTGCTCGGTCTGTGGGGATACTCGGCTCGGTCTGTGGGGATACTCGGCTTGGTCTGTGGTCGCGGCCGACTGCGCTCGGGCTATGGGCTTCTAATTGACTGTTGCCCGCGAGATACGTGTTTGCTTACTGAGTATTGCCCTGGAATACAGTTATTTCCATGTATTACATTTCGATAGCGAACATACTCGTGCTACCTATTTGAATGAGACTTCATATATTCTTTAGTTATTTGTATTTTATTATACAGTTACGATTACAATACAATAGTTTAAGTATTAAGTCCTAGGACGATTTGATACATTCTTTCTTTCTATTAATTAATTCGTTCCGTTGAAATCTTGGTATTTATTATTTTTTAAGATAAGACTTAGGCGATATCAATGAACAAAACAAACATAACCGTTAATGACTTTCAGCGCCTATCGCGAAAGTAATTAATTGTTGCTCACTCTATTAATCTCTTTGGACTTTCACTCACTCTTTTAGTAGATGTTGTATCTAATCGAAGAAAACCGAATAAATGATCGAGTGGTGCTGATAACTTTCAGTGGTTGACATTTATTTGTACGGGATTTTCTGTCAGTTAAATCGGAATAAAACGTTTCCACGACATAATTGAATAAAAACATCGTCACGTAAAATGAAAATCGAAACAAATGAGCGATGGTAGCTCAGTGGATAAAGCACGTGCGCCTTTTAAACGGCGTAGGTTCGAATCCGAGCATACACTTTTCAAATCTATGTGCGTAGTTTAGCTACTATTTAGCTTGGCGTTAATTTAGTAACACTCGTGAGGAAGCCATACGTACGTTGATGTCTATTTTGTAGTAATATTGATTAACTACCGCACTCAGTTATTAAGTAAAAATATTGACCTTTGTTTTAATAGACATTAAGACTATCCATAAGATAATGAGCATTAAGGTTAAATGACATCTTTGAGTTATAGCGGAAGTTAAATAGTGCCACGGTAATAACATCTCGATAAGGACAACCCTACCTGGGTTTTTTTGACAAAAGAAAAATAATGGGAAATGTCACTTCAGTTTATTAGCAGGTATACATTAACGTGGTAGCAAGCCTACACACAACGATAAGTGCTCGTATTAAGTATTTAATTACTAAACGTCACAAAACACTGCAAGTCCCCGGCTTTACGTTGAAGCGCATATTCATCGCAAACAGCATTCAGAAGCGGCGCTCATCGCCATTACTCACTTAGTGCCCTATTTCACGTTCACCCCATTGCCTTATTCGACGACAGGATAATTAACTAATTTCCCGCGGCTAGTGACTCACTTTCAAAGGGGCTTTATGGCACCTACGTAAATGAACAGTTTAAAGGCAAAAGGAATCCGTACATTCTTTACGCTCAAAACCTTGTCTTTGCAGCTCAGTGGCCTTACCATGAGTTTGAAATACTACCCTCGCTATCCAAAACTATTGCTCTGTCTCTTTCAAATGCATCACAATGAAAGAGACAAAGCGATAGTTTTCGATAGCGAGGATAGTATTTCAAACTCATGGTAAGGCCACAGATGACTTAAAAATTTTGCCGAAGTTACTTTCGCTGTACATTATTACATTTGTCCAGCAATACAAATGCATATGTTATTATATGACTTAATTCGTGGCAGGCAGGTAAATGGCAGTCCTCAAATCCTTTCTCTGAAATTAACATCATAATTTTATATCCTATCTTATCTTCTATATCGAAGGTTTTTTTTTAAATTAATGTATTATGTATTAACTTAACTATATTTTAAGATTATGTTTCGGAAGATTTTGCATTTGAAAACAGCCACGAAAGTTAGATCTCGAAGAATAAGTCACTTACTTATTACTGTAAAATTTGGAAGTAGGATTGAAATCCCACAGTTAGATCTCCTGTGTCTGTGTTTCTTACACGTTGGCCCCCGAGCCTTAGCCTTACAATATAATATGTGGTAGTCTGATAGTCTCATGTACGACCCATTTAAGAATACGTAAAATAAATACACTCAAATACACATTGGACCGCTCACCGAGCGTCCGCACACCGCATCTCCATGTCAAAAGCCGTTAGATCGACTTACTATTCCTAATGCTTTCAGAATATTCCTGATGCTTTTACTATGAAAGCATAACAAAGAAGTAACAAATATATATTTAAGTTCTCCAATTGTACTTTTTTTGTGCAATGAAAAATAAATATATAAATAGTTTCGTAAATTGAACTGCGCTTTAAGGAAACTTATTTATTGGTTACCTAACTATAAAATTGCTATTCGCAGCTGTTTATAATAGTTCAAATTTATCACATCTAAGTAAATTAATAGCCGATTGCGTTCAATTGCATTCTAAGTTTGTACCTGTTTGTTGGTTTAATACCTGTTCCTTACTAAAGAAAATTATTGCATATTCTCCAAACTCCTGGATTTACGCCAGCAGACGAAACTCTATAAAATGGCGTCACCAGTACACTATTAATAGGCTTCTTGTCTAGTACTTATTTACTGTATCGAGAAACTGTAAAGCAAATTGCCTTCGTAAATAATAAGATTAACAACTTGTGGGCACTAAAACATATTGCGGATACTAAGATACAAGTTCTTAGTATTCCTTTGAGATATTAAAATCATATTCTAAGAAAGCAGTATCTACTTACATGCTTATTTATTTACTCGGAGCCAGTATTGCTGTAGCCGCAGTTGGTGTGTTTTACGGATTGCAGTTACTACCAGGTTATTTATTTATCCATCGATTACATAGTAATGTTTACAGTTACTCCTTTCCTATCAAAATCGTAAGCATGAAAAGAATTTGATAAAAGTGTAGATAATGTTAATCAAAAGGTTTCCTACTTTCGATTCTGATAAATCGTAATCATAGATGTCTATTTATTTACTTACAGACACTGGTTATTGTTATTTAATTACAGTAATATGAAAAAGGCAACAAATCCATTTAAAAGCGAGCAATTGTTAATTAATCATTCCTATTATTAAACCAGCAGTTAATCTGTACACGTGTTCAACTCAACAGCCTACAAAAATATGACGCAACAGCTATAAAATGTCATCGCTAACCAACGTTCTAAATATAAATAGGAGTGTAGTGTTTACTGCATCGGAGAATAGCAGTCGGTAATCGGTTCCGAGGGGCCGCCACCCCTCCTCGTCAAGGTCACTGGGGTGCTGCCGTCTGTTTATTTATGCACGCGAAGCCCACTCCGTTCCAGTTACCATTTTTAAATGCACTTTATGTTTACCGAAGACGAATACACGATAACACTTTTTTGTTTTCTTTTTTTTTAACGCCTTTATAGGCCAGGCTGTTTAGATTATGGTCCTTGTCTGGTCCTAAGAACAACACTTTTAACCCTTAATTTGTAGGCGCTGTTTATCTGCACTATTTTATATTATGCAAAGGATAGGTATATATAATTTTATATTGTTTATAGCCTAACGATGACCACAATCGCATCTGATGAAATCGTCGATGGCACGTAGATACTAGATAGGTAAGTGCTGGTATTAATCAAAATGTCAAATGTTTACATTATTTCCCTTATTTAATTTTGCCTAAGAACATTTATGGCATCATTAACACAAAATTCCATTAATTAATCTTAGGAAAAATATCTTCAATTGTACTATGACCGTGAATTCTTCTTAAAAAACAAGATATTTTTTTATCTATTTATCCCCTAGTCATACAGAAAATACCTAGTTTCATTTCTCTGAGAGTGCGACGCAGTTACAGAAACCAAGCCATGCATAAACGTCAATCCAAGCTAAGGCCGCCGCTCGGTGCACTATCAAACCCCGAGGCAATCGAGAGATAGCGAACGAATGTTTCGTTTCACCGAAACAGTTTTTTAACGTTTTCCGCAAACAGATCATCGAAATTGTTTTTACTGCGGCGCCGATTTGTAAATATGACATCAGAGATCCAATACGCCATGTGACTTTGGTAAATAAATATTACACAAAAACTGTTACATAATTTTAATTAATAACATAAATATATTTTGTTATGTTATATGTATAAGTAAACTAGTAGAATAGATAGAGGTCCTACTGAATCTACCTACTGCACAAAATCATTTTCCTAGTTTCGACAATAATCTTAGCTACCCCCGAGAGTCCGAGAGTAGTTCTAGTATCAATTGGAAATATTTTCCTCGTAGCAGACCAATAGTCTACACACGCTGCTAACTTGGACTTTATATAGTGGCACTAAGCCAATTAATATTAATAGTGCCGCCTACAGCATATTACACACCTATTTGTTAGAGTAATATCTACAAGAAGTAGGTACACGTCTTCCAAATAAGAGGCGGGGGTAACGCACGCTAGCCGACAAAAAGTATACAAAAAAAGTCAGAAAAACTGTGATAAAAACAAGCGAAACGTTCATCGTGTCTAGTAACTGATCTAGGGTCGTTGACCTCGCGAATTAGCGCGCCAAACAAATTCTTCCTGCTCTCTGGCACTGCGCTCTTTACTCTGTGGTGTTTTAGGCTGCGGTGTGGTTTCCTGTAGTTTTTCCTGGAATACGCCGGGGGCATATTATTTCCGTGCTTTCGTATTGTTTTGGTCGTTTGTGGGCTCGTTAAGCCTTAGCGATTTGTGCTTACAAACTGCTTTGCTTATATTTTGTTCTTTTCGAAACAAAGTCTATTTTTATTTGTTGCCAATTAAATTATGTTTCAGCGTTTTCAGAATAAACAATAAAGTACCTGTATTTATAGTAATCACATAATTATGCCTAACACTTATTATAAGGTAATGTAAGTACTTACATATTACAACAATGTATTTACACACTAATTATGGAGAAAGTTAAGGCTAAGCTTAGATTGAACACGATACCTTATCTAAATAGGTAAGATTAACTTTATCTTACAAATTAACTTAATTATTTATTTTGTTATCTTTTATACCTTTTAGCTAGGGTAGGTAAATTAAATTACATTGTTATATCCTAAAAAAACATTTTTGCTTTATTGATTTGCAGAACTAATGCAGGTTATTAATAGGTTACTAATGTAGGTTATTTATTCCGTTTTCGTATAAAATGTCCAAAGTAAAACATTAAGGCATCACCGTATTACCCCAAAAGGTTAAATGGAAACACGAGCCACAATAAATATAATTTCCAATTCCGCGTTTGTTCGGCAGTAGGTAGGTATTATTCGGCACGCCGTCAGCCCATCGGCCCCGGTCATTGACAGCGGTGACCCCGCCGCTGCCAAACATCCTCAAATAAATCAATTTACTACTAGTTTTTCACCATTACTTCCTTCTGTTCAAATACACAAAAAATATACCTACTTACACCTTGGTTTACCTCTAAGATTTTATAATATTAGAATCACAATGAAGCCTCATTGCTGGTCTTATTACTTCCTTAAAAACCAACGCATCTGATTGATGCAACTGTCGGATGCTGCAGAATGCAGATGTCCATGGGCGGCGCTGATCCTGGTCAGATCAATCAGTTGTGCTGTTTGCTCGCTGTAGTAAAAAAAAAATTAGTTATCCGTAAAAACTGACAAGTTCTGCAAAATACGAATTTTATTACGAATTGCTATAAAGTGCGACAATAACTGTACAAATTGTGGTCTAAATTTAGTTTGGGATTAAACCTGATGCTGTCACTTTTATAAACGTGACAGCATCATTTTGAAACATGACTTGGTAGCTTTACTTTAATCTCCGTTTTGTAATAAAGGGGTAAAATGAAAGAAAAGTAAGTTAGATCCTACAACCAGTGGACAGTTTAGAGATGTGACCAATAGGCAAATAAGTTTCCAATTTTAAATAACTAGCTGACCGTGGTCGTATAAAAGCAGCTGTTGTCAAATACCTACCGTGCGAAATCCATCACAAAGGACAAAGGACACGCTCGTTCAGACCAGGCGCGCTCGAGAAACCGCCGGTCGCTAAGTAGCAGACTTAACCTTTATTACACCTAATCATTCCTTAAGCTTCATATTTATCGACTTTTGCGTTTATGAGTTTCCTTTATGACCTGTTAATAGTGTTATATTGGTAATTGAATTTCTTTTCAACCACCATTTGTATGAAACTTGCTGCATGGTAGATTTCAATTGTTTTATAGGGGCAGATCCTTTATAGAGTTACTACTGAAAAAGTAAATAATGAAAAGGATGTGCTTAATAATAGTTTACACAAGTAAAGATTAAATAACTTAAGTCATTCTTGTTTAGTCAGCACCATAAGAGTAAACGAATTAATTTGACATTAAAAGATATCTTTGTAATTGTGTACTTAAACATACTAAAGTGAGATAATTAATCCTACAAATAGCTAAGATCCCGCTATACAACGACCTTCACCGAGATGCTTATTTGATGAGACGTATTTTTTATGTTATTAAATATGCCAATAAATATAGCCTATATGGGTTTGCCTAACAAATTTCAGTCCAGAGTATTTTTAATTAATAATTAAAAAAAATTTTTTTTTAAACATTGCACCGGTGTGATTATTTAATAAATTTGATACCAATCGAAAGTTTGAAGCCCATAGAATATGCAAACGTTAGGTTGCCTATTTTTATATCCGGTCACAACCACGGGTTGCCAGGTGTAAACAGGTAAATCCATACTTGTTATTTTTATATTATCTGTATCGGCAATATCACTAACTTGAAGATAGTGGCGCCATCTACGACGTCCACATGTAATACTGTGTCGTTTGAAATAAGTCAGTTCGTATCGGTGATTCAAGCGTTTAAATTTATTAGAGGTTATATGCTCAGAAATTTAGTTATCTCGCAATTTGTCTTAGATATTCCTAGTGGAAAACAGTGGAAAAAGACTTTGCAGATTGAGATTAACTGTAATTAACGCTGTGACTGTAAAAATGTCGACGAACTACCTTGTCAGTGTACCTAAATTAAAAGGGCGGGAGAATTACAGCGAGTGGGCTTTTGCGGCTGAGAATTTCTTAGTTCTGGAGGGAATGTCCGATTGCATCAAGTCTGAGACGATACCAGCAGAAATAGGAGCAGCAGGTGACGCAAAGACCAAAGCAAAGCTGATTTTGACAATAGATTCGTCGTTGTACGTCCACATCAAAGGTGTACAAACGACCCATGAGTTGTGGAAAAAATTGAAGAACCTATTTGATGACACCGGATTTACGAGGAGAATCAGTTTGCTGAGAAGTTTGATTTCCATACGACTCGAAAATAGCGCTTCAATGACTTCGTACGTGACACAATCATCGAAACGAGTCAAAAATTGTGTGGTACGGGTTTTAACATCAACGACGAGTGGGTCGCATCGCTTTTACTGGCGGGATTAACAGAAAAATATTCCCCGATGATAATGGCGATCGAGCATTGCGGAATACCATTAACAGCCGACGCCATTAAAACCAAATTGTTGGACATGGAAGAGAGCGGAAATGGGGGCGACAGTAGCGCTTCCAATTCCAGTGGTGCCTTTGCGAGTTACAAGAAGAATCGGAATGTTGGTAGTACTGCAACCAAAGACAATACCCCATTGACTTAAATATATGGACCGGGCCTATTGTCCTATACATAAATCAGTTATACAAATACCATGCGTGTCGACGTGGAGTTCTCAAAACTATTGTTCTCTCTATCTAACTCAGCCTTGGTTTCATAAGTGGAAAGAGATGACACTATTTCATTCAGCTCTATAATCGGAAAAATTGTCATTTGACAACCACGTTAATGCCTAATGCGGCCAAAAAGCCATGTTTAGTTACAGTTTTCTGAAGTACATGAAGTGTCAACTCACCGTTTCTTCCGACAAAAATAACTAATAATTTCTTTTCTTTTGAGAACTCGTTGTCCACATTACACAGGATATTGAAGAAACATTTAATCATTATGCCCAAGTGTAGTGTTATAGGATGTGGCTCAAGGAAAAGCGAAAATCAGCAAGATTAACATTGCACCGGTATGTTATATTTTTTTTCTAATTATTATAAAATGTTCATTATATTTATAGAAACTTTGAATGTTTTACACTTTTGTTTCCCCGTGTGATTCTATCCGTGTGTTTTCAGTCCATAATTATGCTTCATTTTGAATATTTTTATGTTATAAAAATTCGTGAGTTTTATACTAGGGTTGTAGTAAAAACATCGATAATATTTTACGATGAAGATAAACCTTTTATGCTAAGCGATGAATTTCACTTTGGGGAGTATTGTAATAATTTGATTTTGATCACATATCGTAAAACTCGTCAATTTGAGATTGTTATTAATGATACCGGTATTACATACCTACTGCTACGACCTCCCGTTTTTATTCACTGAGCTACCATTGCCCTACCTCTATTATTAAGAGTAGATAATATCATTATAATCTTATCAATAATACCATAATTTTCTTACTTACAGATCTCTTTCTACAAACTGCGACGAACTGAACTCAGGAAGATAATATCACTACAAGCTCTACTACCTACTACCACCATAATTGTAAATTGAATACATATCTGTATACCTAGTTGTAGTGGACGAGGTGAAGGAAAGAAAACTCGGTATTAGAGAGTAAAGAAATACTTATTTAGCGGTCACAGACCAAACTATTAAAATAATTAAAATTACGAGTTAGATGTGCGCGTTAGGTGTTCCTTGTATGCAGTGGCGATCCGGATGTCCGTTGAGGTCGATTTCCGCGACGTCGTCGGCGCCTCCCATTGGTCCGCTTGTGCGATATCACGTTATGAAGCACCAATGAGAGCTGACGCATATCATGCGATAAATTCGTTGATTGGAATGATTGGTTCTATGATCCTGGTGTTGCCGCTATGATCCTGGTGTTGCCGCAACACTAGTTAAGTTTAATTTTGCAATAAAAAGATCTATATTATCTATTACATATTAAGAGCATAATTATTACCTACTTCAAGAAGACTTGTAAACTTTGTGCAATAAAGAGTACCTATCTATTTATACTTTGATTTTCATTTAACCAGTAACTTAAGCTTCTAATCAATCAATTTTACGAATGTCATTTTAGGCTTTCAAACTAGGATTTGAGACGAGTTCTGTCAAAAACAACTTCCAACGGTCTCAAACGAAAGAATGGTCACTTCAAATTACGAAATGACGTTCTCAATCGTTTGGTTGAGTCTCAAAATTACTTCAATACTCAATGCTTTATTTGCGTTTCACTTCAAATTAGACCCCCAGTCAGTATCGACTTGACAAATTATGATATCGATAAAGCATTATCAACAGAGCAGCACTAAAATAGCTGTCAGTCCGCCATTTTATGTTCTAAACCGGCACGTTTTTTTTGTAGGTATTTCTGCTCTATATATATAACTCATTGCAATACCCAGATGTCAAAGTCAAAAACCAAAGACTGTCACATGCTATAAATGTAAACAAACCGGCCATTACCGCAATCAGTGTACATCAATGAGTAAAAATTCGTCAAATACAAATAAAAACTGAAAAAGCAACGAGTAATGCGTTTAGCGCCGTGTTTTTGAATGGTGAATTTAGCAAAAGTGATTGGTATATTGACTCCGGGGCGAGTGTTCACCTTACCGCGAACGAAGAATGGTTGACAAATGTTTCGCGAGATCTTAAGGTTAGGAAATTGTCGTGGCAAACAAAGATAAAGTACCTGTATTATGTACTGGAGATGTGCAGATTACGACAAAGACGCACGCCTGTGAATACGATATTACAGTGGAAGGTGTATTGTGCGTGCCCAAGTTGACAACTAACCTGTTGTCTGTTAGTCAACTGATATCTAAAGGAAACAAAGTTTCATTTAACAGTTATGGTTGTCAAGTTTCAACCGAGCAGGAGTACTTGTGGCTACAGCAAGTCTGTTAAATGGGGTCTATAAACTAACATGTCAGAAAATTGTTCATTAGCTGCAGTGATGGTATCCAGTGAAGTTTGGCATCGACGTCTTGGTCATGTCAACAGCCAGTATTTGAATAAGATGCAAGATGCTGTGCAGGGATTGACACTTGATAGTAAGAGTGACATATCAAAGTCATCATGTGTCACATGTTGTGAGGGGAAGCAGAGCCGCTTACCATTTCCCAAAGAAGGTAGCAGAAGTACTGAATTGTTACATATTGTGCACACTGATCTCTGTGGCCCAATGGAGAACCAATCTATAGGTGGTTCTAAGTACTTCATGCTATTCATTGATGATTTCAGCCGTATGACATACATCTATTTCTTAAAAACAAAAGATGAGGCATTAAAATGCTTTCAACATTATAAAGCAGAGGTTGAAAATCAACTTAATTGCAGCATAAAGATCTTGAGAAGTGACAACGGGACAGAATTCTGCAACAGTGCATTTGAAAATTATCTGGTGTTGCATGGGATAGTACATCACAAGACTAACCCATATACACCTGAGCAGAATGGTCTCTCGGAAAGATTCAACCGAAGTGTCATTGAAAAGGCCAAGTGTTTGCTGTTTGACGCAGGGTCTAGAAAAAAAGGTTTTGGGCAGAGGCGGCACACACTGCAGTGTACTTACAGAACAGGACTGTGACTGCATCATTAAATTACAAAACTCCTTTTGAGATATGGACAGGCAGAAGCCTGACGTAAGTCATTTACGTGTTTTCGGGAGTACAGTTATGGTACATGTACCAAACAAAAAAGATTAAGTGGGACAGAAAGTCAGATAAATGTATCCTTGTTGGGTACTCCAATGAAGTCAAAGGGTATAGAATTTACAACCCGAAGTGCGATGTCATCACAACCAGTCGAGATGTAATAGTTTTGGAGAAGATAGAGACAGAGAATGTTCAAGAGGTACAGAAAAATTGTTCAGATGAAGTGAGTGTGGTTCCAGTGGGGGAACAGGATTTGACACTTATGGAAGATTCAATTGAACAACCAGAGAGCTTGAATGCAGATGACAGTGGTGAACTGTATGTACCTTGCGAAAATGATACATTAGATAGCTCTGAGTCGAGTACAACAGACAGTGAAGACTCCATTATACTCAATAATGTCAACATAACAAGTGGTCCTCGGCGTAGGCAGCAGCCAGACAGATATGGATTTGCAAGTGGTTGTATAGAAGATGACAACATGTTCACGGGTGAGATATCATTGCAAGAAGCCTTGGTAGGTCCTGAGAAAGCACAGTGGTTAATGGCAGTGCAGGACGAGTTACTGTCATTCGAGAAAAATAGTGCGTGGGAACTTGTGGATGTACCAGTAAATGGTACTATAGTGCAGTGCAAGTGGGTTTTACGCAAAAAATATGACAGTGACAACAAAGTGCGTTACCGTGCTCGTCTCGTCGCGAAGGGCTTCACCCAGAAACATGGTGTTGACTACACAGAGACATTTTCGCCTGTAGTGAGACACACCACTCTTAGACTATTGTTTGCCTTGTCTGTGAAGTTAGGTTTAGAAGTTAGCCATCTCGATGTGAAGACTGCGTTCCTAAATGGCGATTTAGAAGAAATCATTTATATGAAAATGCCAGAATGTTATAAAAGTAGTAGTGCAGGTTCTAAAGTGTTGAAACTTAAAAAGGCCATTTATGGACTCAAGCAAGCATCTAGAGCTTGGAATAAAAAGGTTGACAATTGTTTGATCAGTAATGGTTACAAGAGGTCAAAAATAGAGCCATGTATGTATATAAAGGATACTAACAAATGTAAGACCATTGTAACAGTGTATGTAGAACGACTTCTTTATATTTTCTAATGATAAAATTGAAACTGAGAACTTGAAACAGGTTTTGTCTAACCAGTTAGCATCAAAGACTTAGGACAAGTTAAAGTATGTCTTGGAATGAATATAACTTTCAATAAAGATAAAGAATATGTAACTCTGAGTCAGGAAACTTATATTGATCAACTTTTGAACAAATTTAATTTAAATGATTGTAAAAACTGCTGATACTCCTATGGAGGTAAAACTAAAATGTAAATAAAGGTCAAGATAGTATAAATAGTGATGTGCCCTATCAGCAACTAATAGGTAGTTTAATGTACCTGTCTGTTTTAACTAGGCCAGACATTAGTTACTCTATAAGTTTTCTAAGTCAATTTAATAATTGTCACACAAAAGAGCTTTGGGAATATGCAAAAAGAGTATTGAAATATTTAAAAAGAACTAAAAGTTATGGAATAAAATACGTAAAGCAGGTAATTCAGAAATAACAGGCTATGTAGATGCTGATTGGGCCTCCCAACTCCATAGATAGGAGATCATATACTGGGATGTGTTTTATGTTATGTGATGGTGTAATATCATGGGAATGTAAGAAACAAAAATGTGTAGCTCTCTCTAGCACTGAATCAGAGTATGTTGGTCTATCAGAGGCATGCAGAGAAGCAATGTATTTAAAGGAATTACAGTATGAAATAACCAATAAGATGTACACAATCAGTCTGTTCAATGATAACCAGGGGGCGCAAAAGCTGTGTGCAAATCCAGTCTTTCACAAACATACAAAACACATTGATATTAATATCATTTTGTCGTGATGCAGTAAAAGATAAAATTGTTAAAGTACTGTATTTGCCAACAGCTGATATGCCGGCTGACATTTTGACAAAAAGTTTGTGTTCAGCAAAACATTACAGATTTATGTCGCTTCTTGGGATTGTTTGTTTGAAATGATTTTTTAGTGAATATTGCGATAAGTGGGGGTGTTATTTTTATATTATCTGTATCGGCAATATCACTAACTTGAAGATAGTGGCGCCATCTACGACGTCCACATGTAATACTGTGTCGTTTGAAATAAAGTCAGTTCGTATCTGTGATTCAAGCGTTTAATTTATTAGAATACTAGCATTTTGCAACGTTCTGATTATTGAATCTTGCATATTCTATGGGCTTCAAACTTTCAATTGGTATCAAATTTATTAAATATCACACCGGTGCAAATGTTTAAAAAAAAATTTTTTTTAATTATTAATTAAAAATACTCTGGACTGAAATTTGTTAGGCAACCCATATAGGATATATTATTGGCATATTTAATAACATAAAAAATACGTCTCATCAAATAAGCATCTCGGTGAAAGTCGTTGTATAGCGGGATCCTATACTAAAAAGAGAACTTTATCTTGCCTCGTGTATCCAGAACATGTTGCGCACTATTTCTCGGAATCTCATTGCTCGCGCGACCACCGCGCCCGGCGCGCCCCTCTAGTAGGTACCTAGTTTTAAAGTGTGCTTCCACATACAGCCTTCCAAGACATATACAACAAATGATATTAAATGCAATACTTTGTTTCCAAGAACGGTGTGTGACCTTTCGACGCGACTCAAACGTTTCAGCTTGTCTCTTTGTTATATTCTCTGATTAAATACCTAAGAATAGTTTTTCCAGACAGTGAAGAATTCTTGTTTGATGTTGTTGGAGTAATATTAGCTTTTCTGAAACATTGGCCTGTTAGAAAATAGATTTGAATTCGAATTTTACCAAAACTACCACCTACACTATTCTGTACAATACAGAATATATAATAATATATATCTATCGCTCTACAACCATACATCGACACAAGTCGCTTTAGTTGTAAGTCTAAGTTTAATAAAAAGCTGTTTTATTAGAAGTCTTGGAAACAGAAGATGGGAAGTGACTAGCTATTGGTTATTTTTTGGATATTAATTCTCGGCGTTCAAAGAGTTAAGTAAATCAGCAAAGGTATTGATGTGTTCAATAAGAAAGTCTCAGCCAAAGTACGTTTTTTTTTAATTTTCGCGTTGCATTATAAAACCATTTATTATTTTATTTAAAGGCGAGAATTAACGTGACATTAATTATTAAGAACATAATTATGTGCTAACTGCTTGACGTTTCGTCTGCGTTACAGCAGCCGTGGTCCGCTTGTGACCAAGGCGGCAAGTCAACAAAAATCTAAATTTCTAGAAAGTTATAAAAGCACAACTGCAATGTTTAACACAAGTAAATCAAACATTTAATGGAGTTGTTTTTACTTTTATTTGGCGTCGGAAGTTTGGACGATCAGAAGTTCAGGAGCAAATGCCCTGTAAAGTCTTGTTTCTGGGCTAATAGCTCGTGCGGCAGTAGGGTTGCTAGATGGACCCGAGTTGGCAGGATTCTCCCGACTTCATGTATGTATGTTTATGCAAGTAAAAAACACTTCGTTAATACCGATAATTCTTAGTCCAAATGTTCGTCAGCCAAAACGTACAAATAGTTTTGAGACTTTAAAAATGGTTTACTTAATTTCTTTATTTTTCTCGACAAAAGTACTAAAATCCCTAACCACGAATCCTAATTACTATTTAATACTTTCGGCAATATGAAGATTCGATCTGATAACCCTATTGGATAGTGTTGCCAAAGCAACACACGGAAACTACAAATGTCTGTTTTATGTTGTATTTTGTAACGTATTTTAATATACATACCTAAGTAAATGGCTGAAAAAGAGAAAAGAGAGAGCGAGGTCTCTTCCTTTGCTATACTCGTATTATGATTCTTACACACAATTTTCTAATCTTTCATATCTAAGTATGTATGTTTTTATTTATTTAGGTATGTATAATCAAGTTTTGTACTCGAATCTTCTTTAAATTGCCTCAACATTTAGGTACAGTCAACCACACGTCAAGTTACCCCGCTGTCCAAAAATTTTACTAGTTCTTCAGACATAAGGACGATCCAAAAAGGGTAACTCCACGTGACACTGTAAACACAAGTAACATTTAGGCACCAAAAGTCATAAAATCCTACAAAGTCAACGTTTGTGGCAACGCGCGCGGTCGCGCTCGAGAGCCCGTGGGAATAGCCCCGGAGTGGGGCGGCCGTTAGAAAAAACCAATTACCAGCAACAAAAGTCAACCTCATTGGATAACGGCCGACCGGTTTGTTTTATTTATAACACGCAAGATCAATATGTGCACGTAAACTGCGAATAAACTAGATATGTACGTACTACAAATACAAACCTAGGCGATAGAATAACATTAACGTTTTATCTATCTGCTTGCGAAGTTTTCTCTGTTGTTTTCTTTTTTCTTATTTATGTGATAGGTGGCAAACTAGCAGACGGATCACCTAATGGTAAGCGATTGCCTCAGCACATAGACACCAGCAAAACACAAGTAGAGTCAAAAGTGCGCTGCTAACCTTTTATCCCCTTTCCCCCCAATTGGGCCTCTCTTGGGAATTACCAATCTTTTTCAGCAATATCACTTTGTGTGTAGGTAAAACGTAGTCTATTTACTTAGTTAAGGTTTTCAAATTAAACAAAACTGTAAGAAGTCAAAACTAATATTAAACGGACTGTATCAGATATTAGGTATTTAACTTGTAAAAACATTCCCAGGCAGGTTATTTTGTAGAACGCCGCCTTCATACCGATTACTTCAATATAAACACCGCTTTGATTGCTTTCAATTAGCAAAATATAATATCAAAATCAATTTTAATCGAGGTGTTGAGCGGTTCGTGATGTTTTGCTTCCAAATTATGCCGATAATTGCTTTATATTTTAAAAACATTTGGGATAATTTATATTCGCATTTTATTGGTCGTTTAAAACGGTTTCACATACACTGCAGTGTTATCAAGACATGTAGGTAGATATCTATTTTGGATTTAGGATTGATGATTGAACGAACTTACCTTGACTGAAGTTGGATCTTTATTACACTTAATCTATTATCTTAAATAGAACAGGTATTTTTCTACATTACTTTTACACAGCGCATTTGTGACTCTACTGGAGGCCAATTCTCGGTTTTCGCCTTTTATGTCGAGTCGACTTCATGGAACGCATAGACCAATAAGAGAATAAGAAGTATTCTGTGTTCTCCTATTGGTTGTTCCATGAAGTCGACTCGACATAGAAGGCGAAAACCGAGAATTGTCCACCTGATGTTGCAGGTGTCTACGGGCACCGGCAATCGCTTACCATCAGTATGATCCGTCTGTTCATCTGTCACCTATCACTTAAAAAAACCTATGTAATTAAGGGTATACACTTAGTATAGTTAAATAATTTTCTTGAAGTCCGAACTAAACTCATTCATTATTATGAGTTAGCCTCGCGCCGAACCTAACTAAAGGGGACACGTTTCAATTAACACTCGTCGTTGTTCACGGCTTAATGAGCTCGCGATATTGATCTTTGTAACCTTCCGTGTGCTCCGGCCTTATCGAACTTACACGTTCAAGTGCTGTTATGAATAAGTATAGACTTACCCCAAGTTGCAGCGAAACTGTCTGTACCTACTTGTGAGTATCTTTTTCTAACTTTAACTTCTTATTTTGTAACTTATAATGAAATCTGAACCTACAGCGTTTTTTATTCGTCGGTGCGTTCTAAGTATTTTTATTTATTTGATTATCAAACTAAAGCAAAGTATAGTAAAGTATCAGCCTATACCTCTATCTATACTGTACCATTGCTAGAAATCAAGTCACCGCTACTATGATGGGATTAGGTTTAATCACCAAGTTTGCCTAATGCGGATTAGTGATCATTACAAAACCGAACTATGTTCAGAAAATTCGAAAACACATTTTGCTCGGGAATCGAACCCAAGACGAGACTACGACCCGGTACTTAAACCACTACACCAACAGGTTTTTCATCAAACTAAAGAATCATAAAATGTTCGTACGAGTAATATACCTTATACAAAGTCTACAATATGAAGAATTAAACGAATTTGTGAGCCTGTCGAAGTATTTGGTTTCAAATTACAACAACATACAACCTTTATGTTTTCCTATAAGGCCGGGCTTTAATAACCGCCCACACAGAACCACTCGGTAGTAAAACTTCCAACATTATGCTCAAACAGACGGATGTGTAATGAACTTAGCAGCACATTCCCTGCTAAGCGCCAATTTTATGACATCACGACTTGTAGCGAGTTATGTATTAAAATATATTATCGTGAATAACTAATACAGGAATATTTTATAGTTTATAAAGAGGTAAATCGCATACAACGTCCAACATCAAGGCTTTTAAGAAAACCGAACCGTAACACTCGCGCGATGTAATGTAATCTACCCCCAGCGCCATCTACTCGTACTGGTCTAAGTTAACGTTTAACCAGCCTATGTACCGTATGGTACCACTAGATTTTGAACTTTATGCAGTTATGATAAAGTTGAAAACCAATTTCAAAAAAGATTTTAATAAATTAGAACTAAAAATAGTAATTTATAAAATATCAGGCAGGACTCGTATCTGCTATTTGGTAACAGAGATGTTTTTATTTTTTAGTCATAATTACTTATATAGGCGAAGAAGTTATCTGCCTTCTTACGTTTATTTGCTAGGTAAGTACTTACCTATCACTTAAAATAAAGTTCTCAAGTTAAATATAATAATGTTGACATTTAAACTCTAAGCCGACGACGATGGCCAAAAATTTACGAGTAGATACATAAATTATTCATAGCAGCGTACTTCCTTATGTTCCAACTATTTTTAAACTTAAATAATTACATTTTTATTAGAATTCCTGCAGCTTCGATCGATTACTATCGATAGTACATTGTTGTACTGGTAGGTCTGGTATAAAACAAAATTCTGAAGAAATACGTGTCAAAATGGTGTAAAAATATGAAGACCTAAGAATAAACCAATCAGAAAACGAAACACTTTTGCATAAGTATAATGTATCCTATTTAGATAGAAAAAAGTATCGTGAAATTAGGTCTACATCAACGTACGATCTTAAAACCACCAGATAAATAATACATTTATCTTTTGAACAGTTCATCGGAATCAATTTTCTCATTAACCGCCAAACAAATCGAACAGAGGTTGAAGCATTCGGTGTTTACATTTAAAGCTACGCGAATGAATTTCTACGCCGCGCGGCGCGCTCTAAATTCAAATCAAATTATTCCGAATAACCGCTTTAAAATTCAAATGGCGAACGACACTTCCCGTGCGCTAGTTTTTATACGTTGAAAAATATAACACCATTTACTTTCAGAATACTAAGAGTAAAGCGGTATATCACTGTTTGTTTGCTCTAAGTGAATGAATATAGGTAAGGACTTATTTATTTGCCGTTCAATCATCATAATTAATTTCAAAGATCTCTAAACTTAGGTCCCGTGTCACCAAATATTGCGGGTAAATCCTTATCCAAAAAAATTCCCAACTTACCGTCAATTTCTTACTTTGTTTTACCGCTAGAGTATTCTAATTTTTATAAAATAAAACAGCCATGTATTTCCGACAAACACGAATACAATTCTTAAATTACACGCTTATATCCATATTTATCTTTATTATCATTGAAAAAAGAATAAAGTGTTCACAATAGATATTCAGAATCAGTCACGGTAGGTACTATCAGCCTCGGTGGTCCGTACATTATGCTACCGCGCAACCGTTACGAATCCGCATTTGAAAAATAGCGCCGCCTTGAGGCTGGATTAGAGATGTTCCAAGACGGGATTTAAAAAGAACTCATGGCACAAAGGTTCTGGAGAGAAGAGTATTTAATTGTACGCCCGTCCACGAGATGGAAACGACTTGATAAGAATCTCATAACGAATGGAAATCAATGAATGAAGGAGGCCTACTGTTCATAGTGGACTTGATGCCGGTGATGATTATAACTCTAGTTCAAATTGTACCTAGTTAAAATCTAAAGTATTTTTCTCATGGATGGCCGCCACTTGCTTTAATTTTATAAACTTGTTCAAAGTCATCTTACTTATGAATTAAAATTATGCCCAGAGAGTACGAGTACTACAGACGAGAATTTTCTATAAGTCGGCGGGATTCTACTAAAGTATTATGATGACATCATATCACACACCACTAGAGCTAGCTTATTCCCTCCACGAGTAAAATGCCAGTTACCGAGGCACAGAGGAACCTCTATTACTGCGGCCGAATGTTCCTCCGTTCAATCATCCGGTCACAGTAATTTGGGTTTAGAATCCGGAGAGTTCTAATTTCAAATTTCGTGTCTGTCGTCGTCATCACTTAACTTTCTTTTCTGTGGCGTTCAAATGCGAGTAGGTTATATATCACCAGAGTTAAGGACATTTGTTTTGATGAAGTTTACTTTGATATTTTGTAAAACTGCGCCTAATACTAATGGGTCTAATTTTAATCTGTAGTTAATAATTACTTGGCCCTAAATTAAAATTGAAAGTAATTTTTTATGCCCTAAATCGTGTCAAGGGAATAAAAGACATGTTACTATATTTCATCACACTTGGATATAATTTTCTGACGAAGTTTTAATAACGATAAACTTACGACCAGTTTTTGTAAGTTATAGTTTTTATCTTTTAATAGAGCTACTAGTTCTACGTAACACGCAACAAAAACAAAATTTGTAAACACTTAATCAAAAGTTCTTCGGCTGAGTTTTACTATACTTTACAAGAACATACTAACAACAGGTAAAGAGCCAGAAAAGTTTGTTCTAACGAAAAGGTTTTTCCAAGTTATGTTAATTGCTCGGGATGCCATAACTTCTTTTTTTTTTTGCTCTTCTTAAAAAAATATGCGGGCTATTCTCGACTTCACTATGGAAATTGATTCGTCATTATGTTTTTAAATTGAACTCTTCTTATAATACCGTCGTGATATTGTTACACTATTATTCAGCTCAGTGAGAAAAGAATAAAATAAAAGGTCCTCTTTGACTTCAACTTGCTGTAGAAAATGATCTTTAGGTTTATATTGGGTTTCTTGGAATATTGGCAAGGCTAGCCAGTTAATAGTTCAAAATTATATGCATTTCTTGATGCTGAATGTTTTTATTCAATAAATAAGGTATTCCGTTTTTACCACTTGGCTACGAAACCCTAAAAAACATATTCTTGATGATCTTGCTGTTCCAAACGCCAATTTAGACTACTTGATCGGTTCTGTAGCCGCCATTTAATTAAACGTGGTGAATTTAAGACGTTTAAAGAATAAAATCTCTTCGTAGTGTACTCAAGGACGGCTTATTTAAACTTTCAATAAGCGATCTTTTGTCATCTCGTTCTGTACGAATAGCAAGTTCATTGATATTATTAAAAGTGGCCATTTTTAACAATGATATCGTGTATGCTGGTTGTCAAATGAATAACCTATAAAAACAAGTCTTTAAAATCTTTATATGATGATGAATGTGATGCCGTGCCATCGCGTCCGTTGTAACTGCAACGTGGCCTCTCTTGCTTATCGTGAGGAGAGCCAATTTACTGAGCCACTAGAAAAAAAATGTTTCTAGAAGAGACACATAAATTCATACAACACCTCATACGTCGATTTTATTTTCTGACCGAGATAATCTAGTCGATCTAGAATCAAATGGCGGTTTTACTGGACCGAACAAGCGCTCTTAACACAACATTTGCCAGTAAATCAGCGACGTCCACTGGGTATCGAAACGAAACTCGTTCCAATTACCGGTAGCGATATCGCAGCGATTGCCGGTTGAGAATTCGCGCAGCTAGTGATGTGCCATTTGTGTCAACTCGATTACTAACTCGAGTTGAATTCTCTCTGACGTGAATAGGATGATATCGGATCGGGTAATCGAATGATGATGGATACTTTCCATATTAATATAATGTAATATGTATTTAAGTATTATATTTGTGTTTCCTTTGTATTATGATATCTGTAACACAAGTGCTTAAGCTACTTAATTCGGAGTCAGATCAATGTATGAGATTTTGTGTGTTTATTTATTATAATGTGAATCGCATAGTTAATGGCAAATCGACATAATCGACTTCAAGCGCCATCTATAGGTAGGTATTGATTTAAGTTTAGTCTCGAAACGAAGTGATAGTGGACCAATAATAGCAAACGAAATAAATTACTGACTTACTGATCAGGTGAATTTTCAGGGCAAGATCCTTGGCGCGTAGATGAAATTAGCACAAGAGTGTTGTCTAGACGTGCTATAGATAAATGTCATAAAACGCTGCCACTTAATAAATCCAATATTCTCCACATGATAAAACATTATTTTCGGATTATACTCTTCACATTTTTGTCCTAGTGTTGCTATGTTACATAAACATTTCAGCAAAGCAGCTCTATGAATTAAAAATAAAATAAAAAAACTACATTTTTAAAAAACAGGTTATAAAAGGTTGTTTATTATGCTGTTAATCCCAAGTGAGCACATCTCTATGCTCGCGTAATTGCACCTCTGCTCTTGTACTTTGCGCTTTATCTGTGTAATTTGTTTAAACTCTGCGCCTAGTAAGTACAGCGTGATTTTGTTCCATTTTGCGCTCGAAATATCAGTGAACTATCACTCGGTACGGTCTGCTTGTAACCATTTTTATTTAGGAATTTAACAGTCCGGCAGCGAACCTGCGATTCTTCTGATGTTACAGGTGTCCAAAATCCTTGGGTTAAATAAAAATAAAGTTGAAAATCCCACTGCCCACCCAGTCGTATAGTCTGTATATTTGGTAAAATAATTCTATAATTAAATTATTTTAGAATTATACGGACTAAAATTTAAAAGAATACATGTTTATATCTCTAGGTATTGCCCTATTGTATGGATAAACACGTTGGGCTACTCCAATCTGACCAATATTATCATATCATCAAATTTTTTTAAATTAGAGATTTAAAAATATTTGATTCAATACAAATTGAGGAAATCAAACAGATATGTACCTATTTGGAAGCTTGTGAGTGGCTTGCTGTCTGTGTGTTTAAAAGTTTCGTGCAATAAAGTTCATTCAAATTGATAACCTGCTCTTTTTGGTTTCGAATTCAGTTTATAAAAAAATATAAGTTTCCATTCTTACATCTATCTTCAAGTAGAGAAACATCTCGCGCATACTTCGGGTTCTCGGCAAGTGCGATGCAGGTCGTGTTTTTGCGGGCAGTGTGCGGCGGGCCTAATTGCACGCTCGGTGTCGCTAATTGAACGGTTAGCCGTAACCGGTCTCCGCCGTGTTTGTTAAACGATTACGCGCTTTATTATCATGCGTGCATTCGTTTGTGCAAGATATAAATTGAATTTCGAATCTTTGAAGAATTTGAATGCGTCGGGATGATTTAGTGCTGACACTACAACTGGCCAGTTGTAAAATGACGAACTAAAGTTGTAATTAATTTTTGTTTCTTCTGTCCTTTGTTTGAATTTCATATCGGTCAAATGTTTTTTTACCAATAATAAAGATTTTCTATTTAGTTGATACCTATTTAAAACCTATCATTATTATAGTACAACTCCTTAAAAGTTTTGTCAATAAAATTATAATAGGACTAAAATTAGAAAAATAATTAATTCTTAACTTTTTTTCATACATAAAACATATTATAAAACTCATCGTAATCTTAAAACATACTTAGTTGTTTATTTACAATTATACTTACTAATGCAGCCATGACGGCTTACTTATCGTGAAACGACAGCATCGTTTATTATGCGTATTAAAAAGGGTTTGACTTCCGTACGAAGTCCGCATTATTTATTAACGAATTGGAGAAGGGTCTTTTATTTTCTGCTCACTCATAATAAGGAGTCGACATTAATAAAAGCAAATATCAACATCGAGTTACGGACGAACAACATTTTCTCGTGTTTATGAACTGGGGGCTATAAAACTTCCATTATTGTCTTAACATCTTGGCAGAGAGACGCGAGAGCCGACCAATCCGACCGCGGAGCGAAAAAACAATTCTAACTTTTTAGTTTATTGTACCAGCCAGCAGTAACTCAAGTCATAACGCAATAACAATACACTCCCTAAGGAAGTGAGCATTTGTCGGGGGCGGAAGGTAATGTGTAATATTTCACAAAAACATGATGAATGATGTGCTATAGGCCAATAAGTAATGATCGTTTGAGGATATTTTTATGAAAATATCCTCTAATGTGTAGAGGACATTTCGGTGAAACACCTTAATGCCCATTAGTGTGGCACGTGGCACTCCATAATAATTTCCTTTTCAATCTTTTGTTTCTTAGATACCTTAGATCTCTTTACCTCTTTTAAAAGCTAACTCGACTTTTTTTTTCATTCTGCCCAGACGTTCCGATTTTCAAGGGTCTGGAGTCGCGTCCCAATTCGGACCTCATCGGGACGGTAAATATTGGAATAGTACTAATAATAAATGTAATTTAAAAAAAGTTATGCTGCGTAATTTTTACATACCTATCACTTCTTTATGACATAAAAACTCCATTTTTTTTGTTCCCGATCTTAGACCGTAGATCACGATTTAAAATCATCGTACCTGGAATCGTGTTAACCTATGGTGCACAATTTACAAGTAAGTACACCAACAATATTTTCGTTCCAACCGGCGAACTTCACCTGATTAGCAACTGCTTCACCCAACAACAAGACACGACACAATGCCAGTAGATAAGCGAGAGAAAAAGCTGTTTCAGAAATAACCCCCTTACGAGCAGCTGCGCTTGCGACCCAAGGCAAACCGCCCGCTTCTTTTAGGCCATGTTTTGCAACGTAAATTGTGATTTTTTTTCTTGTTCTCCAAAGTATCTAGAGCTCACAATGGCAGTTTAAATGCATGCGTCTATTTGCGGCCTCGATGACCGATCCCACATAAGCTGGTAATGGAGCTCTGTGACTTCACGTTATTGGTATTTTATTTAAATGCTATTTTATTTTATCAGCATAAAATATACTACGGGTAGAAGGTATTCTACCCGCTCTGTATAGATATTGAGTCTACATCTTCCTTAATGCATCTGCATTCTTTATGGTGTAGCTGATGTCCATAGGCAGCGGTTTTTTCCTCAGACTTTCTCGTTTGCCTCCCTATCATAAAAGAATAAATAATACAATATCTAAGTACATAACCTTATATATTACACTTATCTACTTACTCATTACACTTACACTGATAAAAATCGTTTCATCTACTAAATTTAAACAAATTTAAAAAGGCGACGCATTGACATTCTTCTTTTTTTGATCTAGGCTAAACTAAGAGCAGTCAATGCTCTAAGAGGCTAAAACACGGGTTAGGTGATATCAATTAAGAAAAGCAAATTTGACCGTCGTTGATTGTGTATAAAACATAATGCGTACCTACCTAACCACATTAATAAGTGCGTAACTGAATTACAAATTATTTAATCCAAAATGATGAATGGAATTAATTACTTGTTGGTTATATCTTTATACTTATTACTTATAGCTTGTAGTGACTTTAGCAATAAATAGGTACCCTTACAAACCAATAAACGTTAACAGATTGCTACCTCGTTAGATAACGCGTTTCTTGTCCCTAACCTTATTTTCATTTATCAGCCGAGAAGCTATTTATATGCCTTTGTCGAGTCTAATTTTAACGTTCTAGTTCAGATTGAACATTCGTAATGCCCCCTGCGAACTGATTCATGGCGCTACGTGATTGGCGGCATACCATACGTGTAGAACACTAATTACAACTACCAGCAGGTTTTCCACTTGCTAGGCCCTTATGTTACCTGCCCTTCAATACCATTGCTTGTTATATTTATCGGTTTTATATTATCGCATGAACATAGTTTTTACGTATAGTTTTCGTGCAGCATCCCCCATGTTCTTTGATATCGAAAATCACGAGGATGGGGGTCTGGTTTTTATTATAAACAGACCCGTATCTGTACTATCCTGTTATTTATATCAGTGAAGACAGGTTATTAGCAGTAACCGGTGTGCAATCATGTGCGAAATTGGATTACGATTTCGATAAAAATCGTACATCCTAATTTATAATGTTTTACTTACCTATGTACTTGTTTTCATTTAATTTTTATTAACCCTAAATTACACTAATCCAATGACGGTCATTATTAGCTTAAAGATATTTATTGTAACTGCTACAAGACATCTGTTTGGGTTTACAAATAAAATAAATGAATTTATAAATATATCTACTTATAGGTAAGGATAGTTCCATACTATATGAAGGATTCACTTTCTTATTCTCTTTGCAACTTGCAGTTAAAAATAACACAGTTAAAAATGTTAGTAAAAGAAGGCTTCAATATCATTTAGGTATACTAAATTTTGTGAAATATAAGTAAGAATTCGGTTAAGTGGAGCAGAACACATAACCATAACTGGCAAATGTAAAAAACGAAAACATCCAAGTAATTTGACCAGACACGCAACTGAAGAAAAGCCTGGTTTTGTCCAGCTTTTACTGACGCCTGACAACCTTAATTACAACGACTGGTCACATAATAACAAGCTATGTACTTATTAATGTTCTAATTAAGTAGGGGAAGGAAACATTGAACAACTAAAACCACAAAACCGCAAGCTTTTTGTAATAATTATTTATTTAATTTAAATTTCCTTCAGTCATGTGTAATAATAGGATTAATTATTTTCAATAATAAAGTACTAATTTGCTTTGGTCGCCCAGCGAACCAAAATTAATCTTGATGTCCGAAATCAAAGTCCGCCATTCACCGTTTTGTGTCAAGCTTGACCAGTTTATTCGGTCTTTGGAAAGTCATCTTTCTAGCGATATCGTCGTTGGAAACACGAAAAAGTAATTACAGATGGAACTATTTCCTACTTGCATAAAATTGATGTCGGAGGCCGAGCTCCATCCACTTTAGGCCGCTGCGGCAGAGGAGAAAAACAAATTCGTTACAAGAGCCAACTTGGGAACTTAATAAATTGGATAAAGTGTACTGCACTAGAATAATTCAAATGTTTCTCAAGTTGCTTACTTATTTCCTTCATAAGTATTGGTCAGTTTACAATAGACAAAGGTTAGCTGAGGTCTGAGGTACATGTTCCTAACTTTACCTACCTTATATAAATTTAATTTTCAAATTCTTCGTGACTTCCACTGACAAACGATTTATTAATTATAAAGACTACTATTACAGACTAATAAGATAAAACATGCCTAGCATCTAGTTTCAAACTTGGTAATTTCCTTAATGATTTACTAGATGACTAAGCTAAGTGTCCCATCACTTCCATTTCACAATAAAATTGATCTTTACAGCAAACTCAAATCGTCAGTTAACAATAAAAATCCGCTAACAAAATTAAACTTCGACCTATTTGGTATTCAATTCGCATGTTACAACAAGTTTACTGGCATCTGCAATGAAGATGTATTGCGAGATATACGTAATTATATCTTATTTTTTACCTATTAGTCTCTCCAAATAGAAGCAATTCCTTTCTTACATTACCATTTCAGACACCTGCTTATTACTGCGTCCTGCTTTGTCATGAGTCTTTGGTTCTTCTATCCTTGTCTTCCGTCGGTTTTGTTTTACAATGCCTTAATGGCGTGATTGCGATCTCGATGAATGGACATCCAAGTGCACAATATACTATTAATACTTATTATAGGACTTGTAATCCACAGTCAAGTGCAACTGATGGATTTTTATGCAGAAATATACATATATTTACTTAGTTTATTTCTCTATTTATCCTCTTCGTGAAAAGAAATTTCAATTTCCCCCTATAGTCTGCCCCTGTCCAGTCCAACCCACTTAGGCCTATTCGTAAATCCGCCACACACTGGTTCAATTAAAAAGGTATTATTAACGTATTTGATGAGAACGTAGGTAGCTTAGTGTTAAATACCTACAACACAGATGTAAGAGAAACCGGTTTGTAAATATCTTGATATTTTGTTACTGGTTTCTGGGGCACCAGAGTAAATCTCCAGAGCTCATATCGCGTACCTACTACGGACTACGGAGTAGTAGGCCATTTTAAGGAAACTGCCATAGTCAGGGGTTACCTTTAAGATTAAATTCGTGATACAGAATAGTTAAGTTACCTTATTTATTTAGTTATTATAAGTAATTTGCAATTTATATTTTAATTCTTAAATAAATTAAATTTTGTCAAAGCATAAAAGTAAAATTAATCAGGACCGTTTATTGCTTAAAACTGTGTTACAAATTGGTACGTATTTTTTAAATAATTACCACCATATTGACAGTTAGACTACTCAGGTACTTAGTTATTAGTGTACTATATTATGTAGATAAACAGTTTTCCTAACTAACTTTTGTATTTAAATAATGTTAATAAAACTGAAGTGAAATAAAGTTACGTGTTTGAATGTTGCGATTTTCCGTGAGAGTTGGAGGCGGGCTCCAGCTTAGTGCCGCCTCTCGCCGCTTCAACCGAGCGCTAACGGTATTCCATAACAACTGGCGCCGCGCGGTGTTTGATGGAACTTCTCGCTGTTATGATTATGTAATGCTTTTTGTAAATCCTAATTATAATGAGGGTTTCGCGAATAAAACATCTTGCGCTCGCCTGTAGATACTAAAGTATAACATACTACCTACTTATATGCACCCAATACTTAGTATAATATAAAAAAGTTGAATTTCGCCCAATAGATGACTAATCTAAAATGTTTACTAAGTTAGGCACTTAGATAGATAGATATTCGTTATTGCGCAAACACAGAATAAGTACGAGTAATATGATTAAAAACAACAACAATAGACAGTTACAATACAGCGGTCTTATCGCTTATAGCGATTTCTTCTGAACAACCTTTGGTAGAGGAAAAAGAACAGCGTATTAGTTAATATACAAAACTATCTACAGATAGACCTGTAGTTAATTTAATCTACCTACTTTTCCATCCTTATACGAGTAAAGTACCTTATCAACAAGACAAATCTTATTAGCTACAGCTTGCTTGTCAGTTATCCTGAACAAAAAGTACACAAGCTTATTTTTAAATTAAATAGGTCAACAAATTGACTTGTTTTGATAGGCAGAACGTTTCAAACGGAAAGTGGGCAAACCGCAGACTTTATCGCGGAACCGCGGGCAGTCTGTTGAAGGCACCCACGACTGGCGTGAGTGGAAAAATCCGATAACAGCCCAAATACCTACTAAACAATTGCGTTCATTAAAAAATAAGAAAAATTGTCTGCTATTCAAATAGCTACATAACAAGTGTAGTGTGTGTGCGTAAGTAGGTATTTACTTGTTGTAGCTATTTGAACGCCTCTCAGGTCCACTGTTAGACATAGGATTCCCCCAAAGTTTGCCATTTCACCCTGTCTTCGGCTTGACGCGTCCAGTCTGGTCATACCAGTGCAGTTTTTCGCAGATCGTCACTCCATTTTTTTTTCTTTTATGTTAAGTGTCGAATAAATCATTAATTAAGTATATTCTTTTCATTAGTTCCTATCGGGTTGTTATTGTTCCGTATTTACTCCCAAATCTCTGACATGGCAATTAAATAAATCTCTCGACTAAATATTGTACTTATTGGTTGTAGGTGTTATTATTAGGTACTTAGGTATTATTATCTACCTGTTCTGGTTACGGCATACCGTTTCTTGTATCGTAATCACTGAAATAGATTTTAAGTATCACTTAATTAGGGAACCGCCCTCACTTTATTTCGGAACATTCCATTCCGTACCAAAAGATGGGGCTGCTGCGTCGATTGTATCACGCTCACATTTCGCCTTTTTGATTCGTTTGTCATAAGATTTGCCGGTGTTTATGTAATTTATCTCTTTATAACCATAATCAAAATAGAAGATTAACAAGACATTGTGTTGTTCCAGGCTATTACCAGCCAGCAGGTCCGCTGATCAAAGAAAGCGGCGCAGACGCAGAGCGCGCGCTCGCGCGGTACCACCCGCAGCCACACTACCACGCGCCGCACCCATCCGTGAGTACCGCCCCTTACCTCATCGTCATCACATGATCACCATCATCATCTCAGCTCGGTTGAGTCAATAGCCGTCGCGCCTCAAAGCCCGTGCGGCGTCTCAAGCGGCTTGGATCCAGGATTTATGAGTAGTCTGTTCCATAGCCGATGGGGCGACCTACTTAATTACAATAAAGCGACTGGCCCTTGATCTTTACAACCTGTCAATAGTGGAACATGACCAACTGGATCATGGTTGCTGGTTTAGAATGTGGGAATCCATACGTAGAAAAATCTGACTGAAACGTGCAGGTTTTTTAAGCATATTTTCCCTCACCACCAAGCCAGTATAGAAACACGCACGGTACATTCAGAGGCACATCTAAGTTTGCTCCACCTACCATCACCTCGTGTAATTCAATTCGTCATCCTGTTCCAGGTGCTACAGCAATACGGACCACCATACTACCCAACAGAGCTATGCTACGGGCGGTATTACAGGCCTTCGGGAGCATACCACATGCCGCCTCCGCAGCCAGATGCTCAGGTAAGCAGAAAATCCAAATGATACATAAAGGCCTACACACAGCTAGGTTAAGCACGTTAAGGAATCCGCCGTATGAGCAACTGAGCAACATACCCCCACGCTTGCTGTATCGGCAATCCTATGCCGGCGGGATTCGGGAACGTAGGTGGCGTCTAAAATGAGAGGCAAGTCTTGAAAACATAAAATAAAATTAATTTAATTCGTTAAAACATTACAGTAAAATCAAAACGTGTCTGTCCAAGGGTGGATGAAGTCTATAAAAAATGTTCTTTGAAAAACAAAAGATGTGCGAATTTCAAATTTCGAACGTTCGAGCGCTCCTTGGCGCGCACAAAATCAGCACCGAGGTTCTATGCGTCTCGGCGTGCATCCTCGACACTTGCTGATAAGCCAATCATGTCAGACGTAATCCGTAACTAGTCCTACACACTATGGAGCGCTCCATGACGCATATTAAATTACGCGCCACTGGGATTCCAGGAATCTACCTGCAGATAGAGTGGGTTTATGCGCAACGTCAAATTTTAGCAGAGCGAATGTGTGTGGCTTGTAGCTGTGACGCGTTACTTGAATACGCCTACTCGTAGGAGTCGGAGGTACAGAGACAGCACCACTTAGGTTACTTATTTACTACAATCTGTTAAATTGTGTAAATTGATACATGTTTGTCACTGTGTAGTGTTGAAGATATTTGATAGATGCTGTTAAACTAAGGTGTGTTGGTCCGTCCGTAACTGAATCCACACAACTCGACGACCGGCGCGCCGGTTGAGAAGTATGGGACGCGGATCCGCGTCCCGCACCAACCTTACTTTTAATGATGAAACAGATATTGGTTAACCTTCGTTTTTGGTGTCGATACCTACATACAAGATAATAGCTTAATTTGCGACGAGTACATAGAATGTGACGATGATTTACCTAGTATCCTATGTATGTACCTAATCCTTTTACCTTTAATGTTATACCAACTAAATTAATATTTATGTTTACTTTCAGATGGTAGGGGTTGGAAGCGAGCCTTATCCCCCGCCACAATACTATGGTACTCCGCCATGTTACCAACACTCTCCACAAAGGATACCATACGTAGGTCAGTATATTTACAAAACCACCGTCCTTCCTCATTTATCTATTTAAGACAACCTATAGGCATGTTACCCTTTGGGAGTAGAATTTAACTTTTTTAGAACTGAATAAATTACTTATACTTAGATGTATTTTGTGACTGGGCGAAGGGACTACTTACCAAAAAAATACTGTCATATTTTTGGGCGAGATCAGGCCCCAGCATAATAAATAGGGTTAAAAACCTGCTTATAGTAGATATTTAATACTTAACGTCCCTTTAGGAAGTAAAGATGTTTACGTTTATCCAGCGCGAACTGGTCGTAGTTAATTACAGGTGTGACAACCAACAATACTACATAGCTCTTTATAATACCTACCTACTCCCACCGTCCCATCTGTGCGCAAGCGATGCTATTTGCGTTTCGTTAATGACAAGACGTTTTGGCCTAGTTTAGTCGCACTAAACACTACGTAGGTAGGTTTATGGAGACAACTTTTGCCTTTTGCCTTGTACTCGTCCAAAAACATTGTTTCAAACCATTCTGATAATGAACAGATTTCGTATTTGTCCTTGTTGTATACGCAGCACGGAACGTAAAATACGCAACATTTCGCAACAGTTCCGTCATCCTTGCAATCAAAACCTGAATCATCCAAGTCATAAAAGTGTACCTAATATAGGCACCAAGTATATAAAACTCATTGCCTATTCTTTCTTAGGTACTTACGTACTTAAATTGCGAGATTGCGTAAACATTTAAATTCACTTCCAATCCGTTGACTCACTTTTGGCGCCTAGGTATTTATTTGTGTTTATTTATAAAACAAAAATAATAACTATCGCTGTACCTACCGTAATAAAAATAAATCCGTCGATTAGATAAGCAACGTTATAAAACAAACTATAGACGCAATTAAAAGCGTGCAGAATGTCACGCAAATCAGAAATCAATGTATACCTACCTACTTATTTAATTAAGTAGATATTATTTAACAAAATCATTCATAACACTGATAAACTTTCCACTGATACCTACTAGGTAGACTACCTATTTGCTGTAAAAGATACAAAAGCTTACCTATAGTTATTTAAATTGGCAAAGAAATTATTTTACATATTTTTAAGTTCATTAATTAAAGGTGGCTACAGACTAGAGATGGGATTCTACCCGGGTAAATTCCCAACTGCGGGTATTTACCCGGGTAAATTCCCTGAAAGCACCCGATCGGGTAAATATGAGGGTATTTTCATTTTAGTGATTGTTTTGAATATAATTTAATCCCAGTGATCTCCTATTGTATCTAAACATCGTTTGTCCAATAAACTGTGTCTGTCAAAAAGGTACAACTTTCGAGATATTCTAGAGTAATTGTTTCCAGAGCTTGCTGACTAAGCTGAAAACAGAAAATGGCAGGATCGTCACGTCACGCCATGAGCTCTTGGCCGAGATTGAAAACTTTTATCACCCAAGCCGTTGATAAAAGAGCCAAATTAACCCGGCACTACACCGAAGATATCCCGGACGTCAACCTGTACGAGATCAGCATAGCTCTCAAACAGCTTAAGAACGGCAAGGCACCGGGTGATGACGGAGTCACAGCGGAACTTCTGAAAGCAGGTGGACGAACGGTCCTAAAAGCCCTTCAGACGCTATTTACTTCGTCATCATCGAGGAAATGACGCCCAAAGCGAGGCATACTGGCGTGGTGAGGCTTTTCTTCAAAAAGGGAGATAAATTCCAATTGAAGAACTACAGGCCCATCACGCTGCTGAGTCACATATACAAGCTGTTTTCGAGAGTTATGACGAACCGTCTCGCACGTAGGTTTGACGACTTTCAGACTCCCAACAATTCGGATTCCGGAAAGGCTTGAGCAGCATAGACCACATTCATACGCTGCGGCAGGTTGTACCGAAGACCGAGGAGTACAATCTGCCATTGTGCTTAGCGTTTGTGGACTATGAGAAAGCTTGAGATGATGATTGATTCTGTCGAGATTTGGGCCGTGATACAGTCTCCTCCAAAGGTGCATAGACTACCGTACATACAAGTTTTGCAGTCCCTGTACGCAAACGCCTCCATGTCAGTCCGTCTTCAAGACCAGAAGTCTAAGCCTATATACCACGAGGCGAGGCGAGGGTGACGTCATATCGCCGAAACTGTTCACAACTTTGTTGGAGGACGTTTTTAAGGTTCTGGAATGGGATGAACTTGGCATCAATATGAATGGCGAGTACATGACGCACCTTCGATTTGCCGATGATATCGTAGTCATGGCTGAAACCTTGGAAGACCTAAGCAGAATGATAGACAACCTCAGTAGAGTCTCTCAACAAGTGGGTCTCAAAATGAACATGGACAAGACGAAAGTCATGTTGAACTCTCATGTTGTACCCACTCCTGTAAAAGTTGGAAGCTCTATACTGGAAGTTGTAGACGAATATTATTTACCTCGGACAAAAAGTGCAACTTGGTAAGTCCAACTTCCAGAAAGAGGTCCATCGGCGAATCAAACTCGGCTGGGCAGCGGTCGGGAAGCTACGCAGCATATTTTCGGCCCATTTACCACAGTGTCTGAAGACGAAAGTCTTTAATGCGTGCGTATTGCCAGTGATGACATACGGAACTGAAACGTGGCCGCTTACAATAGGCCGCTTAAGAAGGCTCAAAGACACTCAGAGGGCTATGCTCGGAATCTCCTTGCGTGATCGTGTCAGAAATGATGAGATCCGCAGGAGATCTAAGGTCACAGACATAGCCCAAAGAATTGCGTGGCTGAAGTGGCAATGGGCAGGGCAGATTGCGAGGAGAACAGACGGCCGTTGGGGTGGAAAGGTCCTTGAGTGGAGGCCTGCACGTGGCCACGTGCAGGAGGCCGCAGCCGTGGCAGGCCTCCCACCAGGTGGACCGACGATCTGGTGAAGGTCGCGAGAGTCTCTTGTATGCGGGTGGCACAGGACCGATCTGTGTGGAGAACTTTGGGGGAGGCCTCTATGCCCAGCAGTGGACGCCTATTGGCTGAAATGATGATGATGAATTGTTTCCAAGAAAAAAAGTTTTGAGGGATGAACACCGTCGCCCGCGCAGCTACAGTGTATTTCGCGTCGCTACCCCCGCCAATTGCGCGTTACCATTCCCGCGCGTCGTGTCGCCACCCCCGCGCGTCCCGCATTTCCACCCCCGTCCGTCCGCGCGTGGCGAAACAAAGGATTGAGCTGAGCAGCAGTCGTGTCTCGACATCGTATGAAACGCACCTGTGTCTTTGCTTTGTTTTGAATTTGATAGACGACGACTTGGATAGTGTGTTTTTTACGGAATTCTGGACTATTTCGTTATTAAAAGACGTTACTACTTTTTTTTTTGTTTAAAATGTTACTATCGACCAGTTTAATGTTTGGATTTTCGATTGATGCAACAAAGACGAAACTACCCAGCATTCGGGAATTTACCCGGGTAAATACCCGATATTTACCCAAATGGGAATTTACCCGGGTTTTTACCTTTTGGGTATTTACCCGTCGCCCATCTCTACTACAGACCCATCAATTTTATCCTAAACCTGTCGCACCATCTATCGTTTACTTAAATTTCACGCCTTATTGAATTCACGGGAGTCACTCTGGCTTTATATAGTCGGTTTTACGTTACAGTTTTAGGAAAAAACTGACCATCGAAGCCACCTAAACATAAATACTAGAAATAATGGACATGAGTTAAACATATTTAATTTAAGAGAACTTGTATGTTTTCTTTTTCAGAATATCGTTGCCCATGCCCAATAAACGCGTGTCCAAAAAACGTCCTTATTGGGCCCGCTACTGGTAAAGCCCCGACCGGTGGCGGCCCGGACGTACCTTCGGCCCTCGCGCCGCCCGGGGGTGCCTTCCGAGCGAAGGTGCGGGCGTGCGCCCTCGACGCTGTCGCCGACACCCACGGCAGCGGCAAGGTTAGTGTCCCACAATACTACTAGTCGCACCACAATACCAGTCGCACCAACACTACTAGTCGCACCACAATACTAGTCGCACTATGACACTACTTCCCGCACCACAATACTAGTCGCACCACAACACTACTTGTCGCAACACAACACTTCTAGTCGCACTACAACACTACTATTCGCACTATAACACTGCAGTCATTTATCATTGCACTACTGCTACTGACTATTTACAGCCGGGGCTAAATGTATGGACTAACTTTGTACATTTATTTATATGGACCCCCTTGCGGCCTAAAAGCAATAAAAGGAGAGAACCTTAAATAAGTTGAGTCCCCGACCCTCGTAAACAAAGTTTGTTATTATTTTAGTGAAGACCGCACACTTAATACTTTTATTAAGGACTTAAGTGTTATTATGATCATTACTCACTTTTACTGTAGGTACACTTCAATTAGGATTGTCCTTCCTTAAAACCTAAGTACTTTTATTTAAGACGTTTGTTTTTTTTTACAGGACCCTCCGTTAGAGTCAGAACCACCGGCCGCAGCGGATGCACCTCATCCATGTCCGCTGCCAGCTATCGGAGGAGCGTCACCCAAACGCGAACTGTACGACGTTCGCGACAACCTGCGGCTGGCGGGGGACCTACCGGGGCCTGCGGAGCCCATCGGCCCACCCTCACCCGCGCGAGGCTCCGCAGGAGCGTGCGCCCCGCAGCCCCCGCCCGCCGCGCCGCGACGGGCCCGCCTCGGCAAAGCCATGGCTAGAAGATCTCTTGCAGGCGATGACACCGGCCTACTCCTTTCCGTACCACAGCCCTCGGCTCAGCACAGCGACGCCGACGACGACGTCCTCGCCATCTCACCGCCTGTATGCGCGCCCATCGATCTGTCCTCTTCCGATGAGCGATCGACGCCCCTCGTTGATGTCAAGAAAGAGAACGAGGGCCCAACCAATGCGCAGTCGAGGAAAACCGATGCCCAAGCTCTTCGGGAGCATAATTGCACAACAGTCTCTGATCAGACTGATGTTACCGACGCATCTAAAGCAGTCAAGCGCAGGTATTCGAGGCCAAAATTAGAGATCGACATGAAAGATACCCAATTGGAGGATAGCTGCAAAACGAATGGTATCGGGGAACATGTGAAACTTCAGAAAAGAAGAAAGGTATCAGGAGAACAGACTGATGTACGATTGGAGACAATCACAAAGGAGCCTAAAAAGAAAACCTCACCTACCAAGAGGACACCGAAAGCTGCATCGACTGAAAAGAAGACTCTTAAAAGAAAACTAGAAAGCGTCTCTGCAGGCCCCCAAGCCAAAAAGGCGCTCACCGAGACTGTGAACGAAGATCCGCGATTGAAGAACGTTGCTGCAGTAGCTGACGAGCCGGCGACCACCAAACCAAAAACTAAGAGCGCACTGCTTCTAGATAACCTGATCAGAAAGAATAGCATCGATCGACCGGACGCAAAGGGCTTCTCCGAAGCGAAGCTCAACCCTGCTGAGCTGTTCTTTTCTCCTGATGAGAACGTCGCTCAAAATTGTACAAAAAAGACCCTTAACATCAACAACAACGTCGTTGATAGTGCAAACGCAGCCCGTCAACGGTGTGCGGCCAAAGACCATAGCGGCCGTGAGTCAGCTAATAGGAAAGAAACTTGCGTACAAAAACCCCTGCAAAGTCGAGAAAGTCGACTCAAAGATTACGCACAATTTGAAATCAGTATTAAAAACGCCCACCGTCGAGGAAGATCAGAAAATTTCCGAGAAGAGTGCAACTGGGGAAATTGCGGCGGCCACGCCTACGGAGAAATCCGATAGCGCCGATACGCAAAAAGAGAGTGAGATCGCGAAAGAACTCGCGGATAAAATTGAAGCAGCAAAAATGACGAAACCTAGGCCGAAAGAAACGTGTGCAGACGTCACAGTCGATGAATCTCAGCGGTCGCAGCCAGAGTCGGAGGAGGAGAAGGCCGGCGAGGTGAAAGCCGAGAAGGCAAAGAGGAAGCTCACGAACGGGGATCTAAAGGCGAAGAACGTTGAGAAAGTGGTGAAGCTGCTGGTGTCGAAGAGGCCCGCGATAAAGACGGACGAGGCGACGCTGGTGGTGGAGGACGCATGCTCGAGCGGCGGCGCGCGGCGGCCGCGGCGGCGGCGCAGCGGGGCCGTGGCGCGCCGGCGCCGGCCGCCCGCGCCGCTCGCGCCGCCCGACGCCGAGCCGCGCGCGCCGCCGCGCTCGCCGCGCTGGAGCAACGGCTGGAGCTTCGACGGAGACCATTACGTGTCCAAAGTCTACCTCAACGTGAGTATTATCTTCTACGAAATGATCAATAACATAAATCAGGAAGTGTTAATGAATAGATAGAGTAGGTATTTATTATGATGGACTTGCTCTTGGCTACGATGGAGCGAACTTAAATCAAAGGCAACAACTCTAAAAAATTAGGTTGTAGTCATTGGGGAAACGCGGGTTCGATTCCCGGTCAAGTAAATTTAGGAAAGTACATTTTCTAAGTTTTCTTGGGTCTGGGTGTTCTGAGTTGACGCCCCCAGTTAACTATCGTCACCTGGTACTTAAAGTACAGGGGTTGCTCTAATTTGAGACCAGGTTGATTGGTGTGATTGTCTTATATTTTTTGTTGACGCTGGGGAATGCTGCTGACCCGAAATGGGCCAACGTAGTCTAGTGACTCCTTATGCATACCCTCCTGCCGGGGTGAAGGCGGGTTATGTCGTGCTCTCCTCCGGGTGGGACCGGAGGCATACCGACTAAACATTTGCTCCAAATAAATATTTCTTTCTTTCTTTCTTAAACCCCAGCGAGGTGTGATTGTCTGGCGCATTTATTTATTTTTAATATGTCCGTGTGTAGAACGACTCGCGGCTGGACCGCGTGGCGCGGTGCTGGGCGCGCATGACGCACGCGAGCGGCGACAGCGTGTCGCGCGGCGACTGCGTGCTGCTGCGCGCGTCGCTGGCGCGGGCGCAGCCCTTCGTCGCGCGCGTCGCCTCGCTCTGGCAGAACCCGGAAGACGGTGAGTCTCACTGATGACGACATACGCACTCCCGGTGCAACACTGTCACTTTTGTAAAGAGACTACCGACGACACGCACTCTTGGTACCGCTCTGTCACTTTTGCAAGTCTCTTTGCATTGAGTAATATTTACCTTCAGAACGTGTTAAAGAGAAATGAACAGTGAAACACGTCATCTGGACAAGTTCTTAACTAGTGTCCAAACTTCTCATTCGCCAGTTTTGGAGATATGGACCAAATCCAAATAGAGTCCAAATAGTAAATCTACTACTATGAAAATGGACACAGCACGTCTGTTGTAGGAGTGCCCTGCGTCAAAGCGTTATTTGTCTTGTTCTAAGGTATAATTGAATACTATGCTGTTAATAAGCCATCAAGAAAGCCATACTGCCGCTTACATCAGAATATGGTAGCCCCATTGGTTGTAATATTATGGAACTCCGTAATAGTTCCCCAAGAATAAATTTCACGATTATATTGACAGAGACGATTATATTGATAGCAAGCGAATGCTTTTATCCCCAGGCGAAATGATGGTGTCCCTGGTGTGGTACTACCGGCCGGAGCACACGGACCGCGGGCGCGCGCCGGCGGACGCGCCCGACGAGGTGTTCGCGTCGCGCCACCGCGACGCCAACTCCGTGGCCTGCATCGAGGACAAGTGCTACGTGCTCACCTTCAACGAGTACTGCCGGTGTGTATACCACCTGATGACCTACCATTCCAAGCTGCTCCCAGTTTTGAGGCTCCCAGAAGTTATACTTTACCCAAGTGGGGAGACATGAACGTTGCAAAATTTAAAATTATACTTCTAGTTGCCCCTTCATAAGAGGCGGCAACTTCAGGGGCCACTGGGACATTTTTTTTACGAATTCCTAGTTGCCCCTAGCGGGGGCGATGCTGGTGGGGGCGACTAGGAATAACCCCCCTAGCCCTGGTAGGAAGACAATGACTGCGTTTACCATGGGAGTCATGAGCTCACAAAAAACTGGGGTTAAGCAGCGTTGTTTCGTCGAGTGCTGGAGGCTAATGAAGGTCTATCTGGGGAGGTAGTTTAAAGGTTAGCAACGCACTTGTGCACTGTGCGGTGATTGCTGCCATCACATCAAAATAAGCTGTAGTTTTTTAGACAGTAGGTATAAAAGATAGGTAAGGAGTAAGTATCTCGTTATTCAATTGTTCTCTCCTTAACAACATATCAGCGTATCATCATTCCCTGTTGCGACGAGCACGCTTTGACGTGAGTTGGTGATACGTGCCTGGTAGTTACAATGAAGATTTCCGGCTCGTCTCCGCAACCTTTAGGCAGGGGAACGTGGCCAATTGGATAAATTGTTATTTCCTGAAACTAACTGAATTTACTTTAAATAGCGGTCATCGATATATTTCTGTAGTAAACATAAATGATTCCTTAGTTATAAGCTAATTTATGTAATTATTTATCCAACAGGTATAGAAAGCGGCTAAAAGCGGCAGAAGAGGGCATCACCATCCCGCCCAGCATCGTGCCGCCGCCGCCGCCCGAGCTGGCGGCGTGCGCGCCCAACGACGCCAAGCTGCCCCCCTCCGTCTCCCCCGAGCTCGTGCTCTTCTGCCGCAAGGTCTACGACTTCCGCTCCAAGAAGATCCACGTCCCCAACAAATGAACCGCCCCCCCTCTCCGTGGTTTCCACCACCGGTCTCGGAGCTCCCGGGTACCAAACCCAGGGGGGTACATGTTGTACTCGATTCGGTTGGTGGTAGGTCTGTCAAGTTTCCTACCACCGTCTTACCTAAGTCTGTCGCCATGATGTAACATAGTTGTGTTCGACAGTCGGAGGTATGATAGTTCCTCAGTTGAGGTAGCGGGGCGATGTCTGATTCAACCTTCGTGCTAATCATCAGTTACCACCAAATCAGCCTGGATGAGCCGTGTGCTTCCCCGTTTTGGAATAAGATAGAGCGCGGCCGGACCGACGCTAGGATCACAGCTATCGTCGTCGCGATCTCCCGCGAGGCGGCGGTCCGTTGGTGCATTTTTGTATAACTAGAAGACCAGAAACGGTTCGTTACGCAGTTGGTGCGTCGCCGCCTTGAGTCGTAGTCTCCCCGACCCCTAACCTAGTACAAAGAAACGCGTTCCCCGGCGCAGTGTAGGATGTGTGACCTGTGGCCATTTATGTGAAACTAAGTATTTGTGTTTAGTGATCGCGGATTGGTCGTTACTTTGCTTGTGTCGTAATTTTGGTAGTAGGATATTCCTTTAAGTTTAAAGTTATTTGCCGTATCGATGGTTTTCATGACGGATATTTTTTATGAAAGGATGCCTTTTATGTGTAAGTAGTTGTAAGTGAATCATGATCGATGAAGACGCATAATTATGTATAGCGGTACATTTTTCTTTGCTTCGGGATGTACGTGTCCTCTCATTCTCATTCGTAGAAGATTTGTATAATTATGAGAACGTGTGCGCAGATATTCGTAGCGAATAACAAGTATAGCTGGTATGATTTTGTTTTATGATTAAGTTTCTATTTGGCTACATGAGAAAAGGCATTTATAATTAATTATGATTATTATTTTTAATTGTTACATTGTTGTCAAAGTAGAGTCTATATTAAATTATTCTTTTATTTTTAAGAACATAAATTATGCAAACGCAGCATCGATCAGAAACTGAATTATACGGCAGTTATCTTCCGAGAACCCTCCAAGAGGTTTCTCAGGGTTTTGTAATGGGTCGGCGTTGTGGAAACAAAACTAGCCTTGCTTACCTATACAAACATTGAGACTATTTTTGTTCCCACAATAGCTACCAACGAAAATCACTATCAATTAATATAAATATTTTGTAACTAGATTTTACCTATCGTTTTCATCACAAAGTATAATTTCAAATCGGTATAGAAAAATAAGCAAACTTAATTTGTACTGAATGAATGCAATGTTAAAATATGAATCCCATCTGTAGAATGCATTTGATCATTGATTTATAAACAATTCTAGACTTCATCCTTGTGTCTGGCTAAGCTTAACCTTGTACGATATGTATTAATGAAGATAATAAACGACCATGCCTTTATAGGAATTGATTTATCAATTGCATTTGGCCTGAAATTGTATAATTGGTTAACTTATTCGTGGGATCTCTCGATACCTTTACAAAGAGACTGATTTTGTAGAGGTGAAGAGATGCACTGGGTCTAGCAGTCACAGTCAATTGAACAGCACGATTATGTTTCCGTCACTCGTTTGCCGATGATTTAACACTTATTGAAAAACAAATGGGAACATTGTAACATATTTTAAATGTAATATTAGTGCATAGATGTAAACAAAAACACTTTGGTGTTGGATGAAAAGAGATATATTGTATGAATGTAATAGTGAAATCTCTTTATCACTAGAAACATAATTTTTAAGTAGCGCGAAATTATAAAATAAAGAATATTATATTAACGTTACGATTCCCTTGTGGGTGTTTGTAAAGGGCATTTATACGTTTGCAATTTGTATACCTATCTCATCTGTCTTCACTATTTCTTACAATGTATCTCTAGTTAATTTCGTCTGTTCTTCAGTTGATAAATTGTGTTGTACATAATGTACCTATTGTGATTTGAAGAGAACTTGCTAAGTTGTCCTTTCCAGTGAGATCAAAAATATTTCACGTTAAAATCATAGGTGCGATAACCACTGTGTTTGACTCACATTGAACTATTTTAGAGAACTCCTCTTAGAAAAAAAGAATACGCACGTAATGTTCTTTACAAATGCGTATCAGTCCACGTAAAGCTACTTAGCTATATATCCTCTTGTTATAAAACGTGGTCCAAAGTTAGTCTTGGCCTAAAACTGATGCTGCCACTTTTATTTTTCACATTTATAAAACTGACAGCATTATTTTTAAACGATGGCTAACTTTAGTCTCCGCTTTGTAGGTAATAAGGGGGTTAGTGTTTACCAATCTATCATAGTTCAATGGGGGTTTAAGTGATTGTGAGCGATTATTTTACTCTACGAGTAGACGTCATACCAACTAATACCTACCTATTAAAAAAAACCAAACCATCGCACCAATTGGTAGGTACAATTCGTTAAAACCATATTACCAGTGTTAAACAATTAAGTACCCTACATATACTTAGTGTGTACCATTAAAAGTAGATATTCTTAAAATCTCACTGGGTATCTATTCCAAAGCTTAAGTTTTCTTCATCTAATCTTTTTCGTTGCTTGATGCCAAAAATTTAGCTGCAAAAATTCTATTATTCAGTAATGATGTAATACCAATTCTCTTCTTTAGGTTAAACGAATGACAGCTGAGTTTGCGCATGCGCAACTAATTACATATTACCTACTAGTACTTAGGTACTACAACAAAAAATATTTTACTGAAAATTATAACTAATTCATATAATCACCATTGAAAATTAAAATGCATGCACTAAGTAAATGCATGCCAACAAAATATCGACTGTATTATAATTTATCCGGAAATAACAATGCGCAGATTAAGCTGGCATTAGTACTCATTATTAATTAATTATAGAATTAATGAGTAAATTCCATAATAATAATAATATTACTATAAGTGAGCTCTCCCTTGCTTGTAGGTGGATTGTTTTGAGAAATGTTACCTGGTATTCCGCAGTTGCAACCTTCTTATAGTCAATGATTTTTAGAATTAGGTTTACTAATAAGAAAAAAAATACCTTGTTTTTATTATTTATTTTGTTTCAATGGAAATTATATAGGTATATTTTTATTATTGTAACCTACATAGTTATGTTGGCTGTAATTTAATATTGATGTAATTAATATATGTATTTTTATTTCAAAATGTCTTTTAATTGACTTAAATTACTACCCACCTATTACGAACTAAATGGTTTGAAAAAAACTGAATCAATAATAATAATTCCAATGCAACAGTAAATATTGATTTTTATTTACTAACGTCCAAGCAAAACGTATACAATACTTTAATACAATTCAATATTACATAGTCAAAACATTGAACCCACATACACTTCCGACACAATATCCAATGTAAATGTATAAAATGCATAGGTATCAAATAAATTTATTATACGTTGGACAAAATAAAATACCTATGTGCATAAATGCACACAGAGTGAACTAAGTAATTAGACCAATAGATCGTCTTGGAATATTACTTTAAATTTACGAAAAGAAAGGAATGTAGAATTCCCGTCAAGTGAACAAAAACAAGTTTATTATAAGTACTGCAGGAAATCCGTTAAATTGGTTAGCCACTTTAGTAATAGAACCAGTACAAAGATCTTTGACGATTATTATCCACCCTAGATTAGTATTTTTTCGTGTAACATAGCATAGAACTGCACACTAGAAAAGTTTCAAAGAGGCTCAACGATTAAAGATCTTAACCGCACATGTCTGGCTCGGCATTGTATGCACACCCACGTTGGGCGCCATTTGTCATTCTTGTTGGGTGGGGCCGGGTGGGGGAATTACATCCTATATAGATAGATAATCATTACACAATGGGCCAATGCGGAAAATAAATCCCGAAAATATTTGAAATAAACATCTATCCTACGTACTTGTGTAGTCAACGTATCAATACACTATCCCTTATCCCTTCACCCAACTACTTAGTAAATGGTAATTATAAATATGTTTACACACTTTTAACACGTTAACCAGTAATTTCGCATTACCATTAAAGATTAAACGCTATACGCATATTTAACGACATGAAGACAAATGTAAATAGTCTGAATTTTGACCACTCGTTCGTATTTTTATGGGGCATACCCACCCATAGTCCATAAACATACGAACTGTAAATGTAATAGTTTCATTATTGCTGATTACCTCACATAATAACAAATACATTAGACATTTGTTAAATATATGCTCATAGTAAAAATACAACTACGGTATTTATTAATTTAGTCTGATGTTGCTTTTATATTATTTTAGGTTGTAATGTCTTTTTGAGAGAAACAAAGATTTTTATCACATCGCACACAAAATAAAGTAAAATTAGTAAACTTTACTGCACAGTTAGATAGGTTGGGGTGGGAAGGACAAAAAGTCGACAATAAAGTAAAGTAGTACTAGATCACAAGTCCTCTAGAAGGGCTGTGGCCTCTGCTGTAGGCTGTACCTAGTGTTATTGGTACTAGTCCATATCTGCAAACTGTTCCCAATGTGCGCACATCTATTGCACATGAGATTCTTTGCCCATTTTATATTTTACAACCAAATCGAAATAGATCATAGGTGGGAGATATTTTGAAATAATTTTGTCTAGCTAGGTAACAAAAAATACCTACGGTAGTATCACGGACGTTTCCTTTACGACCGTCGGTAGTATTAATAAAAATAACATGCTACTGTTTAAGGCTTTTTTCATGAATACTTTAAATCCACTAAAATACATACATAAAAGCTCAGATAGCACCTATTTACATACATGTTGCTAAATGCCATTTTGGTTACAAACTTAATGTAGGGTAGGTAGGTACTAATACAATGAATAAAGAACTAAATCAACATCATGAACTCGTCTAGTTTATTATAATGCAGATATATTCTATTATTGCAAACATCTGACGTCATAATCGAAATTAATGAATAGACAGTCAAAAAACTATTATAACATTACTAATGATTGTGATTGCCCCCAACATATTTTCTAATTTTAATAAGTAGGTTAGACAAAACAAGAGATGTCATATGACGATATACACCTATGTATTTGCGCGTACTTTCTGTTTGATTGAAGCCCATTTTTCCAGTCTATTGTAACTACTCTATTCTATTATCCACTATCATCTTACTCTACTATTTTATCTGAATAAAAGAATAATCTGCATCACTTTAAATATTGTGATGTCTAAATACAAAATCATTAGTCACTTATGTGTTGCAGTTGAATACTTTCCTGTAAGGTATTTTTGATGTTTTATGAGAATAATTTATTTAAAAGGAATGCTATAATTGTTCAAGGAATAAACCAAGTTTTGTTCTTATATTTACAAAACACAAATTTAATATTACCTAATATTCATTTGAATACACCTTCAGCATTAACTATGTAAATCATGATTGAATAAGATATTATTGTGATTATAACACTGTTTAAAATAACATAATGTGTTAATAATAGAAACTATAAAATATACTTTTATATGTTCCTAGATACCAATACATAAATAAAAAACAAACAGTTCAACCATACTAGAATGTTTCTATAAGTAAATTACAGTAACATTTAAAACTTTCATTCGGATTAATGTATAAATTATCTACACCATTCATAAACATTCCTGTGCTTTGATATAATTTCTTGCTATCCCAACAGTAGGTCCAAAGCAGACAGGAAACACCCTTTTCGCATAACCACATACAACAAAACTATATTTATATTCTGGTGATAATGCCACCATACAAATCTCTCAAATAAGTCAATTAATCAATCCATTAAAGTGGCATAAATTAATGTTAACACTTTCGTATTAAATTTTTCTAGTAGCAATATTATTATACTCATAAATTCTCAATGAAAAGGAATATCAAAATATAATTTTTCTCTATGATGAACAAGAGGCTTGACTTCATTTTACATAGTTGCAAGTTACAAAATATTCATTCACCAAATTAAATAATGGTTAATTACATCAAATTCTTCACCATGTATAAAACATATTATGTTTTTTTAATTACCTGGTCTAAGGTGGGACTCAACATTGCAATTTTTTATAAAGTATGGAGGATGTGGCCAGTTTTACTCAAACTACACTAAATAACTCACCAAAGCAGCTAGCGGTTTATAAACACATTAATTATTAAGGTACATTTTTTTCATTTTATAGGTATATAATTCCCTTCATAGTAACAATTATGGCCATTATCAGATGAGATATAGTAAACTACCTCAAAAATTACAGCAACTGTTTGTCTTGCGGGCAGTCTTATAGAACAGTTTGCTGTGCATAGTCAAGCTCTCAGACTTTGCGACCATATCATCCAACTTTTCGCCTCTCTCTAAAACAGACTTGATTGTGTCATGTAAAATGATTTTAGTCTCGTCCAATTCATTCTGTATTTTGGTCAATGCATCTGCTTCTTTGGGATTCTGGTACCTAGCTAGTTGTTGGGGCAATACTGGAAAGTGGACTGTGGTTTCATCAGCGGTAGGCCAACTACCAGCTGGTACAGACGCTGTGAACTCATCTAGTATCTTAGTTATTAATGTGTGAGCAACTCTGTTAGGGTACTCGTGATCTGAAATGACCACTCCAGCGAGGTTGTCTGCTCTCACATAAACATGTAACATGTACTCTCCTTCTTTGAACGACTGCCGGGATGCTGCCTGTGTCCGTTCCACCATGGTTTTACTGACAAACATCATAAATTCTTGCACAGAGCTTCTTTGGAAGAAGCTGAAGCTCTGTAAGTCATATGCGGATTTAAGCACCGTCCCGCTGTTCACTCCTTTGTAGAGTACTAGCATTGCATAAAGCTTCACCATTTTGCCAGTTATGTATCTTTTTGTCAAATTCACACTGAAAACAAAAGCGAAAATAATTTGTAAGGTGCTATTTAGGTCAATGATACAAATGATAGACACAATTCTAACCAACAATTGTATTTGATTAATAGGTAAGGTAGGTATGTGTAAGAACTGAGGCTTACGACATTGTGGCTTGGTATTCTTCTGTTACATAAAATACTTTATCATACATACACAAAAAATTGTTAAATATTTAGAAGGATAGGGACTTAACTAAGAAACTATACGATTAATGCATTAACAAAATGTAAATAAAAAAATTAAAAGTGAAAGCCTCGAAAGTGAAAACACTAAAAACAAAAGTGGGTGTAGAATATTAAACATATCACTTACATTGATACACTTGAGTCAAATTAGAATTTGTAATTTTTATGAGCAGTCCTAGTTGAAATGATCAAATAATGAAGAAAATACATTAAAATCCACCCAAAGACTCATCAAATTCTGACTTGTTCTGACATAAGACTTGCCTACGCACTAACGTCAAAAACGCTGACGCTGTCAAACAGATATTTTAACGTAAAATCGACAAGGGGTGATTAGGGCAAGATTAGGGTGAATATTATAATAATAGTCTGCCAATGCCATAAACAATATAAAATAATTGTATATTGTCTATAACCGGAACCAGCCAGGCAATGACAGTTTGTATTCTATGGTATAATGAATTTGTTTGACTGACAGTGACATTTTATATTTTAGTGTGCCAAAAAATAAACGAAAACATTAATCTACTTTTATATTATGTTTTGTGATTGTGACTGATAACTTATGTTATACAGTTTTTCGCTATAGGTTAGTGATGGCAGAAACTACTGAAAAGGTGGAAAATGCGTCTGACGCAAGACGTCGTATTCTCAATATTGCTGTATCGACAGTCCTTCTCGAGTCTGGATTTGAAGCCGCTGATAAAATGTCTTTAGAAACTCTTACCGAGATGCTTCAGTGTTGTAAGTAGTGTTTCTAATTTCTTTATAATTTTTCAAATACTTGGATGTAAAAATTGTATATTACTTTCAGTACTTGGTACCTAAAGTTATTAATGTTGTTTTTCAGTTTTATCTGAAGTGGGTAACTCAGCCAAAGGCTACTGTGAATTATCAGGAAGAGTTGAACCAGTCATAGGAGATGTGGTTATGGCTCTAATTAACATGGGTATGTTTGTTTATTATTGACTAAATTTTACATCTTTTAAATTGGTAATCTTCAGTATTGATGAAAAACACAAATGTAATGACTCTATATATAAAATATAAAAACAGAATGCTTTAGGAGATGGGAGGAATAAAAAAGAATTCGCGTTTACCCATAAAAGATATTATCTAAAGGAGCATGATCACTATGTTTTTTACGCACACTCACAGTGCTTTAGATCATTAAAAAGCAGATTGTACAAAATATTGAATGTATGCAAAGGTATACTGTACATGCTTGAAAGGGATGACAGTGCCTATGAGCGTATCCAGTGTGCATAGACTTTAATCAAATGTGTGTTTGATTGAGGGAATACGTAAAAACACTTCTTTTACAGGGATTAGCATGCAAGGTATTGAACAATATGCAGCGCGGCCAAACAGGCATGTAATCCAGCCTCCTCAGCAAGCTCCTGCTCCGAGGACTCCCGCCATGTTGTCAGCTGGCTCCAAGGCTAAACCAGCCCCCCACATTCCCTTCCACTTACCAACTTTACCTGACCCTCATGCTTATATTAGAACTCCTGTAAGTATCATGTTCACCAATTAATTAATTTCTTACAACAATCAATCAAGATATTCTCATGCATTGATTATAGAAGTCATTCATTCATTAATTATGTATGAGATTGACTGATTCCATACTAAGTAGCTTAAGTACATGTGTTATAGATATAGACAAGAGCGAAATTACAAATAGAATAGGTAGGTAAATAAATACATATCATCATTACTCCCAAGCACTATATTACATTAATTTTTCAGACCCACAAACAACCAGTGACTGAATATGAGGCTATAAGAGAAAAGGCGGCAACACAGAAAAGAGATATTGAAAGAGCTCTAACAAAGTTTTTAGCAAAAACAAGTGAGACACACAATCTCTTCAACACTGAAGATAACCAAGTTTTTCCTTGTGAGTATAATGCAATATTAGTTTTAGGGGGCAAAAGTTACTTATTTTTTGACTAATAATAATAACAAATGTTTATGTAGATGACTATAAAAATAAAAATCTTAGTCATTAGTATAAAACAGAAAGTATCTATGAGTTTAAATTCCTGTACAGTTGAAGTACATATTTGTTTACATTGTTCTATATGATGAAATTATCTAAAGTATGAACAATTTATTTTCTCAGTGATTGCTTGCAAGCCAACTTTTCCTGCCTACTTATCATGCCTGCTGCCTACAGATCAAGTATTTGACTTTGATGAGCTAGAATATCACTTCCAAGTTGCTAATAGGACAGAAGATATGCCTGCAGAAAAGAAAGGTACCTATTTTATTTACGCAAGAGGGAATCCTCATAGTTAGAAAAAAATATGTAGGCATCTTTTTGCAGTTGACTGTATCACTAACACCCTGAGCAGACCCAGTATAATATGTTTCTTCAATATAAAATTGTACACATATTTTTGCTGCCAACTATACTTACCACAAACACCCGGACCCAACATTGTTTCACCAACAAAAATGTGTTGATGCGGGAATTAAACCTGCAACCTTTACATGTCTTCAAAGATCTTGTTTTTGTTTAGTCTATTATCTTTGCCAAGTTTGATTATATACATAAAAATGTAAAAAGCTATGATTGTTTAATAAAATTACTGTCTTTATGTCTTCAGATAATTCAGACAATGAAGGTGATAATGGAGGGGACAATGACAATGCCAATGCTTCACAGTCTGAAAGCCAGGACGCAACCGTTACGTCGAGTCCAGACAGGAATAAAGCTGGTGGATAGTTTTCTAAGATCTATAGAGAAATATATTATTTTAGGTTTAAATAAAGTATTTTAACACAATCACTGCAATTTCAATTTTCCCGTAATTTGCTTCTGGAGGCCCAATGGGTGGAGAAAGAGGGTTAAAGGTTGGCAGCGCACTTAAGACTACTGTTTTTGCAGGTGTCTAAGGGCGGCGGCCATCGCTTACCATCAGTTGATCCGTCTGCTTGTCTGCCACCTATAAAAAAAAACTTGACGAGTGACAGATCCGCATCCGTGGTACGCGGCTGTTGCAAGACTAAACCTATGATTCTTGCAAGGGCGGATCCAGACCTCAAAAATGGTTGTGGGCATCTAGGAATTTTCTGACTTGAAACAGTGGAACCCTTCTGTTCTAGCTCGTCACCCCTAGTTACGCCCATGGTTGTGGGTACAGCCTCCCCCGCCAACCCCCCTCTCTTTCTCTTAGACTGGAAACTGCTGATCAAATGTTGATAGAATAAAGTGTGACGTCTCAAGTAATTTTTTTAAAGTTATGGGCATGCCCACAACGGTGGATCTGCGCTTACTAGCGATCGCAAGCGTACCGTGCGAGAGTATTTTATCGGCAGACCAGGAGAGCGCTAGTCTATCAGAACAAATAATGACGACAAAATTATTATTGTTATGAACATCACACTATCATTTCATCAACAACTGTGCGCAAATTAATGTTGTCGGCGGTCGGTAGCCAAACCTCCGTTTCTGCGACTCCTGCCGATACCCGGGTACCACAGTTGCTCATCTGTTAGCTCTCTTGAGTGATGAAAAAAATAAGTAATATTTGGAGTATGAAATTTTTTTATTGTTACTTAAAAAATAATAAATCACTTCAATGATGCTGAATTGATAACGGGCAGCACTTTGATCCCATCCCGGTTGACCACAGTCACTTGGAAGTTAGGCAGGCTCACAAACAGCCTCTTGTGCACTTCAGTTATGCACTTCTTCAGTATTTCATAAGCTTCTTGTTCAGTTGCATCTGAAAATTATCAAACAATATTAAACAAGTCTTTCAAACAAGATAATTTGATTTGACAGGATACTTATTATTATAAATTAACATAGATACACTGGTCAGGACTTTAGGAAATATAAACCAGTTTTCATCTAAAATACTGATATCACTTTATGTAAGTGCCTTGTGATCTGTGAGATAAAATATTTCCAGAAGGGTTTAGTGAATTGTACAAGTCATATCACATACCTTTCTTGTGATAGCGGTCCATAATACTCAAGCTCAGGTACCCGCCAAAGCCATGGCAAGCAAATGGAACCTTCATACTGGATGCCAAATAATCCATGAAATACAGTTCAGGGCCATTTTCTTTATCATAACCAGCCATCAGAACATTGACGAAATATGGAGTCTGGAAGAAATCATACAAGGGCAATTAAAATTGAAATTCAGGACACACATTGAGGGTTTTGTGATTCAAAGATTTTTTTGGCATTGTCCTATTTTTAGCTAGTCATTTGAATGTATTGATACTTACACTGCTTCTCAGATACTCAGCGAGATTCCGGCGGGTGAAATTAGCCGCTGCGGTCGGTCCAAGCTCATAACCGTTGCGCATTTTATACAGTTGAATGTTCTTTGCAATGTACTCGGCGAACTGAGTTGTATCACCCGAATCGCCGATGACACCCATGACTAATCTATCAGAAATCTTGTAGATCTTCTCCTCATCTAAAATCAGTCACCAAACATAATTAGTAAACGCCAAACAGTAATAAAACAACGGAAAAAGGGACGAAGTTACTCACCATCTTTCATGACCATAATACTATGGCTATTGGTTTGATCAGCCGCTATCATTACAAAATCATTGCATTGTATTCCTAACAAACATTGTAAGTTGATGTTCGACATTTTTAACAAACACTTACAGCAATATTATTAGAAAAACCGCAAACAAATACCAATAACCTCTTTCTCAAACTAAACTTGTCAACTCACTCCAAAGACAAAATTCTTTTTTCTTTTTATGACACATTGTAATTTAAATAGTGGTGCTACGCATCAGGACAATTTAGTAATCGAGATTATATATTATCACCCGTTCCACTCCGTTACTATAATATTGATTACATGTAGGTACAGCATCACTAAAAACAACTAAATTAAAAAAAAGTAAAATGTCATATTATATGTGTGATGAGGTTATGTTCAAAGTTTTAAGATTATTCTTCTATTTATATTTTACTATTTAAAAGACATATATTAGCTATTTGTAAAATATGTTTCAAAGAATCGCATTAGGTATATCAGGTGGAGTAGATAGTGCTGTTGCAGCCCTACTCTTGAAAAGATCCGGTAAGTGCAACTGTTTCTAAGGATGACCTTTCATCATGATTTTTATTAAACTAAATATAATTTTAACTACTGCTCTACTCTGATTGCCAGGGTACCAAGTGGAAGGAGTGTTTATGCGGAATTGGGATAATAATTACGAAGCAGGTTTTTGCTCTGACGAAAAAGATTATGAAGATGCAACATTTGTTTGCCGTAAGCTACAAATTCCTTTACATAGGGTTTATTTCATCAAAGAATACTGGAATGAAGTATTCACAGTTCTCTTGGACGAATACCAGAATGGTTTGACGCCGAATCCTGACATATTGTGCAATAGATACATAAAATTTGATAGCTTTTTCGAACATTGCAGGACCAATTTAGGAGTTGATGCTATTGCCACAGGGCACTATGCTAATACGTCGTTCGGCCCTTTCTTGGAGAAGTACTCTGAAAATGAAGGTATTTATCATAGTTTATTAAAAATATGTACAGACACAGGTCCCTCCACCAGCACATGGTCCTTCCTACTGTCTCGGCATAGGTACTTGCTAAGGGCTCTTTCCCCGGTGCGTTTCTTCACTCCCTACATGTAAAATCAAAAATTATTGATTAATGGAGATATTAATAGTAATATAATTCTAAGTTTTTCTATGTTTCAGGAGTAAAATTACTGCAGCCAGCAGACAGGCACAAAGATCAGACATTTTTCTTGTCACAAGTAAAACAATTTTCTCTGAGGAGATGCATGTTCCCACTGGCAAACTTAACAAAATATCAAGTGAGGGACATTGCCAAGCATGAGGGGCTCATCAATGTCGCCAATAAGAAAGATAGCACTGGTATTTGTTTTATTGGAAAAAAGCGATTTCAAGACTTTATTGAAGAAGTAAGCTAATATTGTAGCCTCTTTGTAATACTTGAAACATTGCCTTGCAACATTAACTTATACACTCAGTTGGATTTGGATTTGATTCCCAGCCAGGTTAATTTGGAACACAAACTTTTCTACATTATCTCAGAGCCTGAGAGACATCCCTATTGCCATCTCATAGTACAAACACTGCCCTACTTTGAGACTTCTTGAATAAAAAAATATAATAAATCCAATTCACTTCATTCATTAATGCTCTGCTGATTTTTAACTAACTTAAAAAAAAGTGGAAGTCCTCATTTTTTTGTACATTTTTTTTTCACTGCTCATTTTACTTTTTATTTTTACAGTACATTGAAACAAAAAAAGGCTCGTTTGTTGACATAGATACAGGGTCAAGTGGTAGGCGAGCATAGTGGCTTACACAAGTGGACCGTGGGACAGAGATGTTGTTTGGCCGACCATAAAGATGCCTACTTTGTGCACAAGAAGGATTTAAACACAAACAATATTTATGTGGTAAGTATTCTTGATAACAACGTAATTACTCTAAAAAAAGATATTTATAAATGATAAAAATTGGTCACATTATTTTTGCATTAAACTTAAGTTTTGATGAATTATCATGTTAAGTCTTGTGGCCATAGATACATCTTGTTTTCAAAAGTATTTTTATTAAATAACTTAACTGAACCACTTTATTTATAGTAGAAACTAAGACAACATTAATTACAGAGCACTTTTTTTTCAGGTTGCTGGCACTAAACATCCAGCTTTATGGAACAACCTATGTTTTACTGGTCAACCCCACTGGATATACCAGGAACCTGCTGACTTAGCAACCAACAATGTTCTCAATTGCTTCTTCAGATTTCAACACACAAAGCCTCTAGTTGCCTGTCGAGTTGTTAAGAATATGGAAGGACTAACACTTATACTACAAGACAAATTAAGAGCTATCACAGAAGGACAGTTTGCTGTGCTTTATAAGGATGGTGAATGTCTTGGGAGTGCAAAAATAATAAATATATGGCACAATCTAGTTTATTGAAGTTTGGGCCATTTTAATGTTTAAAAAAGCAACACAATAAAACTGGTTCATTATTTTATTTTATTTATTTCATTGAACTCTCCCTTGACCTTATTCTGCAGAACCGCCAGATCTAAATAGGGATATGTTGCAGCTTCCAGTCAGATTGGCATAGCATCGTAAAAAAAATATTTTAATTTCCGCCACAATATGACCCGCCCGACTCGAGTAGTGAAACTGGGTTTCGCGGCCCGAAATCCGAATCCGAAACAAATGCTTTCCCCAGTGGTTGAAACAGAAAGTAACTAGGTACTACAAACAACCCTTTGTGTGTCCCTACACAAACGCCCCGTTGGTCTAGTGGTTTAGGTACCGGGCCGTGATTTCGGAGTCCCTGGTCGATACGTAGTTCTGGTTTGTATGTAACCATCAATCCGCACTATGCAACTGTAAGCCTAATTTGATCATAATCATCCTTGAATGATGCGATGACTTGATTGATTACTATGATGGAGGCTTTGGCCCTGCTGTGGGACAGTAAGTATATAGGCTGATACTACTTAAACACAAGCTTCAATAATAGAGAACTCGATAGAGTGATTAAGTATTGTGCAGCATCCCGGGTTCGTTACCGGGTCGGATCTGATTAGGAAACGAACTTTTCTAAATTAGCTAACTAATAAGCCCGGATTGAGGAGTTACTATATAAAGCATGTTCCCCTTTTTATACAAAACTATATAATTTTTATAGTCAGGCTGTATAGATTTTATTCTTTTGCTTGATTTATTGCGTGACAGTGACAGCAAAATAATTTTTGTTGACATTGCATTGACAGCGCTAAAAAACAGCTAAAATCGATTTTAATTTCCTGAACAATTTAATAAAAACACCAAAATCCTTTAAAGTTAGGAATGGACACATTGGAAAGTAAAACGTTCATATGTTTGAATTGTATTAAATGGTGACTGATTTGTTGAAGTGACGAATATTTAAAAGACAAGTATGTCGATACCGCCAGGTTATATGGTTCCACCTCCTCGGCTGGACATGCCGCCGCCGCAGCCGCCCGTACCAGGGCTCGCACCGCCGCAGCCAGCACATCAACCGCCTGCCCCAGGAATAGAGCCTCCCAACATGTACAGTTGTTATCCGCCGATAAACCCTCCGCCGCCACCAGTACCGGTGGACCACTCGGCTCTTTACTCCAACATGACCTTTCCTCATTTAAATCTCCCTCCACCGCCAGTTGCCACCTACTCCACTCCTCCTCCGCAACACTGTGTGCCACCGCCAGCTCCACACTACGCCTCTCCCATGCCTCACAGTGTCGCACCACCTATACATTCTCTGTTTCCGCCGCCACCGCCGCCACCACCCCCTAACCCCACTATATCCTATCCATATAATAATGAACCTGACTACTTCAAACAACCAGCAACCTTTGACAGACCCTCACCGAAACTACCAGACCATGTTAAGATTGAAAAGGTAGATTCCCCCACAACTTCTGAACACAGTTACAGCAGCCATAGACATAAAGAACCCATTAAAGTAGAATCAAGCAGGAATTCTGTTGATAAGTACAGCTCAAGAAGTTCTAGTGCTCATCATTCGTCATCTTATAAGCATAGATATTCTCCATACAGAGATGACTATGAAAGAGATCGGTGGGAGAGGGACAGGGAGAGAAGTCATCATAGTAGTAGGTCAAGACGTAGTCCATCATACAGGAGTCATCAAAGAAGTCCTTCAAGACTTAGTCCTTCATACAGAAGCCATCATGATAGAAGCCCTTCTAGGTACAGTTATAAAGAAAGGGACCGAGAAAGGGAACGAGAGAGAGATAGAGACAGGGAAAGATATCACAGAGAGAGAGCTTATTATGAAAGACGTGAATACGAAAGGCGACATAGTCCTGGCCCATACAGAAGTTCCAGAAGCTACAGTAGAAGTCATGACCCATCTCGTGAAAGAAGTTATCACCGCTCACCAAGCAAGCATAGCCTTCGTTCTCCTAGTAGAGAAGTGCATCATCTATCTCGTTCCAGTCGAGCAAGAGATCTTACACCTCATTCTAGAAGGGAGCCCTCTGTAAGAAAACCTTTGACTGATAGAGAAAAAATATTAAATGAATATAGGTAAGTGTGAAGTGAGGTGCAATTCTTATTTTGTTACTTTATAATTTACTTATTTAATAATATTTTGTTATTATGTTTACAGGAAGAATTATTGTAAAACTTCTGAAGACTTTATTGAAAAAATTGAGCAATGGTCTAGGGAGCATAATTCAGATGAAGAAGAAGTAAGCAAAAAATTATAAAAAATATTTTTCATTACAATTTCTAAATTTTCTATAGTTACATGACTGTATTTGATAGTCACCTATAAAAAAATAGTATAGATATAGAAGATATGTTATTTTAAGTATTAATATATTTATGTTTCTTCATTTCAGGCATCTAAAATGTGGTACAGAAGCTCACCAGCAGAACTTTACTATAAATCATTAGAGAATGGAGCTGGAGTACAACAAACAAATAAATTAGTGAAGCTTTGTGATTTATTTTTCGAGAAACTTATACAGAGGGGGAGAAATGCCAGACCTGAGGTGGATGAATTGCCTCCTCTGAAGCCACCCAAAGTTAAAATGTGCAAACATAAAAGTGAGGACATTTATTTAACAAATTGATATTTTGCATGGCCTTTTTGTGTGTTGATTATTTGCAACCAGTTGTGGCTGTGTATAATTTATTGCAGCTGCTGTGATTATACTAGCTACTACACTACACATAGATTTACGTAAATATTGCATTACAAAAATGTATGGTGTGGTAAGTGGTGACCTTTGATGTAGAATTGTAGACTACCACAAAAACTTAGCTGTACCTTTAACCTTTTTAATATGTTAAATAGATTTTCTCTAATTTCTTTATTTTTTTACTACTTGAATAGTGGAAGAAAGGAGTTCTTCTTCATCTGAAAGTGAAGAGGATTGCCTGGATGAAGATGGACTGCAAGGTTACACAGACAGAATAATGCTAGAGTTGCAGCGGAAACAGAGCCATCCACGGAGGCTTCATCCAGAAATGTGGTAAGTTGAGTATAAAGTAGAAGTAATTCTGTACGATTTTATTGCTTCAAATTTTAGATTCAGTGTGTTCAACATTTTTATGTTATATTAGGTATTAAAATATACTAGGGTTTATTTATTTAATAATTAGGCTATTGTGTAATGCATATATTTTTTGTCTGGAACTATTAGGGTGTTACCGTAAAACCGGTTCCATTATCGGGTCGAGAAAAAAGTATCTTTCGATTTTTTTCGAACATAGCGTGATTGTGATCACCTATCTGCTCAAGGCAGGAATGCTGATTAAGCCTACTCTCATCATAGAAATGATGACTTGATTTCTATGATGGAAGCCTTTGCGCTGCTGTATTATAGTCTGAAACTTTATTTTTTTATAAGGCAGGCAAACATGCAAGTAAGCGGGTCATCTGATGGTATCACCGCCGCCCATAGACATCAGCTTCACTCGTTTCTTAAATATTTGAATGTCGTACAGTCACACCATACAGTTCTGATGCGAACTCCGCTCAATAGTCCGTATAGAGTTTTTAAATTTGATTATCTACTTTTAATGTTGACTGTACCGTCGTACAATCGTAAAGCTGACGATTTGTTTTTTTTACCTTACTTTAGTATCTATTTGTATTGTGTTAAGGTTCAACAACACGGGCGAAATGAACGGCGGCCCGCTGTGCCGCTGCAGCATCCGCGCGCGGCGGCACGGCATGCGGCACGGCGTGTACGCGGGCGAGGACGCCTTCCCCAAGTGCGAGCCCACCCACAGCAACATGGACAAGCTCTATCACTACCGGTGAGTGACGAAACAACGAAGGAATTACAAACACCCAGACCCAACACAAATATCTGTTTCATCAACAAACATTTGTGTTGGTGCGGGAATCGAACCCGCAACCCTTACGTCTCAGCCGGCGTTCAAACCATTGCGCTAAACGGGTCGTCTAACGTAGTACCAGTTTTATAAGTAACACCGATGTGCCTGCGCAGAAGTTTCAAATTTAAACATTCTTACGTTACGGCCGCGGTGTTCACTTACCATCAGGTGACCCGCTTGCTCGTTTACCTTCCTATACTATAAAAAAAATCTTAACCGATCACAACGTTCCGCTTACGCGCGCTAAACATGTCAATTTCTAATTGATCGCTGCGTACGCGTCATATTCGGCTGCTACAGCATCCGCGACACTCAGAGTCGTGAATTGTAATATGTAATACCTATAATGAGCGAGAGTTGAGAGCAAGGGTCTCGGGTTTGATTTCCGCATCGACACAAATATTTGTTGATGGAACAGATATTTTTATGTTGGGTCTGGATGTTTGTGGTTCCTTCGTTGCTGTGGTTTCTGGTGTCCAAAGCATAAGGAAAGACCTTACTTTGGAACTAGGGCAATGTATGTGATTTTGTCTGATTTTTTTTTTATGTTTCCAGTATAACTGTGTCTCCACCTACAAACTTCTTGATCAAAGCGCCCACGATCATCGGCCACGATGAGCACGAGTTCCTTTTCTCTGGCTTTTCCATGTTCTCTCACTACAAGCTGGCCAAACTGCCTACCTGCAAGGTTATAAGGTTCAATATCGAGTACACCATATTGTATGTCGAAGAACCAGCGCCATCGAATTTCACTGTACGGGAATTGGATTTATTTGGTGTGTATTAAGTATCAACTATTTAATAAATAAGAATTATTTGTTTGCTTGATAATCAACCTCATCACTACACAAACATTACAATATTTTTAACTGTTAAATTGATAATTTTAGAGGAATACCTATTCTATGAGCTGTTGGAGTTAATCGATTTGGATTTGGGCAAAGCAACGGAAACATCCTGTTCTCAGTTCCACTTCATGCCGCGGTTCGTGAGGTTTCTACCGGAAGGCGGATGTGAGGTAAGATTTTAAAAAGTTTCAACTGGACTCCAAAGTCACTTAATATTTTTTTAATATGAAACAATAAGTGACTGGCCAGATGGCGCATTTGGTAGTGACCCCTGCCTCATAATATTTATTAATGTTTTTTTTTTTGCTTTTTAAGGTCCTATCTATGTGTGAAGTCTTAAAGTATCTTTTAGATGAAAGCGATTTATTGATCCCTCCGGATAAATTAAAAGATGTCCACGAAATGGATCACTACACGTGGCAGAAGTTTGTGGATAGGATCAAAGGTAAAAATTACATGATTTATATCAAATTAAGCAAATTATATTACTGTTACAACTAGTATTTTTGGTATTCATAATACCAAACGTCATAGTTCCAGTCTATGTGAAGTTCGCACGTCAAGGTCTATGAAACACGGAAAATGTAATTTTATCGACAGTTTAGTATGGAAAGCGATCTGTATCGCGAATTTTGACGACTTCTTGGTACAAGTGGCAAGTGGGGTGAATGACCTTTATTGCAAGTTTAACTGGCACAAACTATACATGGAATTATTAATAGTAATTTTCCTTATAATCGGTACATTAACGTTGTAATATTCAAAAGTCTTTTAAAAGGCATAAAACAATTGATTTTTTATTGTGTCTGCTGTCTGGGCCTTACGCCGAGAATCAAATGTCAATTTCGGAGGAATATTGGATTTCAGGACTGCCACGGAAGTTCGATCTCGAGGAATGACCTAAATCGTCTTTGATTTTGGAGGCCTCAATTAATGTTTTATTTCCAGGTATGATAGTGACTTATCCTGGCAAGAAGCCCTGCTCGGTCCGCGTGGACCAGTTGGACAGGAGTCCGCCGACCTCCGCGGAGGATGGGAAAACCACTACAGACCTCCACTCGTACTATCCCGAAATAGTACACTTCGGCATTCGCCCGCCACAGTTGAGCTACGCTGGCAACCCGGAGTGAGTTTGTTGATTCATCATCATCACCATCATTATAAAGCAATCTTTATCCTCTTTCACACGCTCTGTTTTGCGGTTGTAGGCTCTTTGAAGTCCACTTTGTATTTTAGTACCTATGCCCACCAGACACTAATAAAGTGTAGTAATAGCTCATGGATGATATTACTTTTTTATTAGTTAACCAATAATATATTGATAACTAGTGGCCCGCCCTCACTTCACTTGGGGACCCTAATTCAAAAATGAACTAATAGATGGCGCTGTGCTAAATTACATCGCACAAGCGTTTCGTGTTTTCGGTTTACCTATAAGCCTTGTCGTTGTCTATAGAAGTTATCTCTTTATAAATAGTATAGAATTTGCGTTTGTCCGCAATCGTTATTTTGCGGTTACTGCACTTTAGTGTCTGGTGGGCACTAGACCTCACCTTTTATAAGGCAATATCAATTGATTTTCTATTGTGTCTGCTGTCTAGGCCTTACGATGTTAAGAGACAGTTTACTAAGATTCTTGCGTTTTGAAACTGGTAGCGCCATCTCTTGACTCTCTCTAGGGAGGTGAACATTTGTGTCCTTTATCCCCGTATTCCCATTATTGTTTATCGTCTTTTTAGTCTCATTTGATATTCAAGGTACCAGAAGGCTTGGCGCTACTACGTAAAGTACAGGCACCTGATAGCGAACATGGCGAAGCCGTCGTTCAAGGAGCGCCAGAAGCTGGCAGCCAAGGAGGCCAAGCTGCAGGAGATGCGCACGCAGAGCAAGATGAAGAGAGACGTCACCGTCGCCATCTCCTCCCAGGGGTTCCACACCACGGGGCTCATGTGCGACGTCGTCCAGGTACTAAACATCATATCCTACACTGATTTTTTGTCGTTTTAATCCCAATGCCTTCATAATAGGTAACCCGAATAAAGCCCCTTAAATTTTAGTCCTTTTAATCCCGAGGTATGGGTAACATGAATAAAGCCCCTTTAGCATGTTAGATCATCAAAATAAGCATAACAAAAACAAGCGCGATGTAATCGACTCCCAGTGACATCTATTGGTTCAGTTTGGAACTAAATTGTCCCGAAGCGAAGTGAGAGCAGGCCACCTAGTCTATCTATCTATTTATCTATGTATACTTTTATAAAGAGATAACTTCCATAGACAACGACAAGGCTTAATGTAAACCGAAAACACGAAACGCTTGCGCGATGTAATCGACGCCCAGCGCCATCTATTGGTTCATTTTTGAATTACGGTCACGAAGCGAAGTGAGGACGGGCCACTAGTCAGTAATAAAAAGATAAATTCCTATTACAACATTCCAGCACGCCATGCTAATCCCGGTACTAGTCCGTCACCTCCGCTTCCACAAGTCGCTGGACAGCCTCGAGCGCAAGATCGGCTTCGTGTTCAAGCAGAGGGCGCTCCTACAGACGGCGCTCACGCACCCCTCCTACCGGGAGAACTTCGGAACCAATCCGGATCATGCCAGGAACAGTCTTACCAACTGCGGGATACGGCAGCCAGAGTACGGGGATAGGAGGATACATTATACTAGGAAGAAAGGTTAGTGTCATTTATTCTCAAGCAGAGGGCTCTCCAGCAAATGGCGCTCACGAACTCATCCTACCGGGAAAAATTCGGGACCAAACCGGATCACGCCAGAAACAGTCCTACCAACTGTACGGGGATAGGAGGATACATTATACTAGGAAGAAAGGTTAGTCTAATTTACTGTGGAATTCAAGAGTAAACCATGCTGTCTAGTCTGGGGCGCCACCTATAACTCCATTATAGTCCTCTCACGATTTATATTATCTGTGGTTTTGTCTATGATTCATTGTAATTTAAAAAAAATAATCAAATTTTTTATTACCTATATCATTCTGCTGCATTGATACGAGTATTATTTCCCTACGATCAAAAAACCCATTTAACGTACCTAAACGTAAACTGAGCTATGAAGACTTGCAATTCCCGTACGTGTCGATTTAGAAAAGCACTTTCTTAAATCGTCTCGAGTCTGGATGTGCTTAAAGAGGCCTCCCTTGATTTCTATGTTGGAGGCTTTACCCAGCAGTGGGACAGTATAAAGGCTGATACTTTACTTCTTGATATATTATTTACATTCCAGGCATCGTGACCCTCATAAACATCATGTCCCGTTTCGGCAAGCGAAGCGAGACAGAGTCAGAGATAAAGCACAACGAGCGTTTGGAGTTCCTCGGCGACGCCGTCGTGGAGTTCCTCTCGTCCATACACCTGTTCCGCATGTTCCCCGGCCTCGCCGAGGGCGGCCTGGCCACGTACCGGGCGGCTATTGTGCAGAATCAGCATTTGGCGCAGTTGGCTAAGGTTTGTGAACTATTTTATACAATGTAACATTGGATAATATAAGACACAATGAGCTCCCGGAGTTCCTCGGCGACGACGTCGTAGAGTTCTTCTCGTCCATACACCAGCTGGGCTAAGATGCGCACCGCGACAAAATTTTGTCGACTCTCGTTCGCGAGAGCGCATTCTTCTATCCCGCTCATCGCTCAGTCAGGTCAGCGAGATGCAACTTGCGCCGACGCAATACGAGTGTCGACAAAATTATCTCGTGGTGCGCATCTTAGCCCGGCTGATCCGCATATTCCCCGGCCTCGCCGAGGGCGGCTATTGTACAGAATCAGCATTTGGCGCAGTTGGCCAAGGTTTGTGAACAATGTAACAATAGATATGCCACCGTAAGTTGGTCGATTTCCGGAAAATAACAAACATTGCTAAATTTTATTTTCGATACTAGGTTAGCTTAGATTAGAACTGGTTGGGGACTACGGTGCGGCGACCTCCTCGTGTGGCCCTCCGGTAGTATTTTTGTTCTGTTTGGAGCTTCTGCAGCTAGCAGGTTGTGGGTTTGTGGAGAGTTCTGCAGGAGCCCTTGCCTGGGGCGACGCCCGTATCGCAATCCAGCGATGCGGGCGCCGCCCGGTTAGGGCTTTGTCAGAGGACAGAGGGAGCTGCCCCGAGAGCTTTCACCCCGGGCGTTGATAAGAGGCCGTGCTGGCGTGCCTTACTGTCCATGGGTGGGACGCGGTGCCAAGCGTCATTGTTTGTTTGGTGACATTTGACATCTCACATCATAAATAAATCTAGCAGATTTTTCACATGCGAATTACCTATTAATTTATTATTTAAATCTGTATAAAGTTTCATGTGTATATTAATTGTGGTCGCCAGAACATCCAGCTGGAGCAGTACATGCTGTACGCGCACGGCTCGGACCTGTGCCGCGAGGTGGTGATGCGCCACGCGATGGCCAACTGCTTCGAGGCGCTCATGGGCGCGCTGTTCCTGGACGCCGGCCTTGAGGTAATCTGGAGTAGAATGCGAAAACCGAGAATTGGCCTCCTGTACTTTATTGGTACGACCATGGTACAATAGTACAGTTTTATAAGTTACACCGATGTACCTACGGTGAAGTCTCAAATTTAAACAATCGTAACCAATCACAACGTTCCGTTTACGCACGCTAAACAATTTCTATTTGGTCGACGCGTGCGCGCCATGTCCGGTTGCTACAGCAACCACGACACTCGACAGTCGTGAATTGTACTGTCAATCATAATGAGCGAGATATCACTACTCACTGGTTTTTTTTTTTATTGTCATCTTAATGTAACGCAATAAAGTCTATATTTCAACAGCGTTCGCAATCGTAATTAATCTTTTGCGTAGACGAACTTTGCCGATGCAACTTATACTTATAAAAGTGGTACACCTGTACCACAAGCGAAAATAGGGTTTACATCCAACAGATAATAAGCTCTATGTTCCTTTGCACAATTAGATCCACTTGCACGTGTCAGGATTAACTTCAAACTCGAACTAATCGTTAACACGGACCTACATTTTTAAATGGTCTTGCGCATTTAATCTTAATCATTTATTTTCATAAAACATGGTATGCATAGGGTCTTACAAGGTATACATAAGGCGTGCACATGCTTTGCTACATTATGATAGCATGCAAAATGATTATTTGTGTAACATTGTTTTTACTAAACTTAACTAAATGTGCAAATTATGATATTACTAGCTTTTGTCGGCGGCTTCGTTCACCCCCTCACATCCCTAAAATGGGGGGGAGAGGGTTTAGAAAGGGGCAAAAAGTATCTCGTCAATTCGTCGCTCCGTTTTGCCGTGAAAGAAAGACAAACATACAGACAGACAGACACACTTTCCCATTTATAAAATTTGTATGGATTAAGAAACTTATATTAGAAATGTTTCCAGGTGGCAGACCGAGTATTCTCCCTGTCCCTGTGGTACAACGAGCACCATTTGCTGGAGGTCTGGTCGAAGGATCGCGCGCATCCGCTGCAAGAACAAGAACCCCTGGGAGACAGGAAATATATCAAAGACTTCGAGTTTCTACAGCAGTTGACTGAATTCGAAGAGTCTATTGGTGAGTGAACGTTCCCGTCTCATCTCCGCATGTTATGAGGGTTTTTGCAAATTAAATATTCCATTGATGGCGTTGCGGAGACGTCTTGTCCAACTCTTTGTTTGTCGACTTTCGAGAGAGAGCATCCTTCTATACCCCTCAACGCTCAGTCAGGTGAGCGAGAAGCAACTAGCGCCGACACAATACGAGTGTCGACAAATTATCTCGCGGCGCGCATGTTAGCCCGGCAAGGCTCGCTTTGGGTCGCTGCGCCAGCATAGTTAGTTAGTTTTTTTTTCAGAACTTCATCAGTATTGATTGTGTCTGTTGGTGTAGGCGTGCAGTTCAAACACATCCGCCTACTGGCGCGCGCGTTCACGGACCGCTCCGTGGGCTTCACGCACCTCACGCTGGGCTCCAACCAGCGCCTGGAGTTCCTCGGCGACACCGTGCTGCAGCTCGTCGTCTCCGACCGCCTCTACCGCCACTTCCCCGACCACCACGAGGGCCATCTGTCGGTCAGTACCTCACATCATCTTCTTCTTTCGTACGGGCTTTTCTGCAATTAGGCTTCAGGGTATTTTTTCTCTTTATTTTTATGACAGGTGGCAGACGATCCGACGGATCACGGATCACCTGATGGTAAGCGATTACCACCGCCCATGGACACACTAAATATACTCATTACTCAATTCTTTATTGCTTCCATAGTGTACAAACAGATGGTAAATAAATATAATAAACCACTATAGACCCTGTAAGGGCACTGCAATATGAACACCTGCAACACCAGTGGTGTCACAAGTGCGCTGCTAACCTTTTAACCCCGCTTCCCCTGGATTGGCCTCCGTACCCTCACGTAGCGAAACACAGTGCATGCACTGCTTCACGCCGGTTTTCTGTGAGAACGTGGTATTACTCCGGTCGAGCCGGCCCATTCATGCCGAAGCATGGCTCTCCCACTGTTAGAGTTATTTATTTTTGTTTCGCTCGTGTGACATAGCGTTGTCGCATGCGACGTTTGTGACATGTCACATTGGTCTTCTAAGTCGCATGACATTTAAACCTATTTTGACGTTAATCTATCACTCGCTTGGTTGGCCAAGCAACAACTGGGTGAGATCGCTCGTTGCGGTCGAGTGATTAAAAAATGCTGAATTTTGTACATGTCGAACGAAAATTAACTTTAGAGTTGAGAAGAAACCTACGATGGAGCGACCCAACCCATTCCCTTTAGCTTGAAAAAAATTGTGATGATGTAGTCATTGAAGAAAACAGACGCAGGAATGGCGTTTTACTCTTTAGCAGTGCACCTCACCAAGGACGATTCCAAACTAATGAAACTATTTGTTCAACTCCACAGCTGCTTCGCTCGTCGTTGGTGAACAACCGCACGCAGTCCATGGTGTGCGACGACCTGAACATGTCGGCGTACGCCATCTACAACAACCCCAAGGCCAAGCCCACCACTAAGAAACACAAGGCCGACTTGCTTGAAGCGTTCTTGGGCGCACTCTACATTGACAAGGTTAGCTTATTTCTGATTAGTAATCCTACTACTATTATAAAGGCGAAAGTTTGTAAGGATGTATGGATGTTTGTTACTCTTTCACGTAAAAACTACTGAATGGATTTGAATGAAACTTTACCACAATATAGCTTATACATCAGAATAAACACTAGGCTAAAATTTATAAAAATATATTGCGTGGATTGTCCAAAATATGACGGTAAGTGTCCAATAATTAACTCCACGCGTACGAAGTCGCGGGCGGCCGCTAGTCTAAACCTAAAGTACTCACCTGTACCTTTTAGTTAGGCAGACGAAAACTCCATACAAATTACGACCTGTTTATGGTGTTGTATGCAGGGTCTGTGTATATCTGTAGAGATTTACATCCCACCCCCCTTTCGCAATAAAAAGTAGGCTATGTTCTTTATCAGGGACTAAACTCTTAAAGTATCTGTATACCAAAATTTATTGAAATCCGTTCAGTAGTTTTGGCGTGAAAAAGACAGCCAGACAGACAGAGTTACTTTCGCATTTATAATATTAGTTAGGATTAGGATGACATTGGAAAATTTATTGAAAATTATTTATTTTACTCCTCGTACAAAATGAACAAGTCACGTGACCATTCTGGTACTCATAGTACAGGTGTTGCCCTAATTTGAGACCAGCCAGACCAGCAGAGATAATTTTGTCGACACTCGTATTGTGTCGGCACAAGTTGCTTCTCGCTCACCGGATTGAGCGATGAGCGGGATAGAAGGATCGCGAACTAGAGAGAAAAAAATTGTCGCGGTACGCATGTTAGGCCTACAGGATGATTGGTGTGATTGTCTGGCGCATTTATTTATTTATCACTGTAACCGTTTTAGAACCTGGAGTACTGCCAGGCGTTCTGCAACGCGTGCCTGTTCCCGCGGCTGCAGGAGTTCATCATGAACCAGGACTGGAACGACCCCAAGTCCAAGCTGCAGCAGTGCTGCCTCACGCTGCGCTCCATGGAGGGCGGCGAGCCCGACATACCGCTCTACAAGTACGTACGCGACGCATACTGGGTGTATCTCTGCCGTGCTATATCTAAAAGGGCGTTAACCGCAGTTGGTTTATTTTGAGTTTTCAACCTTGTAATCATTATTTAAGATTAAAAATACAAAAATGGGGCTTAACGTCATTTTACTTCTCTCTCTTAGATTGAAAATCTCTCTAGTTAATATCCTTTTTATTCTTAGGTTTTATCTCTATCTCTTCTCTATACTATTTATAAAGAGGTTAATCTCATAGTCCACGTCAGAGCTTATAGGTTAACCGAAAACACAAAACACTTGCGCGACGTAATTGACTCCCAGCGCCATCTATTGGTTGGTAGACAGTGAAACTAATTTCCCGAAACCAAGTGAGGGCAGCCACTATATGCTAATAAACCACTTAAAAATTAAAAATAATGTACAACCTGTAGATAGTTTTAAAAAATGAGTGTAACGCCGCACTGGTGTTATTGATTTGACGACCCGTTTAGCGCAATGGTTTGAGCGCCGGTTGAGACGTAAGGGTCGCACAAATGTTTGTTGATGAAACAGACATTTGTGTTGGGTCTGGGTGTTTGTGGTTCCTTCGTTGTTTCTGGTTTCCATAGCACAAGGGAAAACCTTAGTTTGGGACCAGGACAATAAATGTGTTGCTGTCTCAATTTATTGTAAAATTTATTGAACATGTCTGTTTGTATTGGTCTGGGTGTTTTCTATGTATTATAAGTATGCATTTACAAAAGAAAAAGTATTATACGTATATATTTGTAATCCCACTGTTGGTTCTGATATCTGTAACACAGGTGCTTGACCTATCTCAGAGTCAGATCAATGTATGTGATGTAGTGAAATATTATTATTATTATTGTGCGTGTGTGTCAGGGTGATCGAGTGCCTGGGCCCGACGAACACGCGCGTGTACACGGTGGGCGTGTACTTCCGCGGCGCGCGCCTCGCCGCCGCGCGCGGACACTCCATACAGGAGGCCGAGATGAACGCCGCCGAGGAGGCGCTCAACTCCGCGCACGGTAACCGACAGACTTTTAAAGGTGTTCATAACATTTGGTATCTACCCACAACATTTTAACAATGTATGGAAACTTGACAGTTTAGTCCTGCATAATAAGAAAAATAATGCCAAAAAGGTTGGCGAAACCTAAAAACGTCACTTGAGAATGACATAAGTGACTTAAACAGATTTGACAGTGACGTATCTGTCGTAGATTTTTTAGTCTCGAATTCCAGTTTAGAGTATAAAATAATGGTTATTCTGCTTAACACACATAACGATAAAAAAACAAAATGAACAGAAAAAAACCTTCAGTTATCATCTATGAACAACACGAGTACGAATGAGGGTATCACTGCAAAAGTGAAAAGGTTTTGGTGTAAAATAAATTCGTTACATTTTGCTCTTTTATTCAGATGGTGACGTAAGCCACCTTTTACTATCTTTTAATAGATGGCGCAGCAAACATTGTTTTTGCAAGTGGTATATTAAAGCAAAATCATAGAGTAAGAGTGGTATAAGCTTACTATCTCCTAATGAATTAGCCTGGGCTTACACCACTTTTGAGCTGATAGCCTCAATATAAGAGTTATTTTGGCATAAATTTACGAGGAATTTTAGGATTGGGTTTGATGAAGGCTACGTGAAATGAAATCTCCCGAATGACCGGAACAATTGGAGTGACGCCAGTGTTAGGATAAAAGTGACCGTCTATGGCCACCTTTTTATGTCGGGCTACATTGGTTACACTATTTCTATCGCTACAAAACAAAATATCGAAATTCCATTCCCTCTTTAAGCAGATAAAAAAAATCCAATCCATTTAGTACGACGTCACGATCAAATCCCCTTCCAAATTATATGCTCACTATTTCTAACAGAATAATTTTACTAAATCTTAAATATTTTTTACAGAACTATTCCCTCAACTGGACCACCAGAAACGAGTCATAGCCAAGAGTATGAGAAAGAAGAAGCCAAAACGGGAAGGCAGAGACAGCCCCTCGCAGGCAGAGCGGGACGCCATTCTCAAGAACAAAAAACTCGACGACAAGGTTCCTAAGGCCTACAGGCTTGACAAACCCACTTCCGACAGTTCTGACGATAGCAGCATCCAAGCTTTCTCCGAGGACGAAGCGGTTAGTCTCAAAGATAAGTCCGACGAAGACTCCGGGCTGGACAGCGATACAGAAACTTCGTTCCCGGACAAACTGGGCGACGTGCAAGTGAGCAGTTTACTCAGTGATATGGAAAGACTGAAGGAAGACTTGATAAGACGTAATGAGTATGACAAACTGAAAGAGAAATGTAAGAAGTCTGATTCAGATGACGACTGACGCACAAATATTATGTAAGTAACAAATGAAACGTATCTAACAAGTGATCATCCGAAGCGGCCGCGAGTTACGTAGAAAAACGATAAGCTGAAGTCACGAGTACATAACCCAATCAATACAAAATATGGGTGGACCTAGGGTTGCCACATCGAATCTTCCCAATGGTCGGGTTTTAGTACTTTTGTGAGAAGTCAGATCAGCGGAAGACAATGAGAGGGGGATTTTAAATTTATCGGAGGATATATAAAAAGACGGGAGAATCACACTAACTCCCGACCATCTCGCAACCCTAGGTGGACCGACTAAGGAAAAAAGATCTATAGATTTATTACTCATTATTATGTGAATGTTGGTATTACTGATTGACCTCTTTTGCCTTGGTAAGTGATTGCACATCAAGTTAGTCAGGTAAGGTTCCAGTGGTAATTTATTTTAGTAGTCAACCTAGTCAAATGACATGTCAGTTAATTTGATCAAAGGATAGCGCCGCATTCTTATCTTAGTAAGGATCTATAATTTGTATATTTTTTGAAATTTAGAAGGGAGTAAGCGTAAGTGAATAAAATCAGAACTCAATACATTGTGCATTATGTAATATCTGTTTAATTAGATTACTCTAGATTCAATCACAATGTAATAATGTGTACGGTGTGATCTTTCTATTTACGTGGAGGAATGTGATAATTGAATAAATATGATTTGATGCTATTAGATTGTATATTTCTTATAACACGAAGTTCAGTCAGCGTCAAAATGATCTTAGCGTACAAATCTCAAAAAATATCTGAGCAAAAGACAACTGTATGTCAGTATACGCTAAGGTGCGATCGAGAACAAATGGCAACAAATAAAAGCACACCTTGAAGTAATGTGCTAAAAGTAATTTATGTCAATTGCAGAGATATTTTTGGCAGGTTTGAGCGCTAAGATAATTTTAATGCTGACTGTATCTACGCGTATATTACGGTACATTTATTGTTTTAGGTAGGAGTAAAAAAATACAGAATTATAAAAGAATAGTTTTTATTGGAGTACCTACATATTCACTTCGCAGCAGAACGTCTTTGTCGTTTTGTCGGCATCGAAACATTTACGGAACAATAGACCTTATATTATATTGGCCTTTATAATGCGTTCACATTTTAAGTAAGCTTCTCAAATCCTGTAGCCTTACCATGAGTTTGAAATACTATCCTCGCTATCGAAAACTATCGCTTTGTCTCTTTCATTGTGATGCATTTGAAAGAGACAGAGCAATAGTTTACGTTATGTCAGTTTTAGATGTCAACTCATGGTAGCACTACTGGACCTATGACCCAAGCGTACTCTGGGCTTCGAAACGAAGGAAAATGAGGCGCGCAGAAGATTTACTCGAGAGTTATATTGGCATATCAACACAGGAGGCCACAGCAGAACTCCGCGATCAAAGGCCCGTTCAGTTTGCCGGCGCGCAGCGTGAGCCATTGCTTCTGGTTGGGCACGTACATCTCCGCCGGCATCAGCTGTTCCGGCGCGTCACTTTCTGAAACTAAACACACTACCACTCACTACTGGACTCTGGACCGGTTTACCGCTTTAGTTTAATGCAAATGTCAATACAATTTTGGAAATAATGCCTGGCAGATATTATAAGCTTGTATACAGTAAAAGTGTACTTGCACAATGTGGTGGTGTGGTACTCGATTGTGATTTTAAAATAAGTGTGTGATAACAATGGATGATCGGTAAAGAATACTGGATAGCATGAGTTCCGCTAATTGTACTATTTTCTTGTGCAATAAGTATCAATGACATTGAAAATTAAGGAATTTGAATTGGAAGCGACGATGAATTGAAGGTCGCGGGAATTTCTTGGATACGGGTAGCACAGGACTGATCTGTGTGGAGAATTTTGGGGGAGGCCTATATTAATAATTCTGGTAAAATGACAAGTAAACCTTCCTAAGTGGCGAACCTAGTTTTCCTAGTAGTTACAAATCAAGACAAAATTCATACCTTCTTTGCGGATTTGCTGGGCAGATTGCATGGTGGATTCTTGCATGGAGATCAAGTCGCCAGGTGCGTGGAGAAGCAGCCGGCCAACCCCTTCACACCGCCTGTAATAGACAAAATACCAATCCATATCATTAGATTACGCGTTATTAACATAGGGTCCCTTTTCAAAGGCTCGACTGCCAATATTCGGTATTCACTGGAATCAGTTTACAACGATGACATCATAGGGAAATGAGAAATACGTCATACTCATAGACGTAATACAAAGCGTTCTGTTTTTGTTACTATATACTTTTAACTTCTTATCAATAGAGATATACAACGTATGCAATACATAAGTCTTTTTTTCGTATTGCACCTTCGTCACCAGTGACGTTATTTATTTCGTAGTCCTACGAGTGAACCTCTGTTATTATTATATCACGTGACACCGACAAATACCATCCCTTGGCATTGTAAACATTAACCAGGCCAAGTATGTAATGGACAATGATATTGACTACATTTTATACATCACCTAAACGCGCCAGGCATACTATACTTTCCCTGACCATTGTAAATAACGCCTGAATTATACCTACACATTGACGGTAAAAAATACTTACCTCAACACTTCATTTTGTAGCATCTGCTTCCTAGCTAAAGCTGAGAGCGTTTTGCATTCATTCAGCCAATTCCGTACTTCGTTGAAGTCCGCGAGCAATTGTGATGCTGCATCTTTACTGCAATACAAATAAGTGCTATTTTCACATGTTCCATAAAAATAGTAAACATTTTTTTAGAATTCCATGATATTCTTACCTAAATCTAACTTTGGCTACGTATATGTGATGTAGCCATGATTCACCCATTATTCTTAGCACCATATTCAAAGTTGTTATATCATCAGTCGCTTTTATAACTGGCAGTAACATCTTATCTGGAAAGTAACAAGAATATTTGCATTCTAAAAATACAGGGTAAATATTTTATATCCTTATTTTATATTTTATAACCAATGGGGGTTACCATACCAAATGACAAAAGCGCAGTGGTGCACCATCAATTAATTCCTTAACTATTGAGACATTGTACAGTCGAATCAGAAAAAAAAACAATCTTAGGTGCTTACTTAGGAAGTCGTGTACGTAGAGCGAGAAGTCAGGGTCTGGCTGGTTGGCGACGTGGCGCCAGTCCGCCTGCGTCGGGAAGATCATGGTGAGGTGCGCCAGGCTCGTGGTCGCACACACCGCACACATCACTGATACTATCTCCTCCGTCGCCTCCTATAAACACAAATATTGGTGGGAGTGACAGCGATGGTTAGCTCAGTGGATAAGAACGTGCGCGAAAGTTCTGGATCTAGATACTGCTATCAAAAGTTGTCTCTTTTGCCATATACAATTAGGCTGTGCTTCCACTGAAGCGAAGCGGAGTGAAATCCACCAATAGAATTGCATAAAATCCGCTTTACAAAGAGCAAGCTTCTATTGGTGGATTTCAATCCGCTTCGCTTCAGTGGAAACACAGCTTTATACTCACGGTACGCGGACCCCGGGCTCAAAACCGACAGTTTTGGACTCAATAGGGGAATGGGCTGGTAACATTTGAAATGCTACCTAACGCGCTTCACCGGTATATGGCGTTTTATTTGGATTTTTTTACTTGACCAGGTAAGATCGACGAATTTTCCATATTAATATGAATATTTTGTAGAAAAATATCTTACCTTAAATTTTTGTATGTTCACTTTTACTTCGGACACCAATTTTTCTCTCATCTTGGCGCACACGTTTTCATGGACACCAATGTTACCTAAAACACATATCTGTTTAATAATAAAGTTTCATCTGCTCTTATCCCTTGTCAGTTCTGCGGCAGATACTGGCCAGCCCACTGCCACTTCAGCTTACTAATCCGGCGAGCTATGTCGATAACTTTGGTTTGTTTGTTTGTCTGCTGCATAATACACAAAAACAAACCTTGGGAGGTGCATACCAGTTTCAATAGTAGCAGTGTGATCGGCAAAGCGCAGGTTCAGCAGCTGCTCCATGCAGGCTTGCATGTCGTTGTGCGCGACGCGGAAGAAGTCGTCCATCTCCCACTGGTTGGCGAGCCGCCGCGTCTCCGCCAGGCACCACAGCCGGTAAGTGTGGATGGAGTGATCTGGAATGAAATGAAAATGAAAAATGAATTTATTCAGATAACAATTACATTGAAAAATGCTATACAGAAAGTAGACTTAAAAATTGTACTCTGAATAAGGGTTTTTGCAAATGCAAAATCCGATAGATGGCGTTACGTTGACGTCAGGTCCAACAACGAGTGGATTGGTTAAATTTGACGTATCATGTCAAAGTTATGTTATGAAACAACCAATGTCGTCAAAGTTGGACCTGACGTCAACGTAACGCCATCTATTGGATTTTGCATTTGCAAAAACCCTCATTGGCTAACTACTCATCATTGTCGGGTGAGAGACTTTAAAACCCCCAACTTCCAGAGCTACTAGCCACTACGTTACCGAGGCAGTAATTGTCCCCTAGGTATGTAGGTGCTATAGTGCATCAATTTAGTTCTGAAAATAAATGATGGCGCCACTGTCGCTTATGTTTTAGTGGTTGTAATCAATGGATAAGGTAGCCTCGTGATTTTCATGACTTAATTGATGACACTAACGACCTGCAAAATATAAATTAGGGATGCCCCTTTTGCTTACCCAGTCTGTGTAGTATTGGTATCTGTTCTACAATCGGCAGGTCTTCAATCGGAGCACCAAGGATGTAGTCCCAGGTGACTTCGCACTGGTTGTTGAGCGTCACCAGTTCTTGCAGCATCAGGGCGAAGCTTGCCCCTGATTCCGTACACTAGATAAATAAAAGGAATATTTTCATTATTTATAGACCTCAACAAGAATATTAGATAGTTGCCAGACGTTCTACTTTTTGCGGGACCATCCTGCTTTTGGTCCCGAATCCATTACTAATGAGGGTTTTTGCAAATACAAAATCCGATAGATGGCGCTACGTTGACGTCAGGTCCAACAACGAGTGGATCGGTTCCATTTTGACGTACATATCTTGTCATAATTACGAAGTTACGTACAAAACGACCAATGCCGTCAAAGTTGGACCTGACGTCAACGTAACGCCATCTATCGGATTTTGTATTTGCAAACACCCTCATTGAGCACTCTCAGGGTTCAATACCCTCATAACCAAATTAAAAATATTCCATACCTCAGTGATGTACAGCGATAACTCTGGATGGGTTTTCAGAGATGTCGCTTTTAAATTCGTTGTAAGGGTGGCTCTGAAATCGTACTACGATTTAGAATAATTACCTTAAATCCTATAATAATTCGGTTGATTATTGTCTAGGTATATTTTCATACCCAAAATGTTTATCCCAGGATGTAGTGGTCACATGACATCCCAATGCATCGGCCAGTATCCTCAATGTAGATAAAATCAATTCTGGGGTATCTAAAATATACATTTTGCAATTTTGGTAAATAGAGTACTTGACGATCTAGGTATCTAACTGTTAGTACAATGCCAATTACTTACTGTTGACATTGAAAGTACCAAACAACCACTCTCGCAGATTTTGACTAGTATTAGGCGATCTGTAGAAAAATTGTTTAGCTGATCAAAACATTAATATACCCGAATATCCGTATAAAAAGTAGATTTTCAATATTAACTCGTACCTTATAGCTAAAGGAAACGACGACCACCATAAAAGTATGTGTTCCAGGCAGCTCCCAACCTCACCCCACAATATATTTTGATAATACTCAGTCACTTTATGGGCTGCCTTTTTACTAGCTTGTATTCGGCCTAAAGAAAATTAAAGTAGAAAATCAATATGCGAACAAAAATTATGTTTTCTAGTGATTTTTTTGATAATTACCTGATTTTAGCTTCCTAATTCCGTTGGGTCCTAATAATGTAGCCGACATATTGGAAACAGTATCTAATAATATTTCTATGTACATTTCCTCGCTTTGCAGGATTCCATTCACATTTTCTGTAAAAGATATTTAAGTTTAGTATTAATAAGCATAATCTAAAATAAGAATCAACGGAAAAGTGCTCATACCTTCTAAGTAGTTAAAGAAAATGTTTCTTATACCATTGGCGTTAAGGTCGATTTCTTTAATTAATGAGGAAGAAAACTAGTCCGGTAGGGGCGCTGAGTATAAAGTTCGATCAATATGAAACCCTATATATTAAAATTTGGGTTGAAATTAGATACTTTAAAATGTATAACTTTATTTCTGGTATAGCAATTCTTTGCAATTTATTCTTAACTAAATATTGCACTTAGACATCGATGAGTTCAGGTGGGACTCGAACCCACCCTTCCACATTGTAAATGTATATCTACAATATTGATGAGACTATCGCCAGCTCATGGCGTGTTAAGCACTTACGAAATTCGTCGGCCTAGTAAGGGGTTCGGTTTGTATAATTGGTAGTACAGCCACCCGGACTGTGGAAGGTTGTGGGCTGAGTCCCACCTGAACCCATCGATGAATTTTTCAAGTGCATTATTTACTTTAAAATGTAGTTGTATCTACATACCCTCAGTATTGAACATGGTCTCCAGCACCCTCTCGTTGGTGAGCAGCGAGGCGTAGGTCACGTCGCAGTCGGACAGCTGCGCGTTGAGGATGTCGTTCAGCTTCTTGTTCTGCTTATTCTTCACCTCGACCAAGCTTTGAGCTTGCTTCATTTTCGCCTTTTTGTTCTCGATGAACGCTTCCCGTCGCTTCTCGACCGTCATGTCTCGAGAGATTGTTGAGGTTGGAGGGGTTATGTGTTTAGTTAAAGTGCTGGAATATATTGAATTTATTACATTATTCAAGATCCGAAAGTGTGAAATAAGTGTGCACAAAGGATCTCCTTTGAAAAAAGATTTGTTTGTGAATAAAGAAAAAAGTAACCATCTGTTGGGTTCCTTTGGGAAGCCCAACCACATGGTAAGTAAAATTCTTGTATTACATTACATAATGTACTGTAACATTGACATTTTATAGTATAAGCAGCATTGAGAAAATGTTGTAGGGCCAAAGATAAACATTAGAACTTACTGATAGATTTCTAAACTTTCTGCTGTGCTGGAACTGGATTCGTTATCTGAATTATCTTCAGGCTTGTATACTTTCACTAAGCAGTTAATCAATCGGTGGCAATTGATTTCGACTCTGCTCTTTGAAAGAGTCTGAAACAAAGAATTTTAGTTGTAATCCGAATATTGACATAATTAAAATTTGGCCTAATAATGGAAAGGCAAATTTTATAGTCAACGACAAAGCTTATAGGTAACCAGAAAAGACAAACACTTTCGCGAAATAACAGACATCCAGGGCCATCTATTGGTAAAACTTGGAACTTGAAACTAATAACAAAATTAGGGGAGGGCTAGTTAAGTATAACTAGTTAAAAACTTATAATTTAAAGAACTTTTTTTAATTATAATTTTAACAGAATATATTAATATTTTATTGGTAACTTACCTGAACAATTTTGGTGAGAGTGATACTCTTTGTTTCGCTAATGGTGTTTGGGTACGTGTTGCTACAAACGTTGAACTTTGCAGCGAAAGTCTTAGAACTTAATCCAATCAATTGATTGTATATTAATACTAAGCTGAAAAATACAACACGTCAATGATAATTATTATATCTGTAGGTTCCTAGTATCAAATTAGGAAATTTCAAAGTTTATACAGCCTTGTCTAGTATACTTAGTAGGCCTAGATTTTTTTTATTTTACTATAGGCCAACGCTTGACCATAATCGCACCTGATGGAAATGACGATGAGGTCTAGGATGCTACGCGCAATATAGCTATAGTAATCGGGATGCAATAGGTCAAACTAACATTTCGCCACTATCGTCTTTGACCTCAAGGTTACACTGCAGATTGAAGGGCGTATTAGAAGGTCATAGTAACTATTAAGTCCCTACCTATCCGGAACCACAACATTTGGCGTATGAGGCAGGGTCGCGCATAGGCTTTACGTAAACCAACGGCGAAACCTATGCGCGATATAATCGACCCTCAGCGCCATCTATTGGTGCAATTTATTCGGAACTAATATAGCCCCGAAACATAGTGAGGGCTGGCCAATATCTATACTATTTATAAAGAGGTTAATCTCATATTCCACGCCCGGGCTTATAGGTAAACCGAAAACACGAAACACTTGCGCGATACAATCAACGCCCAGTGCCATCTATTGGTTGACTGTGGAACTACTGTCCCGAAACGAAGTGAGGGCGGGCCACTAGTTGATAGATAAAGAGGTCATATTATGTCCTAAAGAGTCGTAACTACATAGATGCATACAGATGCTCACCTCAACGAAGACTCAATCATTTTCCTGGAGTCCTCCCTATGCAAGCAATTGCCGAGTATGGTCGTGATCAGCCCATTCACCGCCTGCAGCATTATGAACCGGCAGCCACACAGCTGGTCGAACACCTGGTCGTGCTTGCTCTGGATCAGTCTGCCGTCTTTCTTCAACCTTGCTAACTTTGGGTTCAATTTGTAGAATGACTTCACTAGTTTAGATAAATATTCTATTATTTGATCTAGCACCTGAAATCATTTAAGACACAAATTATAAATATCGACATTTAACATTAAGTAGTCTTTAAAAAATATCTGCGAGTCAGAAGCCTAATGGTGAATCACGATAAAACAAAATAAATAAATATTGAAGATTTTGTAAAAAAAATATTTTACGACAGACAAGCATTTGACCTCGATCACACCTGATGTTAAGTGAAGATAGGTCTAAGGTCAGGATGAGGTATTGATATTCTAACACAAGCGAAGATTAAAGGATTTACCTGTATATTAACCAACTCCAAAATATAGCTACGATTCGACAGCGAATGGCTGGTACTCTTCCCCTGAGAGCCTTTCCACTTATTGTCCAAGTCTAAGATGACTTTAGTGACAGCGTAACATATGGCCTGCATCTCCCTGCCGTGGCTGAACGCCTCCTCCTCCTCGGTACTCTCTTCACTTATCCATTTCTTACTATTCACTTTGATTGCTGTCATTGTTCTCTAATATCTTAGAGTATCACTTTTTAAGATTTTCAAGTAAGCATTTTATCATACGGGAATTTAAAATATCAGTTTTTTAAAGCTTAAAATTTACGAATACCTAACAGTAGAGCCGAAACAAGGCAAAACCTAAGATCATTTTGCTCTCATAGGCAAGAGAATTTACAATCGCTGCAAATTTAGAGACTTCCTACTTATAAGACTACGAAAATAAAGGTAAATAAAAACGTATGAAGAGAGGCGAGTTGTGTTAACTGGTAGGGTTCATTGTGGCGACTGGGCCGCAGCGGCATTGTATGGACAAAATCGATGTAGGTATACGGGCGACGTCGGTGCCAGGCGGCTCCTCGACTCTTGTGAACAGCTTGCGGATTACTGCCGTTAAAGTTTTTTTACTGCTGTTCAAACTCGACCTTCAATTTACGAGGGGGTTAATTGTTTGTAATTTTCGAACCCGATACGCGTGTTTTCGACGTTCGTGGATTGAAGCTAGGCCTTTATTATTTTCGGCAAGACATTAAGTGGTAGGTACCTAAACGATAATAATAATGCATGCCCTCTTTTGGCAAAATACATCATTTTATTTTCAATGGTAGGCTGTTTTTTTTGTAGAAATCAAATTTAATGCAGTTTGGCCATCCATACAAGATAGATCAAAAGAGACCCAGCCACAGGTTAGATAACTGTTACTAAAAGAGTAAAATTCCTACATCCGATTCTCACCTTTAATGTCAAACATCTTTAAGGTGCGAATAATGTGAAGATATTTTGAACAGAAGAATACTTGTTACCCAATATGCTGGCCATATCTGTCCAGGTTTTAGAGGCACAATAATGGTACCCTTTTATTTACCAAGATCAAAAGTTAAATTGAATCGTCTTTATCATAATGGCAATTCCAACACAAAGCAGCAACTAAATTGTCCATAAAAGCTTTGAATTAGCTACATACATGTTCGTGACTTTCGCGCATCGTCACGGTGTCACGCAGAAAATTTAATAGCATGCCTAATTTTATGATGCGTAATAAAACATTATAGTGTCGTAACATTTACGTCATCGGGTTTGTGTCACCTTAAAATGGATATTTCCATTTTATTTTAGTAGGCCAGGAAGGCCATAGCAATACTTATTATATTGAAGCTTCAAATAACGGAGTACCTACCTACAAAATATCTGGCCTGCTTTAAAGTCATGATCAGGGGTCGGGATAGGTAAGACTATACTAGTAGGTATTTACATAACATTTTTGATGGCTCATAACATGGAACATGTTGACGACACCGAATTTTAATTCCGAAAAACTAAGATTTCTTATACTACGAAATACCACTTCTTTTTCCACAAAATATCGTTGCTGCATTTAAAACTTACTCCATTGTAATTGACGGGGTAATTACAAAAACGAGTTTTTAGGAATTAAAATGCGGCAGTATTAACTGCGTCAAGTTATTTTATACAGTTTACCTATTCCAATCCCTGGTCACGATATATAAGTACTAAAAGCTGTCTCGTAGCGAAACCGTACCGCAGATAATGCAAATTTATTTTTTCTCGTGCATCACCGTAATATTTAGAGTAGGTATCGATTATACGGCGGCATAGAGAATACATAAATCAAGATACCGCATTAGCATATAATCGATTATGAAGCGGGGAGATAACCAAAGTAGGTACATTTTCATAAGTGAGGTCAAGGCTTTGCCAGGGCGCCCTCGGCGGATAGACCAAAGTTATGTAACATTTTCGTCGTAAATAGCATAAATATGTATTACAAGTCTTATAGAAGCGCCAATTCCACTTAACAAGGTTGAAATACTGATATCGATACGCGCCAGGCATTATAAATTGTCTGCTTCGAAGAACGCTTTAGTATAGTCAGCCGCGGAATAATCATGCTTTTACATTCTTATTAGTTATTTTACAAGTTTTAGACAGTTATTAAATGTGATTTTACATATAAATAACTGATCTTTTGTTTTATGTGGCAAATAAGTAAGTAATTTAAGTACCCTAATAGCTTATTATGACAATGTACCATCTGTTATTACCTACTTATATCAAATAAATTAAACATTTTCTACCTAGAAGTTCGATTATTCGAGACACTCTCATAAAATTACTTAGGTATACTAAATAAATTTTCCTTAAATACAGAAATATCACAGGTCATTTAGAAAAGTCTAAAAATAGGATAACAAAAACACTTAGTTAATGTACAGTTGATATCTTTAATTTCGTAGAAACAATATGATGCGTTTAAAATAATAACTTTATTTCATTCGCAAAAAATTAGCTAACATTCAAATTCATTTACAAAGGCGATAGGAAGAGAATATCACAGTAACTTAAATACATTTCTCTTACAAGGTACCTACATATTTGGAAAGTACTACCAAGTAACAATACTTCATGAGTTGTTTAGAAAGAGAACAAATATCTTCTTACAAGTTGGAAATAAGTACGAAGTAATTTCGATTATAGATCTCAACAGCGACGGGAGACCTTTGGATAAAATGCTTCATTCAGAAAAACCCGTAAAAATTTGTTGAAGCGTATGAAGCGATGATGGTATTTTTACGAAAAAAGAGCTTGTAGTGAGTGTAATAACTACACATTGCTGATACAAAAGAGGTAGATAAAATAATATTCAAAAGTTAGACTAAATTTGAAATGTCAATAGAAATTTCGTCAATTAACTTCAAGTAGAAGTCCAGAGTCCAGATGTCCAGACAAACATGAACCAGCAGTTATAAATTGTTAGAGAACAATTGTTGCATAACTTTGTCTAACAAATTACTTTGCAAAATGACATGTTATAGCAAATATTACACAGTTATCAAGTTACAATGTTTTATAACTGCAGTGTGGAGCGGAGGACCTTTAATGTACGGTGGCCAGCACATCAAGTTACTACAATCTGTTAAATTTCTTCAATCGAACCTCACTTTTATGTCAAACGTGTTTGGTTCAATATCAACTGAGGAAATTTGACAGATTGCAGTAACTTGATGTGCTGGCCACTGTACCTTGAGTGATAGTCAGGTCAACACATCGTCGACATCAAAGTTAAAATACCTTTGTAAAAATCGGCAGTCGCTACAATTTCCAGTGAGACGAGAATACAAATACGAATTTTCCTCCTAGCTAAATTTTATAGATAGATCCTCCTAGATATTTTTTTAAAAATTTGGAACTAGATCAACGTCATAACTGCCTTTATTTGCCAAACTTTTCAGTTGATTACAAGATCTTTACATGTTTATTGCTCGTATGATCTCAAATAACATGGAAGGTCTGATCACCCCTTTAGGTATTCTCAATAAAGGGCTAAGTAGCACTTCTCATAGCATCGCAACCAGGAAAATCGTGACGTCATGCAACATGGAAGCGTGTAGCGCTAGTAAATATGAAATGTCAACAAGAGTAACATTGGGGCAGTGCATATATCATTGGGCTGCGTGCGTCGTGGTGTCATTTAGGGCGCCGCCTCGACACGAACCGATGATGGATTGCGACTTTTGTTTTCCATTACATTTTACTGCCGATTGTCACGGCATCAGCAAAGGACTGTTTATCTTTTCAAAGTGTATCATACAACACTATACTTGGTTATTTGATATAAATATTATTATCGTTCAAAATAAATCGTAGCTATATGAGCTGATATCCGTATTAATTTCGTATAGGATCTTAGAATATTCTTCGGTAAGAAAGCATAAACGGCACAAATATCTCATTGATGAGTAAAATAAGTGGGTATAATTATGAAATTGGTGCAGATCATAAATAACGTATTGTTACTTAATATCATGCAATTCTTGAAATGTTACACTGGCAACCAACGTAATTACTGCTTGTAGTTGCACGATCACTAAGAAATGGGACTGTACTAGATTTGTATGCTACTCCTGTGTTGAATAAAAAAACGGATATACGAAATAAGATACTTGAGAAATTTTGTAAGTAAAATATTTAAAAACCAATACTCGGTTGAAATAAAAGTAGGTTATTAAAAATATTAAGTATTTTCTGAAAAATATTTTAGAATTATTAATCTTTAAAGTAAAAAATCGCATTTTTTTTAATACCGAAGGCAAGGTAGATAGAACAGTTGAGCTTGTTTTTTTTTTTAAATTTTAAACATTGACCCAATTGTCACCTAATGTGATCTAACGTTAATCTTAGCTTAAAACTGATGTTGTTACTTTTATTTACCACTTTTACAAAAGTGACAGCATCATTTTTAAACTTTAGTCTCCGTTTTGTAATAAGGGGGTGAAAGTCTTACACCCGCTGCTTGTTTAACAAAGTTTTTACAACCTTCACCGAAATATTGTCCATTTAAACTAGTTACCTTACCTATATCAAACAACGCCTTTATAAACAGTGCATGAAAATACATGATTTAAGCAATTTCTATAAATTCAATCAACACTTCAAGATCAAGAAACATTCACAAAACTTTGTTATTAGAATAAACTTCTTACTACTTCGCGCGACATTTAAAAAGGCCCCTCTTTGCCATTGGATCGATTTAACTCACTAATTCCACTAATAAGGTATTGTCTACATGACGCATCAATCGTACAAAAACATACAGGAGAAAGGCAATTGTTATTATATATTAAAAATATATGTATTTACTGCATCAAAGTTTTTCATAATTTAACACCATTTGACTATTGTTACACTATATTTGTTTCAAAATGTCTATTCTTTAAGCCCAGTTATTAGTGCCTAATACACAACACGGATCAACAAACATGCAATCCAAATTATAAATATAATCATTAAAGCGAAATATAAAGCGATATGTTCCCGATAAAACGTTTCTATATACGGACCGTATACTACTCTACACACCCATATGATTGCTTTTCTTTGATATGACCTACTTACTTAACAACCAACTAGCCCAATCATTCATAACTAACACCCCAATGTAATAAAAGAAATCATTAAGTGACAGGAAAGTTAAAAACGTTTGCCGTTATCATCATCCGTAAATTATAAAGCTTACAAAATAACAATAGCACCTACATTAAAATTACCTAAAACAAATAACATAAACTGGGGCAATAATAACAAATAATGTAACAATCCATTTTGATTACTATGAGTTCATTTAGTGGCAAAACTTATTTATCCCTGTAACTAAATAGCAGTTCTGTATTTCACAAATATAAACTTCAAAGTCAGAATGACTTTAAAACAATAATCCATAATGTATAATAGCCTTTTAAAACATCGCAACAAACAACTGTACAAGTATTACATGTTAACAAACTAGCCTACGTTTTTGATATCGACAAAAATAATCATTTATCAATTAAATCTTCACTACATCTACACACGGAACGTAGCTCAGTGCTAATATCAAACTTAACAATCTGTTTAATATTGCTCCGTTACATTTTAGAAGCCCAATATTTACATGAGAGATAACTTTAACTTACGAGTGAACACACAGCGTTTGTCGGCGGCGGCGCGCGAGCCAGCGAGTCAGTCCGGCATGTCTATGCTGGTTACAGGCACTACTGGTTTCAAAGGTTCGTTTTTCTTCTGGTTCTTATGGGACTTCTTGGTGTCCTTGACCTTGCGGCGCGGGTCGTCGTCGCGGTAGGGCTCGTGCGGCGGCGCCTCCGCGCGGCTGTTGTTGTACGCGATGTTGGCGTACTCCTGCAGCAGCGGGAACACCGACAGCAGGAACTGGCAGAAGTCTTTCCTTATCCCGAACCACCCTAAACACACGGTCAGTCAGAACTATTCCAATGGAAAATCAGATGTTTTTAAACTTTCGCGTTGCATTATACCAATACTTGATATAAACGGGACTAAACGTGAGATAGCGGACTAGACCGCTTGTGACCACGGCCGTTGTATCGCAGTCGAAACGTCAAGAAGTATTGTGCTGTGCGTCAGCACAGTGCTAATATTATTAGCACACGGGACTAAACGCAAGGATATTTAAATGTAAAATTAATTAATTTTTTTGTTTATGTAAAGTATTCAGATAAATAGATGCCATTTTGACATCTCACATCAAAAATAACCAGTCCCCGTGTAGATAGACCTAAGTTCTACAGTACGCTATCTAACGGAATTTTCACACGTGATAGCCCCCATTTGATATGTCATATGTTTTATTTGTGTCGAATTAGACTGGGAAAGTTTAGTTAATGATATCAAGTTGACATTATCAACTTCACAAGAAGAGGAAACAAAATTCATGTTGGTAAAATAATATGCAGTTTTAATTAAATTCTGCCAACATGCACTTGTGTAGTGGGACTATATGGGCCGATTTAATGAATTTTCGTAATTATTGATCGTCGATTGGAGTTCAATTAATTTGTATTTAGTTACGTCGATTTTGAGTTTATCGCGTAAAGTTTACATTCTGAAATGTAGAACCTTAGGTGTGTAGTAAACCAATTGATACTTACATTTGTTACCGCCCTTGGAACTGAAGGACATGATAATCAAGGTAGCGTAGCTGACGAATAGAGGACTCACTACTACTGTGTACGACAACGCCAGGCCATCGTCTAGCTTGTTCGTCAACAGCACCTGCCGGGAAACCAACACGTTACATAACAGCAACTTCTAGCCCTGATCCCAGGTGTCTGGGGTCGACACTGAGTGTCTTCTACTTACATTTCGACAGTGAAGTGCCAATACCTGCTATCAAACATAAATTTTTCGACAATGTCTATGGCATTAACTTGTTAGATAGCAGGTATTGGCACATAACCGTCGATTTGTACTTATCGTTCAATAGGTTAAACATAAGCACAAGTAGCACTGTTTTCGAGAGTACCCGCAAAGCTGCAGTCTGCCGTGAGTGGCGTCGAATCACCAAGATAATCACATGACTACTACAATAATATGTACATGGATACTCAACATGATCCACAAAATGATGACCACGACCACTCTGGCAAGAGTGTACGACTAAGAAGAAGTAAACAATATTTTGTAGGATATTTAAACTTCTCAAATCATAGTTGAGTCCTGTATATACTATGAGTTATTCTGTTGGATATGAGCCAAAGTTTTAGGTACTAGGTACCAAATCTTAATAATTTAGGATATCTTGTTAAATGAATCTTGATGTATGTACATCTGAGTCAAGATACAAGTAACATGATAAAATAGATAACTTATGCAACTCACTCAGTAATCCAATGTTTTTCTACATACAATGAAGGAGATAATGATAACTTATTGCAAACACTTCTGCTGGAAGAATGAAAGTTTTTTACGTAACAATGGCTCTGCAATATAGTGATTTTGTACCGTTGCTATGGCGCTGTTAAAACAAGGATTTGAAGAAAGGGAAAGTCATGGAGTGAGTGGGCTCGATATAAATAGTCAATGTACAGTTTTTGAATTTACCGGGACGTGATTTCAGGGTCCTGGGTGGGGACCCGGGTCGAGCAAAACGTATGTTTCGAGTTTTGCAAACATAGCTTGGGTTTGTGATCATCGCCAATCCGCATTAGACAAGCGCGGTTAAGAAGCGAGGACTTTTAATTTGAGGGCCTTTGCCCTGCAGTGGGTTACAATTTTGGTTTGGTTAACTATAGTAAACTTTTTCTTTTTATAAAGGCAACATTTTTGACAGTGTAAATGTCCTTCCGATCCGAATTTTCATTGCTGAGGCTATTACAAGCCCCGACACGAATCTATAGCGGTCGGCGGTAAGTAGTGGGTAGTTTTGCGTACTTTTAAAATAGTTCACATCATACTAAAATTGATTCACGCGCACTCAAGGTAATTGTTAGAAATTCGTGTCAGGGCATGTATAAAGAGTAACTTTATAACTTACCTGAAACACTAATATGGGCACGACGGTGAAAGTATACGCCAATGCCGAGTTGAAGCTGGTGCGCCTCTGCTGGATGTTTATCTCGGGCGTGCGCAGCAGGATGCCCGCGAAGATGATGCTGTACAGCACCCCTGGAAGTTATGATGACTTAAGCACCTCACAATCCTTGAACTACAATCATACATTATCGAGATCTACTAAAGATGATGTTTTTAATGCATTTTATAACAATGCGCTCTAGGTTTGTGTTTCTAGAGATAAAGTCTAAGGGCCGTCGTCAGTTGTACCCTGTCCGGTATCTACTGTACATCTGCAGCAGCAATTCAATAATCAAAGTACAGTAAACAGATGATGAGGGACTCTTAGATATAATTTTAAAAAGCTATAAAATAATCTTAACTGTGTTTTTACTTAAGAATAAATTGCATAGTATTGCTATAAAAAAATCTGATTAGAACAATAAGCTAAATATTTGGAATTGTAAAAGAATTTACAACAGTGGTGCTGGTAGTACTAAACTGTTAACAACATTTATTAAATGAAATAAAAATGGTAACCAGCTGTATTGCCAGTCCAAAGTCAATGCATATTACATAAATCAGCCACTTGAATCGATAAAACTGTCATGGCTTATTAAATTTGGATGAAGTGTCCACTCCTGGTATGATACTTAGAAGTTGTTTTCTCTCATACCATCATTTTAGATTGAGCAACTGCAAATAAAAACTAGTTTCATATTTGACTACATCTCATTTATTATTTTTATAAAAAAACGAATCCAAGCAAAAATCAAAAGCAAGAACTTAAAATATAATAATATTCGAATGTAAAAATCTCTTAAGGCGAAGGGTACGGCACTCTAGCGCCGCCAATTGATTTTTTATAGCTGCTAAGTCCGGAGTGCCGTACCCTTCGTCTTAAGTAAAAAAAACTATAAAATTAAGTACCATCAAAGAGTAGGTATAAAAAGTCTCAAAATTTAACTTGTCTAAAAAACAACATGTAACAAAGCCCATAACACAATAATTATGAAACGAAATTGTATATGTGAACACTAGTATTAGTAAAATGTTAAAAAGCAATACATACACTCACCTACTAGGCTGAGACACATTAGTATCCACAAAGGCACAAACACCACCTCCCAGGACCAGTTGATAAAGTCATCCAGCTTCAGTGCCAAGAATATGAACTGAAGGATATTTACAGCACAGAACAACTCCAACTGAAATAACATCATTTGCATCATTACCATCTATCTCGGTAATCTTCATCATTTTGGCTATAGAGAAAAAATCCCAATGTTTTATTGTAGCGTATAGTTTTAGAACTAAATTATGGTTTCATGAAACTCTATATAATAAAATGTTCTTAGTTCAAAAATAGCTATCATAAAATTTATATTATTTCACCATAAAATAATCGAAATTGTAAGTTGATCAATTTCCTATGAAATAATACAACTTTGGAAAAATAACAAACTGTAGTAAAAGTGAAATATTAAAACGTCTTAGGTTTATTTCATTTTCAAAACCAAAATTCATCTATTTATTTTATAGTGACAGATATATTTTTTAATTACTTAAATTAGTTATGTACTTGTTTCACTGGATCTTTAAATAGATGAAGCCGCTCTTATTCTACATATACCTAGTCTTGCCATAAGTTTTGTCCCAACTTATATGAGGATATTTAAAAAAAACTAATATGGAGGTAGTACTATTATTTGATGTCCAATTAATAAGTAAGTTTTATACTATTCATTTCGCTGTAACAAATCGCTGTGTAAACATGGAGTGGGGCATCACAGAGAATCGAATCGCAGTGATTGCGTTACACAAATGTAAGAAAACTGCAGTCGAGATTTTCAAGTTGTTAAAACCATTGAAAATAACGCAGAAATTAGTTTACCGGACCATTAAGCGTTACAATGAGTTGTCTTCTGTCAATGATAGGCCAAGAGCAGGTCGATCTCGTACAATAAGCACACCAGCAGCTATCAAAGCCATTTGGTAGGGCATGTCTTACGAAAGGGGTGCCAAAGCTCCAAACAAGGGGTGAAAACACGAGCAATTAACTACCAAAGTGATATTTTAGAGAAGATAGTGAAGCCAGTAAGTAACACTTTTGCTGGTAAACAATGGATATTTCTGCAAGATTCAGCACCACCCCACAAAGCGAAATCAACCCAGCGCTGGTTAGACCAAAATTTAACGGATTTCATTGCGTCTGAAGATTGGCCTATATTTTAGAGGAGAAGGCCTGCTCAAAACCTCATCGAAATATCGAGTTGCTAAAAGCAAAGTGAAGGTAGCCGCCTCGATACCATTGGATGTGATTTGTGCAGCCATAGATGAATGACCAGGACGTTTGGAGAAATGTGTAAAGGCTAAAGGAGGACATTTTGAATAATTTTAACATTTGTATTTGTAATAATCTATATAGTCAAACATTTAAAATAGGTACATGCTTTTAAAATTTCTTTAATTTTTTTTTTCACTAGGCATGTTTATATGAGGGACAGAATTCATGGCACGACTATGTATATACATTTAAAAATTTGCTATGAAGCAACATAAAGTAATTACCTCATAACTACGATCATGTTTCACTGACCATATACAGATAGCTATTGAAACTATACTAATGAAGATCAATGGTATAAAGACCAGAATCCAAATATGGCGTTTGGTGGTCAACTGGTCACAAACAAGTAGTTCAAACATCAATAGGATTAAATGTATGGCAAGACTGATCAGCATAGCTTTGTAGTGGATGTATGCCTCACCCTCCAATCTGGAAAAAACATACAGAATAAAGAGCATTAAAATGCTATTTACGTGATGTGAACTTAACCTTAGTAAACTAAGGTAACAATAAAACTTTTTATATTCTCTTAAAATTGTAAAACTATTAAAATAAAAAGTAAAGTGGTGCTCATTGCCCCCAATTTGTGGTAGAAAATAAACATTTTTTTTATTTATTATTTTAATTAATAACTAAACAAAAAAAATATTATGTAGTTCTATATCAATGCATAATGAGATCATCCATATGGATAACACATACCTGAAATGAGGGTACTGCCACCAAACGTAAGTGCCCACTGTAGCCCCCAGTACAACAAGAAATTTCCACACCCATATGGGAGTGAACACAGCCCAGTATGACCATGTTATGGAGTTATCTAACTTTAGAGCTAACAACGCCGTGAATATCAGTAGACACGTATGAACGACGAATTTACTGCAAGAAAAGCATTTCATTATTGTCAATCACCATCATAAGTACATACTCAGCAAATGCAATGCATATAAGTTTAACATACCTAGGATTGAAATCCTGAAATAGTGTTTGTAAATTCATTGCCATGCACATTCGACCTACAATTTTTTACCATTTCACTTCAATAACAACTGGTTTTTAATCACTTTAAAACAGCTGTACTAAATCACAACCGAGGCGAAAAAACATTAATACTTTTGCAATAATTTGGACGCCGAATTTGAACTACTTGGATCTTAACATGTTAGTATTAAATTTAATAAAGATTATAAGTGTTTAAACAGTTGTTCATTTATCTAAATATTATCGGAATTATAATAAAATTCACATAAAACTGATCAACATTCTCTGATCGCTTCGCAGAGGGCAAACAAAATGTCATTTGACATGTGTTTATTTTAACGTTCAATAATAAGTCCAAAACACAATTTCACCAATCACCACATTATAACCTTTACACCGGATGTGGGGTGATTTTCCCAAAAAGTTAATTCCAACTTACTAGAACCATAAAAAAGCTTGCATTACTTGTCTCTGATCTGATCATTTTCTGTCTGTCTGTCACTGCCCATTGACTTAAATATATGGACCGGGCCTATTGTCCTATACAGAAATCAGTTATACAAATACCATGCTTGTCGACGTGGAATTCTCAAAACTATTGTTCTCTCTATCTAACTCAGCCTTGATTCCATAAGTGGAAAGAGATGACACTATTTCATTCAGCTCTATAATCGGAAAAATTTTCATTTGACAACCACGTTAATGCCTAATGCGGCCAAAAAGCCATGTTTAGTTACAGTTTTCTGAAGTACATGAAGTGTCAACTCACCGTTTCTTCCGACAAAAATAACTAATAATTTCTTTTCTTTTGAGAACTCGTTGTCCACATTACACAGGAAAGTGCAGATATGTAATCTTATGTGCAGACAACATGTTAGCTGGAGGCACGAAAGTATAGCGATGACCGTTATTTTGCGCACTTTGAAAAAAGAAGACTTTCTATCAAAATTGGTTTCTGCGCACTCAAGGTCATAACTACACTTTCTTGCCTCGGAGTATAAAACATGTTTTTACTAGGTACAATTTTATTATCGCTTAAAAATCTTGAATTTTCTTTTGTCAAAGCATGCCTATCCGCTTACGAGCGGCTAGGGCACGTACTTTTTCAGAACAGATACTGTTCGGATAAGCGGTCGTTCGGTTAAGCGACGTTCGGATAATCGACGCTCCACTGTAGTACTATTATTTGATGCCCAATTAATAAGTAAGTTTTATACTATTCATTTCGCTGTAACAAATCGCTGTGTAAACATGGAGTGGGGCACCACAGAGAATCGAATCGCAGTGATTGCGTTACACAAATGTAAGAAAACTGCAGTTGAGATTTTCAAGTTGTTAAAACCATTGAAAATAGCGCAGAAATTTGTTACCGGACCATTAAGCGTTACAATGAGTTGTCTTCTGTCAATGATAGGCCAAGAGCAGGTCGATCTCGTACAGTAAGGACACCAGCAGCTATCAAAGCCATTTGGTAGGGCATGTCTTACGAAGGGGTGCCAAAGCTCCAAACAAGGGGTGAAAACACAAGCAATTAACTACCAAAGTGATATTTTAGAGAAGATAGTGAAGCCAGTAAGTAACACTTTTGCTGGTAAACAATGGATATTTCTACAGAACTCAGCACCACCCCACAAAGCGAAATCAACCCAGCGCTGATTAGACCAAAATTTAACGGATTTCATTGCGTCTGAAGATTGGCCTCCCGCGAGTCCTGATCTTAATCCTTTGGATTATTGCTTATGAAATATTTTAGAGGAGAAGGCCTGCTCAAAACCTCATCAAAATATTGAGTCGCTAAAAGCAAATTTAGTGAAGGTAGCAGGCTCGATACCATTGGATGTGATTCGTGCAGCCATAGATGAATGGCCAGGACGTTTGGAGAAATGTGAAAAGGCTAAAGGAGGACATTTTGAATAATTTTAACATTTGTAATAATCTATATAGTTAAACATTTAAAATAGGTACATGCTTTTAAAATTTTTTTTTTTTTTTTTTCACTAGGCATGTTTATATGAGGGACAGAATTTATGGCACGACTATGTATATACATTTAAAAAGTATTTAATTTGCTATGAAGCAACATAAAGTAATTACCTCATAACTACGATCATGTTTCACTGACCATATACAGATAGCTATTGAAACTATACTAATGAAGATCAATGGTATAAAGACCAGAATCCATATATGGCGTTTGGTGGTCAACTGGTCACAAACAAGTAGTTCAAACATCAATAGGATTAAATGTATGGCAAGACTGATCAGCATAGCTTTGTAGTGGATGTATGCCTCACCCTCCAATCTGGAAAAAACACACAGAATAAAGAGCATTAAAATGCTATTTCGTGATGCGAAGTAAACTAAGGTAACAATAAAACTTTTTATATTCTCTTAAAATTGTAAAACTATTAAAATAAAAAGTAAAGTGGTGCTCATTGCCCCCAATTTGTGGTAGTAAATAAAAAAATTTTTTATTTATTATTTTAATTAATAACTAAACAAAAAAAATATTATGTAGTTCTATATCAATGCATAATGAGATCATCCATATGGATAACACATACCTGAAATGAGGGTACTGCCACCAAACGTAAGTGCCCACTGTAGCCCCCAGTACAACAAGAAATTTCCACACCCATATGGGAGTGAACACAGCCCAGTATGACCATGTTATGGAGTTATCTAACTTTAGAGCTAACAACGCCGTGAATATCAGTAGACACGTATGAACGACGAATTTACTGCAAGAAAAGCATTTCATTATTGTCAATCACCATCATAAGTACATACTCAGCAAATGCAATGCATATAAGTTTAACATACCTAGGATTGAAATCCTGAAATAGTGTTTGTAAATTCATTGCCATGCACATTCGACCTACAATTTTTTACCATTTCACTTCAATAACAACTGGTTTTTAATCACTTTAAAACAGCTGTACTAAATCACAACCGAGGCGAAAAAACATTAACACTTTTGCAATAATTTGGACGCCAATTTGAACTACTTGGATCTTAACATGTTAGTATTAAATTTAATAAAGATTATAAGTGTTTAAACAGTTGTTCATTTATCTAAATATTATCGGAATTATAATAAAATTCACATAAAACTGATCAACATTCTCTGATCACTTAATTTTGCTTCGCAGAGGGCAAACAAAATGTCATTTGACATGTGTTTATTTTAACGTTCAATAATAAGTCCAAAACACAATTTCACCAATCACCACATTATAATCTTTAAACCGGATGTGGGGTGATTTTCCCAAAAAGTTAATTCCAACATACTAGAACCATAAAAAAGCTTGCATTACTTGTCTCTGATCATTTTCTGTCTGTCAGTCACTGCCTGACTGAAGTTGTCAATGTCATTGAAATAGATTGGTTTTCTCTCAGGTTTTTCGGGACTGAGCAAGTAGCTATTTTAATCAGCAAATTGTCTAAAAATATTTAATAAACATAAGCTTTACAGTATTTAAATTCTGTGTTGACAAGTCTGATTTATTAAAAAGTGATAAAAATGGCATCTCCTTCTCCAAAATCACCAGAACAAAACGAAAAAAGTAAGCAATATGACCGGCAACTTCGGTTGTGGGGAGATCATGGTCAAGCGGCTCTTGAAAATGGACATATCTGCCTAATTAATGCTACTGCATTGGGTACTGAAATAATAAAATCTATAGTTCTGCCAGGCGTCGGATCTATTACTATTGTAGATGAAAATACCGTCAACGATGAAGATATCGGTAGCAACTTTTTCTTAGAAAGTTCAAGTAAGGGCTTAAATAGAGGCTCTGAAGCATTACGTTTATTATTAGAATTAAACCCTGCTGTCCAAGGTCACGCTGTACAAGAACCGCCAGATCAAATACTTCAAGAGAACCCTGATTTTTTTAAGTCATTCAGTGTAGTTATTGCTACAGCACTCAGTGAGAAAATTGTTCAAGATTTAGCACAACATTTATGGGACGTTAATATTCCTTTTATTCTGTGCCGCTCTGTTGGATTTTTAGGATCATTTAGGATACAGATTAAAGAGCATGCTATTGTTGAAACACATCCTGATAATGAGCAGGTAGACTTGCGCTTGGATGTTCCATTTCAATCCTTAGCAGATTATTTGGATGCATTTGACATAGAGGCAGTAGATCTCAAGGATCATGGACACATTCCCTGGATTGTTATTTTATATAAAGCTGCACAGAAGTGGCAAACTTCTAATCCTAAGTGCTGGCCAATGAGCAGGAAAGAGAAAAATGAAATAAAAACTATCATACAAGAATTCATCAGAAAGGATGAGAATGGTGTACCTATAAATGAAGAAAATTTTGAAGAAGCATTGAGAGCAGTGAACACTGCTCTTCTTCCTACATTTTTACCTGTCAAAATTCAGGAACTGATGTACTGTAGTTCTGCTACAAATCTAAACAAAGATAGTTCTCCATTCTGGATAATGTGCTCTGCTCTCAGAGGGTTTGTTGAAGCTGAAGGCAAGGGAAAACTTCCTGTTAGAGGTGTGCTTCCTGACATGACCGCATCAACAGAACTATATGTCAAACTTCAAAACATATACCGGACTCAAGCTGCTATGGATGCAGAAATAGTTTATAGAAAGGTGCAGCAAATTGTCACACAGCTCCACTGTGATAGTATTAGTGAAGCTGATGTAAAGTTGTTTTGTAGGCATGCTCATGATTTGCATCTGATCAAAGGCTCAAACATAGCTACAGAATATCAACTGGGTGGGTCTGTTGCATCATATATTGCAAGGTATCTAGAAGAGCCTGATGTGATGATGGTGCATTACATCTTATTGAGAGCTTCAGAGATATTTCGTTCAGAACATTGCAGAGCTCCGGGTGACTGGGAACCAGAGGCTGACATTGCTAACTTAAAAACATGTGTTACTAAATTGCTAAGTGATATATCTTGTTCACCTTTCCCAAAAGATGACCATATACATGAAATGTGTCGTTATGGAGGAGCTGAAATACACAGTGTGTCAGCCTTTTTAGGGGGTTGTATAGCTCATGAAGCCATAAAAATTGTTACCAAACAGTATAAACCAGTGAATAATACATTTATTTATGATGGTTCATCCACCAACACTGCAACCTTTACATTTTGAAGTGAAGATAACAATAAAACTGTGCACAGATCAGAATTTGTTTCATTTATGCATACCATTTAAATTATTATTGGGATTATTAGAGTTAAATAATACAAGAATCTAGAAGATGTTTTGAACACTATTTACTATCAATTCACTCAATGTCTCCAGATTTCACAATACAAATTAGTATTAATATAGAATTGATAAATTTCAGTCAGAAAATTCTTATTATATCTGTGACAAAAACTACAAAGTGAAGGGTGAAAATGTAAATAAACACTGACTACAATTTAATTCTTCAAAGTTGTGTATTTTTGCATGGATATTAACCATTTATATAATGTTATATTCAAGATATAAAAGTAATTAGGGGAAAATATTTCATTAACAATTTTCAACACATAAATTACATAAAATAAACATATCACATGACTAAAATAATTGAAACAAACTATACATTTGGCTAAAATCCTCATGGCAATAGAAGCTTACCACATAACAACAGTAGGGATCACTTTATATGTAAAGTATGCTTGAGACTGTTAGCCTCCACAAGTATAATAACACAACATTGAGAATTTCCCATTAGTTACCTACATATTTCACCTTAACCATAATTTCAATCGCAACGCATCTACACCATTAAGGTAATATCGAAATAAGCGTTTGTCCCGCACAAAGCCCAAATTTTCATATAACTTCAGAGCAGGTTTATTTGTGATTTCTGTTTCTAATACCACTTCATCAGCATTATCATTGATCATAGCCTGAAACGAAACAATAAACACAGGTTAGTAAGAGAGAAAGGTTAATTATAGTATTTTTTACTCATGTTTTGAATTAATAATTTTTTTATACCTGTATTGCTTTTCGGACTAGTCTAGATCCAATCTTTCTCTTCCTGTACTTTTCATCCACTGCCAGCATAGCTATATAACCCCTCTTGACAACATTGCGATGCATATCTAACTTACAAACAATGGCACCTATGCAAGTCCCTTCGTGAGTTGCTAAGAAGCAAAGCTTAGGCCAATTGTGTATAAAATATCTATAAGTATAGATCGAATATGGTTCTGATAAATCTTTTTGTATAAGTCGCATAATTTCTGGCATTTGAAGCTCAGATTCATACGATATAATATCTATGTCATCTCCAGGTGCTTCTTCGTGCGTCTCGCTGTTGGCAACAATATCAACAGCGTTTTCACGAGGGTACCTGGTCAAATGTGGTGTGGAGTCAGTCTCCTTGTCTTGTTCACTGGCAGCTTCTTTACACTGTACACTATTTACATCGTTCGAAACTTCACTTACTACGTTGGCTTGAGCTTCAGGTTTAACACTTGAGTTATTGGAGATTTCGTTCTTCAAGTGATCACTTGTTCCATTGGTTAGGTTACTATTATTAAAATTGTTAATATGCAGGCTGTTGGCTAAAACTTCGTTCAGCTTCTCCTGATCCAATATGCGTAAATCTTCAGTCGTTTCAGATGGATCTTTGGCCTTTTTGCTTTTATTTTTCGAATTCGTATTCATCTGACTGCATTTAATGCTTTGTACATTTCCATCGGCTACTTGATGCATATTGGTGTATTTCTACCTATTTTATTTACACATTCACACGATTATAAGCTCATATAAAATCCAATAAAAGCTTTTACGATGATACATACATTCTTTCCTTGTCAAAATTGCAGAAGAGTATCACCGACATCTTGCCAAGTATAATGTTACTTTGCTATCCAAAAGACGATGCGAATGTACCAAATATGATTGTACGTTCTTAGGCTAGAAATAAGAAATAGAATAGTAGAAAAATGAAATACAAATGAAGTTAAGAAAATACTCCTTGAAATTATTAGAAATTTACAACAAGATAATGCCTTCCACAATCACATTGGAAAAAATGCAAGGTGAGTTACCACTTGGAAAAATTGACATTTGACTTTGACGACTCGTCTGAAGTTGTCTGTCCTCTCCTTTGTCTATGATACATCTATGGTACTTTTTTTTTTCACCAATGTACATACTTGGCCTCCAAGGTTTTGTCTATTCTAAACTAAATTGCGCCATCTAGTGGTGAGTAGCAAAATTAAATAAATCCTTATATAAAATTAATTTGTGATAGACGGCTCTATCATCAAACTAGGTATATTCTATCTAGACTTTCCTTAGGTGCGTACTGCTGCCAAACATTTAAATCGTTCTGCAAGGATTAAATGACTAAACTACAAATGAGAAGCCATTTTAGCTAAGATATATTTTTCAGGTTGATTATAATTATTAAGAAGACTTAGTAGAGTCATCTTGACGCTTTCAAGAGTTTCTCTTCGATACATCTAGGATCCGATATTGTACTTGGAAATTACTATTAGCATTAAGTTCTGTAATGTGTTGTGCAATAAAGAGTATCTATCTATCTATCTATTCTAGATATTAGCAAATGTATAACTGTATAACATACAATGCTACTCAACATGACATTGATAATTAGAGAGAAGATTAAATAAAATTCATGATTAATCTCGAAAGTCAGTTACAGTATACGGCCCATAGGTATATTTTAAGGTAGAGCTAACTTTTAACGTTATATTAAGGTGTACATGACTACCTACTTAAAACTATGCTTGGTAGAGTCAGGCCATTTTCCAAATGAGCTTGGTAGGTACTTCAAACCGAAAAGTTTATTCATTTGTTACTTTCTGAGACATGGTCAAGTGATTTATTTAGATTGCGACATTTAAGGTATTTTACATGTATATATTCGGTAGGTATGTTATCAGGCGCTGACGTCACGCAGAGAACATGGCGGGCCTCTGAAAGCGCGCGCGTGTCGCAGCTCGCAGGTAGCGGCCGAGACGTACCGCGGCTGCGATCGACTCCGAGTTGGTTGAGTTCAGTACCCGGTTGACAGCCGGCGAGGCGGCGGTGTGACGTGCAACTGCGTGCTAGACGCGCACGCCGCCTCTGCGCGATTTTCTACCCATTGTAAATATTTTTTGTACACAAATGCGCGAACTATTTCAACTAATAATCGTTATGTGTGTTAATTATCAATACAAAACTCTTTTTTTATTCGAAAAGGAACTTACAAACGCAAACCTTTGATACGATATTTACTGATGACTAAATACAGGACGTCTCTTTGATATATGAAATTAATATGAACAATACCAGATGCAGTTAGCTGAAAAGATTAAGTAAATCAAGAATTCAATGTTTTGAATAAACCTTTAAGTGAACGCGAGTAGTGACTATCAGTAAATGGATAAACATGTGTTGGTTCATTGTGACATACCTAGTTTATAAAGATTTTCAGATATAAGTGAAATGTAAGGAAATCTATTTAAGTGGGTGTATTATTATAGTCTACAATGGCGGATCGTGATCGTCCTGCGAAAACCCCCATTAGGGTGGGTTTTTATGACATCGAGAGGACCATTGGCAAAGGAAATTTTGCCGTTGTTAAGTTAGCACGACATCGAATAACGAAGACTGAGGTAAGAGATGAGACAGATATACCTACAATTGTTTTGATACAAAAATAATATAACCATAAACCCAAAAAGTTGAGGCTGCATGACAATTTTCTGTAGCATCAAAAGCATGGCTTTAAAAATGCTTTTATCACATCTCACATCGCTTAAGATTTGCTATATTAGCAAAGTACTAAATATACTTAATGTTATTAACATTCTAACCCATAATCCTCTGGTGGTGGTACCTACTTGCTTAAGTGAGTGACTCTACATAATTAAAGGATAGAATCAGCATAGCTCATCTATTGCCGGATCTTAGGTAGATACTAGGTATAAATAAAATCTCCCAAAAAACACTCCATTATCCCCCCACCCCCTCCCATATCAATCTCAAAACATTCTATGGCAAAACATAAGTTACCTACCTACTTACTAATAACAGTTTGACCCAAGCATAACATTTTTGATAAACCAATATAAAATTAAATGAAGCATAAATCATTTGCGTAGGTAGGTATTTGCTATTTACGTCCCAGGTGTTATGTGACTTACCACATTCCAAAGAATGGAGGCATTCAAGATAACAGACGACAGTTGACAAATGAGATTTTAAAGACCTAGGTATACCCGCTCTAGTACTCTGCTCAGATGCATTATAAAGATGCTACCTGTACCTACCCAATGATTAATAAATCTATATTGACTGGCAGACTTAGTGCCTTTACTATACTTAGTTTAATAATATTTTAATAGTACAACGAATTTGTTTAATCTTTCTATTCTGAACGGAGTTATAAGTTAACACAGAAATTTTTGAAAAATCTGTCTAAGTATTCAATACGAAAGTATGTTTCGCCGACAGTCATTATTCTAGGGAATTGCGAAGTCCGAAATGTCGCTGTAAAGGTCATTTTTCTATTTGTACTGCTGCGTTACGTAGCTGATGTATCGGCAATGGGTAAGTATGACCTACTTTAAAATAGGCATCTGAACGGTAGCACAAAATCCACGATCTGCTACCTAATAGGTAGCTGGATTCTAAAATGCACTCTGATTCCAGCTATGTTAATCTAGGATTTCAACATTTTCATACATTCTACCGAGAAATTACTAAGTTAAAGGTTTTTGCCAAAGCTGTTTACTGCTCCATGGATAAATACAATAACAACAAATGATTACAAGAGTTATTATGAGAGTTGTAACTAGTGTAGACTCTACGCAGCAACGAAGTGGGTCATTGGCCGAATACTGTGGCGTCGTCGTAAATGACTCACTGCGTGCGTTTGTGGACGACTTTCTAACACCTGAATGCAGCTATTACTTTTTTATCAGCTTTACATTAATTAAAAAGAGAACACAATAAAATATTTTATGTTTGTTTGGGAAATTGAGTAGTGATGATGACGCATAACAGAAAGTATACGAGGACGCTACATTGAATGAATGCACCAAAATAACACAACGAACGCCCTCGGCCTTCGCTGCTGCTGTCTTATTGTGTGCGTCTTTGATGTGTCGATGGAATGTGCTCACAGTGAGTATAAACACAAATCCAACACTTCGATTTTTGTTATCTACTTCACAATTAACATATTCATTAAAAATACAATACATTCATCTGAGACGGCCGGAAATCTACCAGTGGAAAATAGTAACACAGACCTTGTCCTTTGTTAGTGTGAACCGTGTTTTTCGTAAATTTTCCACTGCTGTCAAGGTAATGGTCAGTGTTATACAATCACGTAGGTAGTTACGTTAAATCGATAAATCAAAGAGAAAACCAGCATCACAAAAATCGTTTAATTTATCACAGATACTTACTTCCAACAACGTTATGAAATTAAAAGATCGTTCTTAATGATCTGATGACCTCGATATAGTGTTAAATTCCTGAGAGTGATGAAGAAAGCAGGCAGACTGTTGATGCGTGCTCGGGCGTGAGTCTGGCGAATATTTTGCCAGGAAATCATTCCGCATGGCACGCTCCGCACACGGGCCCCGCTTGAAAAATGTACGCTTGACGCAAATGCGTTATCTATTTTGGAGCTTTGCGTCAGTAGCTCACTGTTATCTGCGTTTTGCAGTCTGGCGGTCACCCTCAGTGCCATCTCTGATTTTGCTATGACTTTCACCATATCGGATGAGTTTTCATGTCTAATTTTAATTTCTCATTCTTATCTAGTCTTTCAGTGCTATTTTATTTAGTGAAACTGTTTTTCAAATGGTCTTACGACAGCAAAATATAGCTAGGTATATTTTAATTACATGTTTTAAAAGGATTTGGCTTCGAAAACCTACTTTAGAAGGTAATTGAAGAAATAAATCGCAATAGGTATGCAAGCTGTATTGTTTGATAAGAAAAATCTCTTCGAATGACGCGTATATGACGTCAATCGTTCATTTAAAACTCGACGGTTATCATAATAATGTAGAATTGATACGACAAACGAAACGACTCTACATATTCAAATTTAAAAACTATCTTACAAGGATAAAACAAGGCATAAAACCTCTGGGTTTGTAGCTATACTAGCGCCTGCTCACCTTTTCATTCATCAAATTCTTTTATTTTACCTTCGATGAATTTACCTAAGTACGAGTTAGTAGGTAATGCAAAACATTTATTGGACTTCTTTCAAAAGAGAAAGTGCTTTCATATGAGCAAAGTAAAATCTGGATACCATTGAAAGGATTATTTTCAATGGTGATAACTACCTAGATACCATATTTTAGAAGATCAGGCAATGCTAGCTAATGATTAAAATTATAATTATGTCAAATCATGTATTGTTTTAAACATAATAACAGAGTAAATTGTCATTTACCTACTTACCTTCCATATTCATTTAGAGACATGTGAAAAAGATAAATTGTAGTAATTTGTCACTCAATCTATCATACTTGGACCAGTTGCATACGACTGTAGCACTTTGTACCTATAAGTAGAATAGAATAGAAAGTGTTTACAATGAATTAGTAAGTAAAACTTATGGAATAAGTTAGTACATATTTGAATGCATTTCAGTCTGGGGGAACGTCTAGATAAAACTGTATAATTAGTAGGTAGGTTACTCGTACTAACTTATTGAATTGATGCTGACAAAATGTAATGCTACTAGCGATGCCATTCTGCTTTAACTTTTAAAAAAGTTGTCTGGAGTGTTCGGGTGGAGGGACGATGGCGGGGGTACTAGAATGGAGGGCACTACGTTCGCGACACAGCGTAAGTACCTAGGTACCCAGCTACAAAATATTTCGCTGGGGGTGTCAAAGGTTGCAAATCCAGGTTCCTGCTTGCAGTATCAATGCAATGCACAAGGGAAAACCTTAGTTTGGGACCAGGACAATGTATGTGATGTTGTCTCAATTTATGTATTTATTTTAATGCTACTGCGCCAACAACTGAATAATTGATACTAATGATCTCATATCTACTTATATCAAATTATGTTAATTATTAAGTACTCGAAAGTCTTATACAACATTAATGTGTTTTTTATTGGATTCTCAATTTAGAGAAGGGTGATTGAGAAAATCAAGTGCTTTTCACCTCTTATAACTCATATATTTTACAAACAAAAAAGGCAGTAACTAGGTACTTATCTAAACCAAAATAGGTAGGTATGCTTGATTTAAAAATGGAATACTTGCCTATCTAGGTAGTTAGTTATTGATTGAAGAAGTATTTCAAGAACTTAACTGTGTTGAGGCGAAAGTTGTTAGTCAAGATTATTTTTAAATACAAAACAAGAATAACTAGATAAATTTAACCAATCATTCTGTTAAATTATGTGCGAAAAATGGTTTGTATTTTCTAATGGATCGTTTGAAGCTGATTTTAGTTATTATTGGTAAGTGCGACGATGATGATAAACTCACGACGTTTTATGGGTCCTGTAATCTCAACTGGTACAACGCACGCAAGCCCTGTGATTAGGCAGTGAAGGAGTGAAGGAGGAAATGCTGGCATTATATCTATCTTTTTTACGCCTACGCCCGTCTCGCTTTGCCGAGTATATTGATCGTCGTCTAGACTTGTTGATCGCGGCAAATAGTGTAACTGTATCCCTAAATTCAGCTGTTGGACAACTGGACACCTACAGCGTGATGTGGGTTGAGCTACAATTACAAGTTTGTATGTACCTATCTGGAATCGAATAGCTACCTGTACGTACGACCTACATTTAGTGATACATTTTAGGGAAAGTTTGTACCTGAAAAACATAGGATTGTTGATGGTGGACAGTATTACATTGAAACTACCAAAAATAGACAATAGTTTGTTAACTGAGTTATGTTAAGATTATATCGGGCTGACGAACGACTTCGAAGGTTTAAGTACGTTTAATTTAAACACTGAAGTCGTCGAGAGTATAGTAATGAGCTGTTTTTTTTTAATACTTGAACTGAATTGATCGATATCAATATCAATGTGACATTTCCATACCATTTTGCTCTTTTTTACAGATGCCAAAATGTCAAAATGTATGGTAAATTAACATCTGCACTGTCAGTTTACCTCGCATAATTAAACTACCTTCAGGTTGTATTATATTTTGTGCACAATACGCAATGTTATGTAATTTATAATAGGTATTTTTAGTATGAAACACGCTAAACTTGGTAAGCTTAGCTTGCAATCTGCAACCTACATTAGAATCACGGACGAAATAGAAATAAAATTTGACCTTTGTTGAAGGAAAAAATATATTACGTACGTCGTTGTGTGTAGTCTTATCATAATTAACAGATATGAATTATGACGCCAAAACTGTATCAATGTCGAATAACTGAGTAGGTAAGCACTTGAGCAATTGTAGTTTAAACGTTTAACGAGTGTGTCCTACTTTTTATGTAGCTTTTGTCATTGTTAACAAGTACTTAAGTAATCATATTAACAAGGACAAAAGCTTGTTTCAATCAAACATTACCTACTTCAAATAAAACAATAGAATTCCTTCAAAATTAATATTACCTATTATCAGTACACCACTTCGATGAAGTCGTCGCTTTGTTTTGTTTATTATAATATCTCTCGTTATAGATTTAAAGCCATCCCATTAATGTTTTGGGCATCGGTAGTACAAGTTATCCTTTAGTTATTTATCTACCCCCTTATTACAAAACTGAGACTAAAGATAGATAAAATGATGCACTGTTACTTTATAAAACTGACAAATAACAGTGACAACATCAGTTTTGTAACTAGACTAACTAGAGTATTAATTAATACGAGTGCCTACTTTATTGACTGTGCTCAGAATATATCTACCAAAATTAATAAGAATAAGTATCCCATGTTCGTTTCTAAATAGCATAATCGTTAACCCAACTGCCACCCCCAATATTTGCCATTAAACCCTGTCCTCGGCTTAACACATCAAATCTCTATCAACGGGCCTTTCGTAGATTTGTCACTCCATCTAGCTGAAGTATAAATAATATAATATGTATGTATCATATTATATTATTTTTAATGTAATTACCTACATGAGTAAGGTAAGATAATATCTCGTTAAGCTATCAATTACAGTTAGTTAATAGGTACTTAATTACGTGCTTCTTTGCTCTAACTATAATCAACAACTAATTTATAACAAGGACGAAAAGCGTTTCTTAAACGAATACCCTAGCTGACTATTACGTCAGAAACTTTAAAAAGGATTCTGCGTCAGAACTTGTGGGTTACTATTTATTATTTATTAATACTAGCGTAGGTAGATGTTTTGAGTACAAGTCTAAGATTAGATAGAGTCCTTACTTAGAGACGCTGTTTATTTTAAGCTACGTCTTTACGATCTCCAGTCGACCTTTTACGGACGGCATCCTTATCAAGTATAACGATGCGTGCTTACGTACATGTCAGATAATCTAAATTCTTTGATCTGTCTGTGGTACGTCCGTACCTACTGAATGTCCGCTTTTGCGTATCGGGTACCTAGCTAAAAAACGTCGGCGGTTCAATAGCATTAGGTTATTGACCGACTGACAAATAAGCGCAGGGGTCGTAAGAGAACGTGAATTTACGTGCGCCGTGCGACCGACCGACACGACGACGCGCGACGCGGAAAACCACTTTGAATGGGGAGTTTTCCTCCTTTTGCCAGAAACGTCTACGTTAAAACCGTTGCAGTACATTGGAAGGGAAAGACTTCTTTGTAAATTACCGTAAAATAGGTCATCAACTAAGGTAGTTACATCATTTATGATTGATTTTGCGCACTTAAGTTTATAGTACCTATCTAACTAATTAAGAAATGTTATCATAACTATTACTTAAAGACAAAGTACAATCTATACCATTTTTATAAAGAGATAACTTTTATAGACAACGACAAAGCCGAGAAATACGAAACGCTAGCACGATGTAATCGACGTCCAGCACCATCTATTGGTTCAGTTTGGATCTACTGTCCCGAAGCTAAGCAAAATGTTTAACAAAAGGTTTCACTTTTATCGTTATTGTCTTTGAATAAATTACTACAACTTTATTATCCTAAAAACATTTAAGTTGATAGTCTTACATTTGAACTCGAATAAATTAACACTATCGCCAACCGGCTATATTACTGTCCCTGCTTTTTAATTCGTGTAGGTATAACTAGGTATCTACGGCACTCAACTTGGGTATGTAGGTTAGGTAAATGTACTTCTAATAATAAATCACCCACTCTACCTTAGTATTGATAATTCTGAATCTACATACGTCACTACCATGGAGATTATAATCAAACATAACATTGAATTGATAAACAAATATTTTTACATTAAGACAATAATAGCAGATTAGGACAAACTGCTATCCATATCAATCTGTCAATTCTGTTTTTAAGTATGATTATGACGCACGAACGTGAGAATTATATGGCATAGAGAGCTGATAAATGGAATTATAATGATAAAAACTCATTTGTAACGTTTCTCATCTCGAGTAGGAAAGCAATGAGAAAATGCCGACCGATCGTTATGGTGTTGTATGTTTGAAATAATAGGTACCTAAGGAAGCGTATTTATGGTAGTAACTACATACAACCAGTTTCACTTAAAAGTAAATGGAAATATGTTGGGATTTTTAGAGACAATAACGTAGGTCATATCTATTAAGAAGTACGACGACCTCATAGTTGTAGGTACCTAATCCAAACGGCTCGCTTACAAAGTCCTTTTTTCGCCCAACTGGTAGGCAACGAGCGTTTTCCAAATTCGTTTATAAATTAGTTTATTTTAAAAGAAATTTATGTATTTTAATTATAATATTATATTCGATTTTTGTATTGATTTCCTTTCAGAATCATTAATAGCATTTGGTCGTCTATAAACCGTTTCAAAACTGATATGTAAACAGCGGATTTCTTAATATCCCAGCCATTTTAAGACTGAAAACTAAATTAGTGTTAAATACACTACTTAATTTAGACTTCAGAGTCTTAAACAAACACCGCTCCGACAGTGCTACTAATTACGAAGTCTTTATCAAAAAACCTTGAGAGAAAAAAAACGTTTGTTGGTAATGTATTCTCTGAACTTTACAATATAGGACTCTACGAGGCTACATTGAATATAATAGACTTGATTGCGATGAAATTCTGACACAAAAAAGAGGAAAATACCATAGGTGCGGACAACCATGCATTAAAAGATAAGGCTATCTATCTCGGGGTAATAGTTTTAAGTTTATTTAGCGGGTGATGGGAGGGTCTTGAGTTGCTGAGTGGATGACGTAGAGATGTGCGTAATGCTCCTATCGCTACAATGAGGTCAATGTCGGTACGGCTGACCGGTAGTTCACTACATATTGCTGCAATTACACTGTTAGGTACATATCTGTATCCTGTTTTCTATCATCTTTTAAAATTGACTGGGTGTTTCGTAACCTCCTTGTTCGTATTATGCGCATTGGCGCATCAATATCTATTCGATAGTTGCGAGAATAATGTACTTTATATTTTTTTGTAGTATTTTTGAAATCTACACTGTATAAAAGATCTTTATCATGATATGTGCACGCAGTACCTTAGGTAGTAGTCTGTGGTGTAAGGCTGAATTTAATCCAGGTTTAAGATAACGAGTACTCGATCAGATTAGTCAGTACGGTCACTGAAACACTTTCATGGAACGGTAGATTGTGATAATATTGACAGATTTGAGGATTTGTAACGTCAATTCATAGCAAAATAAATAATCTTTTAGTGTTCAATAGACAGACGTGACTTTGCCCCTAATCTTAGGCTTAAAAGCCAGTCAGTTGCCACGATAAGTAATATAATCAATACGTCCACATTCAATACTTGTCTTATTAATAGAATATTCTAGAAAGGTAGTTGGCGTTGGTTGGTCTTGCGTATTTTCTCACGTGTATTCAATCACGTTTCCGTTACGAGTGGGTATCAGCGTTACCCCGGCCGGCCCACTCGGCTTTCTTCCTCGGACCTTCGCTGGCGGGAGACGGCGGTCGCTCCAATCACGTCAATGGTCAATTGGCTCAATCGTTCAGAAATGACGCGGGCTTGACGTCACAACCTTTTTGTCCGTCTGGAAACTAACGGTATTGTTCCGTTAGAACATTGAGAAATGTAGGTACCAAAGTACCTACTTCAAAACTTGTTGACACATAAACCCCGCCGTGGGAAAGAACCCAACGACTTCAGACGTTAATTTTTATCTTCTCATTAATCGCGGCATGCAACAATAGACGGTTCTTGCTTATTGTGGTTAATGATGTTGGTTTTGTAATTTTCTTCAAATTAGTTTACATATTTTATGTAAAAGAGGTAGAGGTAGATTAGAGGTTCACTATCTAAGAAAATGGACAAAGTACAAAATGGTCATCATTAAATATTTGTAAAATAAAAAATATCTCATATTTTTGACTACCTACATACTTAGTTAATTTTTCATGAAAATACATTTATCGTAAATAAAATATAATTTTAACTGGGTCATGATTGTGATCTTTAGGTCCTGGGTTCGACTGGGGTCGAGCAAAAAGTATGTTTAGAATTTTTCGAACGCAGCTCGGGTTTGTGATCGCCAATTCATAGTAGCGATGATTGATTTCTGTGATGGAGGCCTTTGCCCTCTAGTAGACTAATTACATGATTGTGTGTTTGTAGCCCAATCGTTATACAAAAATATACAGGTACTAGATATGGTAAGATGAACTTATTAATGGACGGGTTCAACGAAACAAATCTACAGAGAAAAAAGAGGTTGCGTAGGCAGAGAAACATATAGCTACCTGTGTATAGTAATTATGACCTGTTCTTGTGTATAACCTACTAAACACAACCTTTCTATTTGTTACAGGTAGCAATTAAGATAATAGATAAATCACAATTAGACGCCAGCAACCTTCAGAAGGTGTACAGAGAAGTGGACATCATGAAGAGGCTGGACCATCCTCATATTATTAAGCTTTATCAGGTGAGTGACCTCTACATTAATATAATATATACTTCCATAGATTTATGAAATATATGGGCTATATCGGCAAACCTTGCATTCTGAACCATAGCTTAGTATAAACTATTTATCATTATCATTGTACATCAAGCACTTTTATTTCTAACTTTCGGATGGCAGAATGTCTAAATGCTCATTACAACATTTTATGCGAAGTATAGTCTCAAAAGTAGATCAGAATAAGTAGTAGGTTTATCGATACACCTTGTAATTTTATTCCCTGTCTTCAAATAAAAATTACAAAGTTATAATGCACTATTTCAAGTCTCTTTTGTATTGCCCTACTATTGTATTTGGCTTCTTGAAAGAAATTCCCTTTTCATAACGTTTTCAATAACAAAGGAGACTTGGGCACAATATCTATTGTAGACGGTAATTTTACTACTCCGAAACTTTCATATTTTTCTATCCGTACAATATGACATAGGCGAGCTTAATCAGGCTATATTATTGCAAAAGGGTAGAAGTACATAGAATATCATACGTCAAGTTTTCTGCCAATAAAAAAGCTGATGATATTTTCCATTTGTTTTGTTGGTTTAAATACGAAGTTACCTCAGCTAAGTAGATTAATTGAGGTCGGTGTAGGTGGAGGTAAGTTAGTGTTTTGACTTATTTGAGGTCGAACAGAGGATCTTGATCCAGTTTTGGGGTACCGTTCGTAATTAGATAAATCCTCAAAGGGTATCGCCCAGTTCCAGGGAGGAAGCCTTCCGACAGTTTTGAACTTTTGATGAAGTTACTGAAGTCGGCCTTCTTCCTAATCTCCATCTAAATTGTAGTACTGCGAGTTTCAAGAAACGCGCTGTGAATGAATTCTGTCTATTATAAGACACCTTGTTATTATCATTGGCCCGTCGTTTACGATGAAATTATGTATATTCTTGTTTCTCTATACAACATTTACATATTTTGCCTAAACTTAATCTTCCATCAGTGTTATTGTCACATTCAGTAGGTAGTAATATACGACGTGTTTTGATAAGTAACATCTTAAGTAAATATGGTATCTTGTAATATCAAGTATGTAGATATAATATTTATCAATGCGAAGTATAAGGATACATGTTACTCTATCTGAACTCTTATACAAAAAAACTCAATACATTTACAACGCTTTGTAAACGCCGTAAGAAATGTGATTTAAGTGCATTTTATAGGCGTAGTTAGTAGTAACAGTTGTGATTGTACGTCAGGACCGGGGTCAGAAACGGCCACAAAAAGAGAAACCGTACTGTCCGCTACAGCGGCGGAACAAATCACATGAATTAGCGATGACAGTCGCTAGACTTGTTGACGTTCAGAATACGGCCCATAAGTGCGCATGATTCGCTCCGAATGCCAGCCTAATGTCAATGTGTAAGGTGCAACTACTAGCGACGAGGCGGATCTACCGTTAGATAGGGGGTTAGATGACTTCATAGAATAGGTTAGCAAAAAGTTGGTCAAACCATTTTTTACTGTTGTACGTACCTACGTAACTTTAACCGCAAACATACGTGTATCAACCTACCTCAAAATAATTTTTCATTTCATTTTCTTATTCCAATATGTATTAGGCATACGCGATGACAGAGCAGTCTGAGTATTCAGAGATAAGATGTATAATATTTTTTTTCTTTTAAACAATTACCTTATGCTATCTTTAAATAGACGAAGTTTATTTATTATGCAAAATCATTCTTAGATACTTACGTTTTAAACCATATCTAAAAGAAACCGTGTAAAAATAAGTATATTTAGAATCAGTAATGTCTGCTTTTTACCTACGAATTTAGACTAGCTTGACGTCATGCAATCGCACATGAAAATGGTTTTACGTAAACGTACGTTTACTGTACTCATGTTAATTATGATGTGCGTACTTAAAACGTCCTCAAAAATTTTGTGTAAATAATTTTTATGTAAGTACGTCGTTGGCGTGTTTCGATCTAATAGTTCACGTAAACGGGTTAGTTCTACAAACGTGTTCATTGCATTGTCTATGCATTTGGAGTGGATCGCGCTGATCTCGTAATCGGCACTGGTTAAACGCGTTCCTTCAATTCCATATAGTGATTAATAGCCGGTTTATGTATTATTACGCAACGCTACCAAATTAAAAGTTTAATGACAAAGATAACTTTACATATGCTGCATTAAAATTTGTTTTATTTCCATATAATGAGTTGGGAACTAGGTCCCTAATTGTTTGAGCGATTTCAACACAATATAAATGGAAACCATAATGTAGCGCAGTTAAATAACATACGTTATGTAGTACTTATCTGTCAACGACTCGACAAATTATTATAATGCTGTGCTCGTTCTGTAAATACCAATGCAAACAAATTCTTAATGATTAATGGCCATATGTATATTCAATAACTGTAAAGATAAGTGACTTACAGACGGAGGTAAGTAAAGTTGGGGCGTAGTCTTAAGTACGATATTGTAGCTGTGATTAGGATTATAATTAGAAATGTTCTAATTATAATGCTTGCGAGTATAAACAGTAAAGAACGGGATGTTGATATTGTAGCGTGACTTTCATTTAGTAGATTTCATACCAATGTTTACGTAGAAATGCCGTAAGTAGATAATACTTATCATTGACAGCTACAAAAAGTTTAGGAATTCTCGTTATACCTGCTATAACTTTAAGACTGAAAAAATCACTGCAAAGAAGCAGCTTCCAGAAAATGTCAATTGACAATAAATTGAAGATCTCTTGTTAAGATCAGTATTTGGTTTTGCGATTATGCCCTGCCAAACTATAAAAAAAAGTTCTCAAGATACTGCAGACTGAATGAATAGATACATTGTCTACCGTTAATGTATGTTACGCTAATGGGGTACCACGCCTTTACATAGAAATTATAGTTATTTACTAATGGTATTTCCTAATAGTCACTATCATGTGTGCTAGTGAGAAAAGCAAATGTACGGACAGCTACAAATCAACGTACAAACAAATGTTAAATTTCTTCAATTGATTTTCACCCGTTTTAAATATCGATTGAGAGGACATATCTTAGTCACCTGATGTCTAGCAGGGCGGCATTCTAAGTCTAATGTGTGTAGGTATCTGTATGTACTTGCCTAAGAGACTGGATACTCGTAGTTAGTTGCAATTTTATCTTAAAGACGTTAACTGTACGTAGTCGTATTTGGATGGCTTACTGGACGAGATATATAAACTAATTGTTGTAGTTTAATATAATATTTATTTTAATAATAATCACTTTACATTGTTTACATGTCTATAGGATGTGCCGGTCATTGTTTCAAGTCCCAACTCACTCTAGTGTTGCCAGCTAACCACAGATTATATAAAACCCACAGATACACATGCCCCTTTTTTGGAAAGTGGCTGGCAATACTATTTTAACTTTATTCTGACATTAGTGACATTGACATTGTTTATAAAGATACATTGACATTGACATTATTCATAACCTATAATTATTATTTACACAGTCATAACATTCATATTAAATTAAATTATTAGTCATTATTCATAATATATTTACAATTTTAAAAACTTACATATAGGGTCATTGTTATAAATTAAATCTATCAGGCATATTAATTTTCCTACCTCGTCTAGTATATTTAGCCTCTGGACATGGAGCGCTAAATGAAATATCTTGCATTTCAGGTAATACATTTGAATTTTGATCACTTAATTCTGGAAGGAACTCATCTTCAGATACATTTTCCATTTCTATGAATTCAGGCGACAATACATTACTATGATTTTCCAATTCTGACTCGGTTTGAACATTATCATTTATAGGACTATTTTCTAATGATTGAAATACTTCTGGCTCTGACTGATTTGTACTATGAATTGAAGTTTGACTTGGAGACTTATCATTAGCATTTCCTTTTGTTACATAATAACTTAAAGTACTATACTGTTCATCATCACTACTAGAATAATCATCCTTTTCTAAAAATGAATTGTTAGTTTTTGTTGACATGCAATTTGACTGATATTTATGTGAATAATTCTGACTATACCTATTATTATAATGGTTATTTGTAAGATTTGATTTCTTTTTATTATTGACTTGGTTATACCTTGACCTGTTAGTATTACAATTCAAAATATGTTGAGAGGTTCTCCTATAAATTACATTATTCTGATCTTTGACAAGATATGACCTTGGTAAATTAGTTTTACTCATAATAATACCTTTTGTCCATATTATATCTTTGGGATTCTTCTTAAATAAAATACTTTGACCTTCTTCGAAGACTTGACTGGGCTTACAATTTCGATTGTAGTATAAACTTGTCTTTAATTGTTTACTGACTTTGTTATCTATGTATTCAGAGAATCGAACAACTTTAGGTTTAAGATTTTTAGTATTAGTCGGTATTTTAGTTTCTTAGCTTTCTTGACATGAGTAATTCGGCTGGTGACTTATTACCATCAGTTTTAGACGTAGTTCTGTAATGCAATAATCCAGTAAAATAATCTGAACCTGATTCTTCACATTTTCTAAAAATGTTTTTTATTATCTTTACAGATACTTCTGCCAACCATTGGATCTAGGAAAATGAGGACTAGAAGTAATATGTTCTACATCCCATTCCTTGAGAAAAATTTTTGAAATCTTTTGAGTTAAATGGGGGACCACCATCACTAACTAATTGTACAGGAATACCATGACTTGCAAAAATTGATTTTAGTTGAAAATATCACAGAATTACTAGTAGAATTATTATTTAAGTATGCAAGTTCTATGTAATTCGAATAAAAATCTACTACTACTAAATATTTCTTATTTTATAATCAAATAAATCAGTAGCTACTTTTTGCCATGGAAGATTAGGCTGTTCATGAAATAAAATAGATTCTTTTGTTTATTTGGTCTATACATCATACAAGATTCACATTTACTTACATGAGTCTCAATATCCTGATTAATATTTGGCCAATAAACTAATCCTCGAGCAAGGTTTTTTGTTTTTTCGATACCCATATGACTCTCATGTAACTCTGAAAGAATACTAGGTCTTAATGATTTTGGAATAATGACAGAAATTTTTGAATAAAATATATTTACTACATGAATTTCATCTCTAATATTCCAATAAGGTAAAACAATAGGATCACAATGTTGTCTAGACTTAGGCCATCCTTCTTTAAAATATTCAATGATCTTTTTAAATGAAATATCCGATAAAGAATGAGATATAATTTTTTCTAATTTTTCCTTAGATATAGAAAGATTTGAAGTTAATAAATTTACTTGACATTCAATATTTGAATACAATTCATTTAGATTAGATTAACATAGTGATTTAGAATAGTTTTAGTTATGGAATTGTTCGACGTGGATAGACATTTAAATAGAGAAGATTATGCTGAACTTTTATTTTATAATTTAGTGTGGCCCTGGCCAATAACGCACTTTGTAAAAGTAGGACAATGTGTAAATGGTTGTATCGTTTCGGACGATTCGCCAAATATGTACAACCATTTTGTCACTTCTATGGACTACTATACACTAGTTAACATGTTGTATGAGGACTCTGTTTGGTGCGCAACTTGTTCCACATGCCTCTACGACCATTATACACCGGACGAATGTCCCGAGTGTGTAGATGGTGAATAAAAAAACATCTGCAGGTAAGTTTTTATTTTTATAAATTTAACGAACTTGAACTCCACCTGGAGCCCGGCGAGGATGTACTGCTGGCCCCAGGGGAATTTTCTGGAGCCCTCCATCTTCCGCTTCGCATCGACTCTGGGGTCGGCGGTGGCGGTGGCCGTGGCCAAATATCACGTTTTCTATTAATTTCCGTCTGCGTTGCCATGTCGGCAACGCAGACTCTTGTTGTCTCTGCCTCTTTAGCGCAGCTGAAATGAGAAATAAATTATTTAAAATGACATGTGGTGCACCAAATCAGTTACTTTCCTACATATTACGTGACCGAGTTAAAAAAAAACAAAAATAAGGAGGTGTACCTACTCGGAACAACATTACTAATTTACTACCTATGTCAAAAATTGTCAAACACTCTTCATTGATGTAGTTTAATGCATGAGAACGTGCGCATTCTAAACGGAAGGTCGTAGGTTCTAATGCACGCGCGCACCTACATATCATACAGTAACCCACCCTGTGACGGGTAGGTACTGTATATGTAGGGTATTGTGTTGTACTTAGGAAATGTATATTTTTTAATAATATTGTGGTAATTTACTGATACGACTGTGTGGTATTATACAGATATTTTTTAAATAGTAATATAAGTAAAGGAAAGGTGGAAAATAATATACCAAATATAAAAAAATAATCTCACCGCAAACAAGCTCCCATGGCTGTCCTCTGATTTTTGTGGCTCTCGTTGATCCGCCACAAAACACCTTTGTATGTTCTGAATTGCTGAGTACTCATGTTGTAGGCAAGTAGTAAACACCATCGACTAAAAAGCGAGTTCGATTGCGAACATTTTCAAAGTAGAGTTATTTTAAAACTGTTTTTTTGAGTATGCCATTAACTTTAAATGGGATTTACAATTTTATCTACAATTAGTCGAAAAATAATTTGAGTTGTCTATCTTTAAGAACAAAAACATCGTTAGGCGAGCATAATATTTTATCGCCGTTGGTATAAATGCAACTTTACTCAAACTGTTTACGAGGTGTTACACAGACGCGATGAAAGATATGGGACCGTATTTGAGTATAATTGTTCCTTCTAAATAGTAAGTAAGATACCGAATTACCGACCTAATAACCCAAACCGAGTGCGAATTTAGTGGATGTTTGACGACCCGTTTAGCGCATTGGTTTGTGCGCCGGGTTGATTGAAAAACACTCGCTGGTTCGATTTCGGCACCACCAACACAAATGTTTGTTGATGAAGCAGATATTGTATTGGGTCTGGATATTTTTGGTACCGTCATTGTTTCTTGTTTTCATCAATAATCCTACATAATAAAATCCTAACCTAGTTATAATTTGAAAGATTTTTGGTAGGCTTTGCTCAACCCTAACTCTAAACAGTAGCTCCGAAAAGTTGAAAATAAAATTGCACAATGGGGAACCCCATGTGTCTTCCTGCGCATATGTTCGGTGGACAAAAACAAAGCAATCCGTGATTTGCTAGGCAGCTGGCACAAACGTTGAACATCTCGATATCGGGATTTCGGCATAAAAAGTGTAAGACCAGTATTTGGCTTTGCGATTATGCCCTGCCAAACTATAAAAAAATGTTCTCAGGGTACTGCAGACTGAATGAATAGATACATTGTCTACCGTTAATGTATGTTACGCTAATGGGGTACCACGCCCTTACATAGAAAGATAGTTATTTACTAATGGTATTTCCTAATAGTCACTATCATGGTGTGCTAGTGAGAAAAGCAAATGTACGGACAGCTACAATCAACGTACAAACAAATGTTAAATTTCTTTAATTGATTTTCATCCGTTTTAAATATCGATTGAGAGGACATATCTTTGTCACCTGATGTCTAGCAGGGCGGCATTCTAAGTCTAATGTGTGTAGGTATCTGTATGTACCTGCCTAAGAGACTGGATACTCGTAGTTAGTTGCAATTTTATCTTAAAGACGTTAACTGTACGTAGTCGTACTTGAGCATTTATAACGTAGGAATCACAGCTGTACTGACGGGCGCAGTAATAATACAGAATCGATTGGTCTCGGCGTCACAACCGCAGCTCACCTCCCGCAACACGTGAGCGTCACGTGAAACAATCATCATTATAACCTTTGATTTCATTCGATACAATATGAATGCTGCTCAACTTCGCATCGCAACAAGTGGAGATGTTCCGGTGGAAACGTCAACAAGTTACAATTGAAATGACGTTTATTAGACAGCTATGAACTTCTCCTCATTAACGGAAATGCGAGTTTCACCTTTTTTGAGAGACTCCATTTCACGAGTATAAACTTAATTCTAAGTTACATAGAAGCTGTATATGACTGGGGACAATTTTGCCTAATGAATGAATTGATTGATTTGACAGCAAAAGTTACGTGATACTTTTTATGGAGTTCCGTACATCAAAAGGAAAATCCAAAACCCTTGCCTGTCCGTATGTCTGCCTGTATGCCAAGAGATTTTTTTGCTACATAGAACTCTGTTGAAAATGTATTTATGCAAATAAAATAATTGTTTGTTTGCTTGAGAATAAGCTTACGATTGGAGTCAACGTACCCAGAACCAACGTATTCGCTCTAGCTTAAAAAAGTGGGTTGTAGCCATTACCGATCACTAAACGCTCATTCGCGTTGTTCTATTCATGCAATCACTACATTAAATTGGAAACAGGAGCAGATCCTAACAGCGATACAGCAACGATTGGTATGCAATAAACTCTACAGATGGTAAGCAATCTTAAATAGGTCACAACAATTCCGGCTGAACAATGACTCTTGCATAATGTTCCGTAACACGTGCTGATGTATGAATGGGCTTGCTACTATTATAAGCTCAATGGCCAGTGGAAGGTTCCGTGTGTACAAACAAACAGTCATGTCATCTCTGAATGGCGACGGAGAATTGGGGAACTCGTGGCTGCGATTCTCCGTTCTGCTGGAATCATCTAAATAGAACTGAACAAACATTGTCCAGAACTTTCTAACTTGTATTTTTATTTTCAAGTTTTTTTTTTCTGGAACTTAGGTCAGATCCTGCGACTACATAACAATAGCTGTTATAAAAAGATTTATATCTCTAGGCACAGATATTATAATATAGTCTCTAGGGAATGATTACTGGTGTTTGAGTTGTGGGTGGCTGAGATTGTCCTTCTTGTGTACTGTAGAATTCTTCAAAAAGGGTCAGGGTGGACCAACTTAAATACTTAAAGAAAATTATATCTTAGAACACGCCTGTGGGTACTTTCTTTATCGCTCGGCTTTATCTGAATTCATATGTCCTCGTCCTGTTTGCAAGAAGGGATTTCCGATTGCAGAACAATATAGCCCATATCCGTTGTTTGTTTACTACTTAGATAATTACAGTCCTACCTTTAATTACTTCGAGGTTTGTTGCTATTTAGCACTTACCGTAAAAAAACTGATTGACTTGTTTACCGGCTTCTATTGAATTTAGGTTCTATGATTTCATTTACATTGTCTTTCTTCCATTGAAAATTAATTGAAAAAATATTTCTAACTACACTACTTCTCTATGTTCGTTATATTTTTTTAGCTATTGAAAGGTTTTTTTATTACAACTCCAAGTAACAAAGAGTTGAGTAATAAAATATGTTTAAATAAGTTATCATAACAATAAAATGTGGTTTTTATTTCTCATTTTGAATTCACCAGGAAAAATAATTGCTTACATATATAATACACATAGGTACTTACAACACTACCAATGTTGAGAATGCCAATTAGCGTGATTTACTGGCAATTTTATCTGTTATCCATTAATTAGTTAAACATCGAATCTCAACTAAAACGAGTCTGAGTTTCTGTCTCGTGGGCGAACCGCAGTGGCATTAGAGTAGGTGACTCATAAATATATGTGGATATTTTTAGTGGCGTTTACATTTTTACTGCGGCCGTGAATGGTTCACGGGCATGGCCTAAACAAACTATTGACTGCGCTCTTTTTAATTTGCTTTCGGCTAGCCACGAACTTTGTCTTTGCAAGTTAACCTTCTTATCAAACTTAGATACCAATGAATATTTACTTAGGGATGAGTTGAGCAAGCAACATATGAACAGACAGAAAAAAGTAAAGTACTGGAAAGAAGGTATATCTTTTAGGTTACCATGGGAATTCCTTACATCTTAAACAGATCGATTTAATCATGGTAATTTGTCTAGTGCTAGGTATAGGCCCCTCTCCATTTAGTACTTATAAGTAGGTAAATAAAATATATAAATAATTGTATTGTAAAAAATCTTGTTACAATCAATAAACTTATAACTGAACTAACTTATTGCTTAGGTAAGTAATAAGTTATAAAGAAAATCTATGTGCGTGAGTAAATATTTACCATAATAATAATATAAACGCAACAATCGATTAACGCTGGTGGTTCACGAGTACCGTGTGTAGGTATGGAAACAGTCACTATACAATTTGCTTATCACCATTGATTTCCTCATGCATAAAGTAATAATTATGACGATGAATGTAAGTACATTGTACAAGTTACTCATTTTCTGATAACATCCACCGGGATTTTCTGAACGCCTTTTAAAGTTAACGTCAATTTCGAAGCGAATAAATTGTTCTCTATTTCTGGGAAGAATTATAAGTCTTATTAGAAATTTGTTGCGAGACTGTGTCCATCAAAGGAAATGTGATCGAGTCTCGAAAGTTTCAAACTTCTCAGTTATTTGAAATTTAACGGCCGTCTTTTGATTAATTTAAATTGAGAGAGAATCTAGAGTAGGTAACTATGAAACTAGTTAGATGTTTGCGTATAGTCAGTTTTAAAGATATGTTCCACCTCCTATCGGTGGCTGGCTATGCATAGGGTAGTCGGCTTGTTTCTTGGGTCGGCAGGGTTCCCCCTGCAACACAAAAAAAGAGGAATTGGGTAGACTGGCAATTAGGTACAGTCAGCCACACATCAGGTTACCACAACCTGTCAAATTTCCTCAATTGATATTCAACCTAATGTGTATGACAGTAAGATGAGAGTCGATTGTAGAAATTTGACAGTTTTGTATACTTTGATATGTGGCTGTACGTACTTACCTACAATGAACTAACTGCCGTCTGACTTTCGCAAACATCAGACCAATATGAATGCTTTTTCATTATTTATTTGTTCATTATATTATAGAGACCTGTATTTTACTGGTATGACATTTTAGATATGTGTCTCATCGTTTAAATTGAAGTTCCAGAGTTGTATCAGTAAATTATTGAATTATAGGTACTGTAGGTATAATGATCATTGTTTTCCTGGATTGTTTGAAGTCTCACGATGACATCATTGGCTGTTACCACACTACGAACAATCAGGAGTTGCACAAGTTAGTTTTCACTAGTTTGTTTTGTAAACAAAAGCCTTTGTTTAGGACTTTGTTTTACAAAATGTAAAAAAGGAAACCTTTTATTGTTCTTGGTTCTACTATAACTGTGACAGCAAAATTAATTATACGTGTAATTAAAATTAATAGGGTAATTACATGACTCAATTATTTTAAGTAACTTAATGTTTATTATTGGAACACGTTGCATTAATTTGGGAAATATAATTAAAGATATACAAGATCATCCACATATGAATCTAAATTTCAATTTAGTTCGGGAAATTATACTTTATAATTGTAAATGTTTTAATTATATTTAAATTAGGCATTTCCGCTGCCGTTTTAAAGGTTTAATACATAATTAAATTTTAGAAACAGACGTCTATGTAAGTAACTAAATCATAAAGTATGGAGTTTCCGGCACATAATGTACTGTTGAAAGCAATCTAAAGAAACATTGAGGTAATTATGATCCCGGAAAGACGTTGAAAATATAATAACCTTAAAACGCAAGCCGAAGCAGTCCGTAAATCACAGTCAATCCATTCATTATCTGTGCCCTCCAGTTCTCCACTCTTGTTAATCCAGTCAATTACAGCTAAAAGCTCCGCTAGAGCCACGCCTTGGCTCTAACTAAGTATAGGTCCCTATCGTATCGGGCTATAATGGCTTGTGGTCAGCTTAGAGAAAGAATGAAATATCATGAAGATTTCGTTCGATTGGACTTAAATATAATAATTTGATAATTAAATCGATACTGCATTTAGAGGCACAGATGCTGCTTAAAATATATGAACTGAACGTACCTATTTAAGCTATGTACTCGCTGTGTCAAGTGGACTTAACCTACTAAATTAATATTTTATGCAAAATAAAGTATTCACGCACATACTGCTAGTGGCTAATAGATATCGCGATGTAAATAATACAGGATGAATCTGTAAATACTTACATTCCTTTAACCACATCATCTATCAACCAGTCTGAACGACATCGTTCTACGACTTACCAAAATTCGTTGATTTTATAGGAATTTGTATGAAAAAAATATTTCTTTTATGCGAATTTCCAAATAATATAAAACAAAATTGTTTTTCAGAATGTTTAATAAAATACGGGGTTAAAGGGATGTAAATGTACCTATACAACCTGTATTATTTATATAGCGATATCTATTAGCCACTAGCAGTGTGTGCGTGCATATTTTATTTTACATAAAATATTTATCTACTAAGTTATATGATATCCGTTAATGTTGTATAACTAGGAAAAAATAAAGATTTTTTTGTAATAATTACACGTAACACATAGGCTACAAAAATATCAGTCAGCGATAATAAAATAATAATCGTTAATGGAAACGACGGCTGAACTCATTCGAATATGCTTATTTATTGGCAGAAATCATCGGGCTCGTGAAATACTGAAGCTTATTCACGATTCGATTGGATGTAAATCACCTATCCCCTTATCCTATCCCGGTCAAAATGTACGCAGCGCATTTTAATCGCCACAAATTCGATGGTCGTTATGTTCCTGAGCACCTATTGGGCTTTTAAGAACTCTATTTTTCCCATTTTTTCACCCTTTGGGTACTGAACCCTAAAAACTTTGTTATTTGAAAAAAATATAGGTATGCAAAGGTTTAATCGGAGTTTATATACTACGGCTAGTGGTAAGAAATGAGCCGTAATCTTGGGTTAATCTCAAGGAATTGTTTGCACACAGCTCGGGTTTTAAAGCTTATGAAGTTACGACCTCCCGTATGAAAGGTGCGTTCTTATTTACTGAGCTACCATCCCTCTTAATTTGGTTAGATTGCATTCAAATTTTCAGAGTATGGGTCATTGCCATATTAAGCAAACTAAAACAATAGCTCATTATTTTGTCTATTCGAATTACTGCGATTGTGAAGTGAAGTGTGAAACACAATTGAGTTTGGGCACTTATCTAAACAATGCAAAGTTTCAGTTATTGGGTTAATCATGTTACCAGAATCTTCCATTTGTTTTTGTAACCCAATGTCTAAAGTTGCGAATCCAATGTGGTCAAACCAAGTATGTAGGTAGATCTTCTTTGTAATCTTCTACAGCTTCTACCTATACTATTATGAAGAGGTTATTGTCGTAGTCCACGTCTAGGGTCAGGTAAACCGAAAACACGAAACAGGTGCGCGATGTAGACTCTAAGCGCTATCTATTGGTCCATAAGAGTGTATAAAATAAAAATGTTACCACCTTACTATTTGTACCTTATGGAACGCAATAAATTATTGAGTATTGATAAGTGAGGACCGGCCTCTAGTTTAATATACAGTCATAACGATACCTTATTAATTGATGAAATCCTGTGTTGCGTCAATTTGAACTACAGATTTTGCCATTTTTTTTTAATATAAATAAATACCTAGTACGTAATTAAGTAGAACCACTCTGAAACAGAATTCTTAAGAACTAGAATATAAGTTTACCTTAACCTATGCAATAAATTTTATAGTTTATTGTTTCTTTTTAGGTCATGGAGACGAAAAACATGATCTACATAGTATCCGAGTACGCTAGCAAGGGTGAAATTTTCGGTGAGTATTTCAAGATTCAATATTTAAAATATTTTCAAACACACGAAATGAATAATGTCTGCTTTCCACAATAGAAGCACACTTTTCATTGGGGTTCTGTTGACACATGATTAATTATGCCAATGACAAATCGATGTAGGTACGAGTATATATTCTGGTATACCCTGGTTTGGTATAAAGTGTATGGATTTATATTTAAAATGCTGAAACAAGGACAGTCACAAAATAAATAAATACACGAGACTTGCGGGTTTTTGTGGACAGAGTTTCATAATAGGTTAGCAAAAGATTTTAATAATACTAGTAGTTTATGCGACTGCCACATACCTAATAAGGGTTATTAAAACACGAGCAAGGTTTGGCGAGTTTTTGATAGTATTTGCGAGTGTTTTAGTATCAAATTATGTGCAGTGTCATACGTAAGTACACTACTTAAGTACTTTCATGTTTTAATTTTTAAAGTAGTAAATCAAAGAGAAACACAAATTTTTTTGGGCAGTATGAGGAATATAACTCTACCTCACTTTTATATAACTCTACTTGACTTTTTTATAAATTTTATTTTATACCAAGGTATAGGTACCTACTTTAATGTCATGTGTTCAATTTTTGTAGATTGTGATATGAGTAGGTATAGATAAAACTTATAATGTAGGTAGGTAATGCCTAGCAGAGTTTTATAGCTAGTCATAGGTATCGCACAATATAGCGACATTGCGTCCATAAATCTCCTTATACCCCGTACAAGCGCATTATTGTAACCTCGAAATCGATTAAGGCCGCTCGTAAGTTCGTGGCCGCTCCGTTCCATGACGTCAGTAGGGGGCCATGACGTCACTGGCGAGGGCCCCAGAGGGGCGAAGGCCGAGGGACGAGGGGGAGCAATTTCGCGCACAGCTGACTACATTCGTCCCAAAAAACCGGTGATCTTTCCATGAATATAAACGGTTTGGTATTACGAGTACCACCAGATTGCTTCATTCTGCGTGTGGACAGAGCGTAGACAAACAACATGTAGAGGTAGGTGATGTTCCGATTCCAGTGAGGTTATTTGAATTATCTAAAACCACAGAGTAATAAGATAACATTTAAAACTCATTTATACTGATAATGTGATGATGTAATGTTTAGTTCTGTCACATGTGAATTTCATTATACCTAAATACTTGTCTACATTGAATGAACTACCTACTTACAGGTAGGTACAGGAACTTATAAGATATTGTTTAAAGTTTTTAGGGAAGAATTTGTAGTGTTGCCATGAGAAAACTTTATTTTTACCTACAAGCTCAGAGTAGTACCTAACATGTAATTGCACAGACAACTATGTACAAGTTGAGTTACTCAATGTATCAAGAATGAATAGACTCGGATTTTAGTAACTTTGTAGATGTTTTCAAATTGTATTAACCTAACGTTAATATAAAACGTGTATCTACATGTAATTGTAGTTATTACTCACTTATGAAATAAAATAGTACCTAATACAATTCATGTACACAGTTACACAATATTATCTATCATATTTATAAGTCAAACTGTGGGGAACTATTGTTAAGTGCTATAAACAAATATGACTAAAACATTTACGGACAATAATAGCAGTATTACTGAGCATTAAAAGTGACTACGTAGTGAATTAATTGCAGGAATTAGTATTGGACATTGATACAATATTTAATTGTTACCATTTTTATACTGAATAGCTATTGTTACCTTACTCTATACCTACTAGCAGGGTGTGTCTGTGAACATTTACCTTCTCTTCAACTACGTCTTCTACCACGGATTCTGAACAATATTTGTTCTATGACTTTTGGAAATTCGTTTCGTTCGGCGTTTTTTTAACTTTTCTTATAAACTTGGTCACGTGACTTGTTAATTTTGTTTGGGGGAGTCGAAAAAGTTTGCGACGAATTTTCAAATAACATAGAACAAATGTTGTTCAGAATAGTTAGTAGAACATGTGGTTATAGAGATGTAAATGTTCACGTATACATTCTGTATGTTCTGAATCAAGTAAAGATTAGGGCATATGTTGATTTATTCGGCTTTATGTTACAGAATTACTTAATTGTCTTTATCTGTAAAACCAAGGGTTAATAACCTTTGTTTTACTTCAATGTTTTTCAGCAGATAAACAATAGTAAACGTCGGTGAAACTTATAATTACTATCAGGTATCTGAACATTAGAAACCCAAACCTATAAGGAGTAGTAAGAGTAACATAAACAGATGAATACTTTACAAAAATACGTCTAGCAAATACACATCTACACATACATGCCCCAACATCTTTGTTTAAATTAAATTCGTCTTATCTAACAAGGCACCACCATACCCGTATGACTTGTAAATAAGTGAACTGTCGAAATTATTCTAACCAGGTGAAAACAAGGACAGATGCTTCAAAACCGGTGTAAGGAACCTACATTTAGCCACGTGTACATTCCATAAAAGGAACAACCCGCAATAATCGTTTTCCTAATAAGTCCAAAACAAAATAACCTACCTACCGTCGAAGACAGGTGCAACGCGGTTAACGTCATTGCAATCCCCAGCCGCATACCAGGTGATGTCATCCTGGCTGGATATTAGTAAATAAAATTAACCTAGTAGGTATGTCGCACAGCTGACTTTTAACAATACGCTATCTTTGAATACTTACTGACAAATCGATTTTCAATAATACATTTCTCAACTATGTATGTAAACGTCCTACACATGTACTTATCAAAGAAAATATTTTTTTTAACTCTCAGATTTAGGGTCTCACAATTTCAATTACGGCTCCGCTTTTGATAAAGCTTTCCAAAATATATTATAAATGACATCTACTTACATACTAGTATAGTCTACGGCACGAAAGAGCAGTTATGACCTTGAGTGCGCAGAAACCAATTTTTATAGAAAGTCTTCTTTTTTACAAGTGCGCAAAATAACGGTCATCACCATACTTTCGTGCCGCCAGCTGTATGTCTAGGTTTCTTAAGGTTTATATCATCAAAATGATTGTTAACTGTTGTATGTGCTTTTTATAGGATCAATAAACGCATTTTGAATTATTTATAGCTTTTGGGTGAAATAACCTATGCGCGTAAGCACATGATTAAATTATGTAACAATCACTCAAGCCTCCAATTGCGAAGACAGTTATGGAGCTGGAAAAAAGTCTCACAAGGAAAATGTTGGCGTAAAAACACAATCGTTTTAGGGTACGTGAAACGCGCAGCATACCGTCATTCACAGTTACAGAAGACAATTAAAATATTCCAGTGTCGAAAACCACAATAACTAAACTTGTAATTTTAGTTATTGTCTTGCTTAATTTCGCGGTGTCTTTTTGACTGTGATACTTAGCCATAGTTAGTTAAGAAGTAAAGTAATTGACCAAGTAGTACTTACATAAAACGGTCGTTAACAGCGTTTACTGACATACTTATATGCCTGCTACGTAACATACCTAAACTTAAAAGAGCTACTTACTTGTACTTGATGGAAAAAAGGTTAGGCACTCGTAATTTCGTTGAACTGCGCAAACATTTACAACTAAGGAATGTAAATTATTTTCGGTATTCAATCTATTCATAACAATGAAGGAACGCTTTGTCGGAATCCATAACTGATTGGGCTGGGGTCTTGTTTTAGTTTTTTTAAGTTCACTTAAATTGTTTTAAAAGAAATCTCAATGAAACTTTTTACTCTTTGTTACTGTCATATTTGGCTGATATTGCTAAATACCTTTATATTTATAGGTAAATCGAGTTACAGTTTACTTGTTGCACGATCTTATATTCGAGATTCCAAGGATCCAAATTGCAAGTTTAGTAATAATTTCTAAGACACTAATCCCAAATTCCCAAGTCAAGACGTTAATGGTTAGAGGCTAGCCTATTCTATGCATAAATCAAGGAGGAACAAAACAAACTACCAGACCAGTTGAATTAGCTTTAATAGCCTGTACATGCTGTTTATGTAGTAGATTATGTTACCCTTTTAGGATCTCGGATATCTTTTTAGGAGTCGAATGCATACATAATTATTGGACATGAGGAAGTTTACATTTTTGCTTCCGGCCTTCATTGAATGTAAATGTCTAATTTATGTGCAGATTATATCGCGAGGTACGGGCGGATGGCGGAGCAGGCGGCGCGGCGCAAGTTCTGGCAGATCCTGTCTGCCGTGGAGTACTGCCACGAGAGGCGGATAGTACACAGAGATCTCAAGGTTTGTCATGACACACGCTTATTTCAAGGGTAGCTAGATAAAAAAGTACATTTGTGCAACTTGAAGATGTAGTTGCGTATAAAAACAGGGTGGGGCAAGTAGACCAACTTCAAGAGGACACTATCTCTAAACACGAGAGGTGTAACAACAACAGCTAGACATCGTAATATGGATTTTTTTTCATCGTAACGATTATATAAAAAATATTTCAATCGACATTATATCGATGCTCAATCGCCTCGTTGTAAGCCGATTCTATCCGATGTGGAGGGCAGCAAGTTGAAAATCGTCGCACATAGAGCCTACCGTTATCATTCCACTAAGAACGTAAGCCTTCCCCATAGCTGTTCAGATTACTCGTTCGTTAGCCATCTCCTACCAATGAAACACTCCGGTATTCCAAGGTTCCTCATAACACGTATTATTCAACGTAGGTACGTTACCTCAAGGGAAACTAGAACATTTGCTAAATTAAGAAATGTTACCAACGCTTCCTTTTACTGCTGGATGAGGATACTGTCGCATTTGTTTTTATTTATCACCCGAGGAGCTGTTGAAGGCTCTTAGTGCCGCGATTACTAAATCTCTATCAGTACAAAATATGAGTTTATATCATACGTGTAAATAATTTCAGATTGGCCTAACCTACTTAGATAGTAGTTTAAACATCCACGTATTGTCGTTTTCACAATCGTATTCATTACGAACAGAGAACAATAGTCAAAATTAAGCCGATAAATTATTATTATAACAGCCTTTTGTCGACTGTTTGAACGTGGTGTGTTGAGTTAAGGAATGTTTTACTGATTTACGGTAAACAACCGAAATTAAAGGGGTATTGACTTGACGTGAAATAGTAGATGGAAAAAGAAAACAGTTTTGGTAGTAAAGCAGTTTTGTGCGTTCTTCGAGGAAAGTGTGCGCTCGTAAACCGCTCAATTGCTCTATCATTTGGTATTTGGCCAAGGCCTATATTATGCGAATGCGATCATGTGGAATCATAAACACGGAGGCATCGCATGTAATAGGCTGCAACTTTTAAAATAACTTTGTGTTACTAGAAATACAGAAATATATTACATATACTGAACTATAGTAGGTAGGTACGTAAGTATCGTACAAGTTATTCTATATAGCTACAGAATTAAATGGTGAAATCACGGATGCCGACTACTAGCTATTTGTATAAAAACCGTTGAGTTAAACATTTCAAATAGAAATAAGGTTTTTACTACTGCTGTTTTATTCATTGGAATAATACGTGCTTGAGTGTTGTAGTCAAGAGAAAAAGATGACGTTTAATAAATTGTTTATTTCTTTCTGTTCAGTCAAATCAAGTTTTTTTAAAGTAAGATGTTTCACTAAGTAATCGTATTTACCTAGGATATAGAGTAGTTTATCCTTATCCCAAGTTCCCAGGCAGGCTTCGCGGTACTTGGAAAATAGGCTTACCTTCCACGACTTCTCGGCGCAAACTGATCCACCTTATAATCCTACAAATGTAAACGAAATTCCCAGACTGGATTAATTTCTCGTACCTTCAGCGCCTGAAACAATCCGACTGCCAAGTTTCTTAATCCTATTTATATCCGATAAACATGTAATTGACTCTACCGTTCGGAAGTCATCGACTCTACGATGTCTCGTGGCGATGAATCTCGAATGCGACGTATTGGGTACAGCTGCTTCTTTGCTATGCAGAGATTTGGGGCTACGTTGGAAAACTGCATGAATGAATAGTTTAATTTATAGCTAAACATTTGCCTCGTGATTGCGACGCGACTTTTTAACGTTAGTTTTGGGATATTGGGAATACTTATAGAGACGGCTGTTTGTAGAGACGTAATCTTAGTCCCAAACTGAAAGTGTATAATTTGGGGTATTTGGTATATAACCATTAGTACCATAGTAACTAACCGATAAGAGCGAAATTCGTCATAACTAATGATGATGAATCTTTGTTCGCATTCTAGAATTTAAAAGTAGGCTAATTTTGATGTAAATTCTTTTTGTTTGTTCTGTGCAGGCGGAGAACCTATTACTCGACGCGAACATGAACATCAAGATCGCAGACTTCGGGTTCAGCAACTACTACGCCACCGGCGAGCTCCTTGCGACCTGGTGCGGGTCCCCGCCCTACGCCGCGCCCGAGGTCTTCGAGGGCAAGCGGTATACGGGCCCCGAAATAGACATATGGGTACGATACCACATAGTAACTTCTAAAATAGCTCCGACTTTTTGTTAGGTATATTATTAACATAATTGCTAACATGATTCACTTCGGACGAAAAAACATTTGACGTAACCATAGTGTTCTATTTGCCTTTATACATAGTTGATGAGGGTAAACCGGTTTGTTTCATGTTTTTATAAATAAATCGGGCAACGTAAATCAATCGATATTCGTATTCCACTGTGTGAAATAGTCGTTAGTTCAAAAGCTAGCGTAAGTACGTTACTCTCTAATATCTCGTTGGTGCTCAACTATCAATCATCGTGGTCCAAGGAGGTGTGCGCTCAAATAGTTTGTTTTTGATGTGGCTTTAGTCAACGTCCCGGTTAGTTCTTCCGCAAAGCTGACTAATAACCGCGCGAGTAAAAGCGACGCGTTTGTCCTGTGACGGGACGGCGACGAGCCGTGGTCTTTGATGACACAGTGAATATTGCATAGAGCTGATATTAAAAACTTGAATGTATTTCACCTTCAAGGGTTAGCAAAAATCAAATAATTTAAACCTCTGAACGCTATGCCTTGATTAAGCTCAAGGGTACACCCATTCATTCAAATCAAAACTGTATTCTTCCCCGGTTTCTGCCATTAATATTCCATCCATTCACACAAACGCTTTGCAAATTCCTTTATTACGCGAACTGCCTACTAAGAAATGAAACTCGTGGCCCGAGATTTTCACTGAATGCTACAATTTTGGTCTTTTCGAGGTCAGAGTGCTGGGTTCATTAAAGATTCACCCGTTATAGCTTGAAAACTCTTGAAAAGCTTACTTTTGCGCGTTCGCAGAATTATAGGTTAAAGCAGTAAGTATTTTTTGTTAAAAGGCAAATTAAAATATTCTTACTGGTTAGTTTCTGCCAATGTTAAATGAAATTGATGTAATGTTCTCTACGAATTCGGATACAATATTTATCTACTTATCAAAATTGTACACGCAAATGTGAACGATTTACAACCAATGCCCTTAAAAAAATCATCAATGCCTAATAAAATAAAATCATCAATGATAGTTTATTACGCGCACTTGCGGTCAATTCGTGTTTTGCAATAAAATTGGTTAATTGCACTCTCAATGAAGGCAACCCAAAAATAAAAAGGTAGTAAGATAATAATTGTGGATGCGAGTAGCCTAAGATCGATCAAAGTAGCGAACATTTGGAGAGCTCTTTGACCAGCATTTGAGTGCAACAGGTTTATGAAGAAAAATATTTATGTAGTATTTACTAGTCTGTGGTTGGCAATCCAATGGTCTTAATGTTAATGTTGGTTGCAGAGCCTGGGCGTGGTGCTGTACGTGCTCGTGTGCGGCGCGCTGCCCTTCGACGGGTCCACCCTGCAGTCGCTGCGGGACCGGGTGCTGTCGGGCCGCTTTAGGATACCTTACTTTATGAGCGAAGGTGAGTCCTACCCGCTAAGTAAACTTTGCTCAACGATGTTGGAGATTAAGTACGCAAACCACTTATGACTTAGGCAGCAGCAATTTTAACAATTTACGGCTAATGTCTAGCCTTAGGTATGAAACGTAATTAAATTACATATTCCATCAGTATGTGCCACTTAAGCCTGAGCACCTACGTGTATGCCCTATAGTTATAGTTTTTAGATTTGAGTAGGTATGGTTATGCCTTTTGATGAACCCCTCAAAAATAAACGTAATTGCTAACGAGACTTCAGTTTAAATTCAAATGAGATCGATCAAAACCGACCGAATGTAATTTCTTAGATATTCTTATACAATCTTCGAATTATGAGTTTTTAAAGGTCGTCTCGTATACCTACTTACCAACGCGATCATGCGCCGCAGCGATTGACGCAGGCAATTTAATATGAAAGAGAGTTCCCCAAGTGTTAGAAAGAGATTAAATGAGGGTCTGCCAGAACAACTTTGCCCATTTTCCTTCTAATTAAGATTGGTTGAAGATTACTCGGATCCTTTCACTTTCACAAGTATCCTAAAAAATATATGTTATTTCCAAAAGATTTTTCCCACTAACAATTTTGTTCGTGACTTGTGTGGTATAAAAATGGGCAATGTATTTTTCATGAAAAGAATTCTTGTAAGCCGGCCGAGCTCATGCAAGTTAAATAAAGTATGGCCAAAGTTAATTCTAGTTTTATGCCGTGTCTGCCTAACCCGTTCTGACCTTCGCTTTTCGGTCATATATTTGCATATGAATACCTAATATTATGATAAGATCCACAATGTATGCTTTCAATATTGTTTCCTTTACATTTGATGATTAACTGAATGACCACCCACTTTGATATTTTTAACTGTATCGCAGTATTCGCAATACATAACATAATCGGTTAATAAAATGGTACAAAACCCGGTGATTGCAAATAACTTACCTAATTATAAATCTTTACATTAGATTATCTAAATTTTGCTATAATTTATACATTTACTGTCAAGAACACTTGGATTTCCTTATTAATAAATTCGATTAATGTTTTCAATTCTGTGTTTTTCACAATAATATCTGTCACTTAAGGTTTATGAATCCACTTTAAATTACATTTATGCATGTTATGTAGGAAGTGTTAAATACTTTACAACTGTAAATAATTAAATATACGCACAATATGGTTGATATTCCATGTTTGGTTACGATTTATTTGTGGATTCGAATAAAATCTGGAACTTTTAACAAATGTCGGTACAAAAAGTCGCCCCTCATAATTCGGGGTAAGTTTCCTCGCTCCATTTGCGAGGTTTAATGTCAACAAGCTGGAAATTCTGAAAAACACTTTTGTGGCTCTGAATAAACATCGAGAGTGGTGGTGTCTTTGAGCCGAGTGCTGGGGCTCGGGAACTGTGTTAACAGTCCCAGGCCGCGGTAATAGGGCTGCCAATTTGCCCAACTTTTATAATAAAGGAACACCCTTTGCACGTAAAGTTATTTCTTGAATAAAGAAGGATTCTGTCATTTTAACAACAGATGAAAATGAGAAAGGAAAGACGCCTTCAGTTCAAGCTCCCGCGTTAAATAAAAAGGGCGGAAAAGGCCAAACTTAACAATTTTTATATGATACGTACGAGCCAAAATTATTGTCTACTTTTCAATCGAAGTTCATTATATAAAAGTTATAAAGATTTATTTCAGCAATTCATTAGGTTACGTTACGAGTAGTTCCTTATAAATTCCATATAGGTATACACAGCAGATACCTATGTATTATACAATGTGTACTTAATTAAGCAATTTAGCATCGTTCCGGAGCTTGTATACTATTGTGATCTCGTGGAGATCTAATAGAGTGACGACTAACATTTGCGTCACTCATTAGCAAGTCTGCTCCGCTGTCCACACATTTCTGGCGTAGCGGGTACATAATAAAGGACGAGTAAAAATGTTATACAAACAATGTTCTCAGCAAATATTTGAGATTTTAACCATATTCCAAATATGCAGATGTCAATTACGACCTTAAATATGCGCAACGCAGCAGGTTTGGATACGCTTCGCGACATTTTTAATGAGCTTCCTAAAAACCATTAGAGACCAGACCAAAAGGTGATCTTCGTAAAAACAAAAATCGTAACATCAATTACAAAGCCGTAGATTCCAGCTGTCGAGGGAAAATATACTCTTGATTCGTTTTGTATTAATGGAATTTTAGAAGAGATACCTGCCAAGTTGTGAGTGTAACTGGGCCAAAAAAGAATTATGAGTTTTTAAGGGTTACACTCCTTGTACTTGGTTAAATGTTTCAATTCTAATACGAGTATTTTATTATAATATTTTGTTCCCTTGTATTTGTTGACTAAATAACATCCTAAATACAACTCTACACTATTACGTTAGGGACCATGTTAAACATAACTTTATAATTTGTATTCGTTCAGTTAAATTAAGCTAAGACCTTTCTAAAAAACTGGCAGTTAGAAGTACTTGTTTTCCAGACAGGAAAATTCATTGCTTTAATCAAAACAACTAAACCCAAAATGCGTGGTAGCCCTACATTAGCAGCTTTTGGTATAATAACACGGCTCAACCATTTCCCTAAAGGAGTGCTCCAGCAAAGACAACAAATATCTCAGCTTGTCCTACTTTATACACTCAGTGTCGCTAGCGCACGCCCGCTAAACCACTCGTGTGCCAACGTTCATCTGCGTCCGGGTGTTTAGTGTCTACTCTACTGGCTCTCACGGAGATTAACTAGTTACTTATTTTAATCCATTGTACTTGTTCCGACATTGCACACACATAGCAGACTCATGTATTATGTCAACATAACTGCCCTAAGTTATTTTAAACGGCACTTGCAGTTTTCGCAAGACCAAGATGTCTGTGGAGAACTGCAATATTAGTAACTATCAGTTTTCAAGATTAGTTACAAAGGTTTTATAAAACTCAGATTATTTATTTTGTACATTTAATTAAAGAATTTGTCCTCTCCATTGTAAACAATCCATATAAAGAAGAGGTCACGGTTGATTGGTTGAAGCGAAAGTATGTCGTACCGTAGTGTCATCGACTCCACGCAATCGACGCAAGCGTCTTCGGTACAAGGTAGTTTAAATAAAACATCCAATACATAAATAAGTAACCAGTTAAAGAAAAGCAATGGAATGTTGAAACGAAATTAATCTCTAGATGCATTTCGCTTCTTTAACTAGCGTTTCACTCTATCACTCATTGTAGGTATGTGTACATGTGTTAAGTGAATTAATGAGACAGTATAATTCTTATAATTCTTGGGACTCACATACTTTAATGTCAGACAAGTAATGATCTGCCTAATTAATGCTAGTATAACACGAGAGGTATTAAGGTACACTTTGTAGGATATGTTTACGTGTATGTTTACGTCTATGGATGAGTATGTATCCTAGCAATTAAAACTACCACAACTAGATGGACAGCTAAATTAGCCTAGAAATTAGTGCATGGACATGAAAGATAAAAAAATAATGAAATCGATAAGCGGACAGCCGCTTGCGTCATCGGCATGTTCAGCCGTGTGTCCCGCGGTCACCGCGCAGCGAATACCTCGCCCAGAACCATACCAGCAATTACTATTATCTTATGTCCCTGAAGATAAAGACCATTATCCTCATGTTTTTCAGGCTGCTAACTAACTGCTACATGTCAGTAGACATGGAGGAGAAACGTTCATAATGTAGAGTCGCAGCCGCAGTGTTACCTAAACTGACTGCGGAATTCCAGGAAATTACGTGCTCTCTCGGCTTCGGTTAGAATGATACGTCGATAAAAGTCTACATGAGGATTTTGATCAGACGATAAGATATTAAATCTACAAGTATATACTGGAATGTGTATCAAAAACGTTACGACCAATTTTATTTTAAATAACACTAGACACTGTTAAAGTCAGCTTGATGATATTTTATGATATTGTGAGAGATAAAAAAATCAAATATACATTTAATAAAAAGCTGGGTTTAAATGAGTGTCAAAATGTACACAGCAAACTCGTGAATCCTCTGCAACTTTTGTTTAAGCACCACTCCCAACTTTTCCCGTTTCGGAGAGCGCTTAACCACAAAAATCCAGCTTTAGATGTTACCGCAAAAAATTGTTCGATTTGTTTCTCGCAATTGGTAAAAATCTGAATGGAAATCGTTCGTCCTAAAATAATGTTGATTTAAGTCCGTCCGTGGTTCACTTCTTATTAGGTATGTCAATAATATAAAAAAAGTTATAGTAAAAAGATGTTTGATTTATTTGAAAGAAAAACATGTGAAAGAAAGACGATAAATACTTACTTCAGATAAAATTTGGAAATAATTGAACTTGACAGATTGAAAAATTAATTACTTAAGTACCCATGAAAAACTTGAGATTTCTAAAACGTGCATCTTGATGACCCTGATCATCTATATAGAGATTTGGAATACAGGTACAAGTTGTAGACAAGATAATACCGATCACCGAAACATGTGATGTTTATACAACTTATCTCTGTCTAAAAAGTACCAACTAAACTAGATAAATACTGTGCTAAATAAACATTTTCTATTCTATTCTATATTACACTAGCATGCTTTTATTTAGTTTTATGTAGATATTATTCAAAAGTAGGTATACATTATTCCGTCCGAATCCTAGAAAAAGGAGATTTCCAGTGATTAAAATCTATTAAATAAAAGCAAGCAATCTATTGTATCTACTGTAACTAAGTACGTACTAGATTGTATCCTAATAAATAAATGCGCCAGACAATCACACCAATCAACAATACTATGAGTACCAGGGTGACGATAATTAATTAACTAGGGGCTTCAACCCTGAACACCCAGACCTAAGACAACTAAGAAAATGTAGTTTTCTAAATTTACTTGACCGGGAATCAAACCCGGGACCTTTTGCGCTTCGCGACTGCGCCATTGAGGCCGTCAATATCAATTAAAATATGAATAGGAACTTATAAAAGAAAATCTTAAGTATATAATTGTTTATTTAATCCTTACGCTTTGGGGGTATTTAGTCTTAGTTCTCACTTTTTTTAATGTTAAATGAAGATAAACTTAATGGCAAAAACATATCCAAAAGGTTGTAGCGTGGAAACATATTATCAACAAGCACCTAGAACACGAGGCGAGTGTCCTTTTTAGTTAATTGAATAAGCACCTTGATGCGATGACGGGCGAGCCAGGAATAGGCCGTGACGTCAGCTAAGTGTTCATTGCCCGTTGATACATTTCTCGCTTTGACGTAAACGTTACACGTTTCAGCAATTTTCTGCAAAAAACAGCAGAAGACCAGAAAGTGTAAGTCACTGTTTTAGTTTTGTTTACAATTTATTTTTACGTGCTCCGATGTTCCACGTAAAGGGTAAGGAGTGCAGATGCCTAACATTATTTGGCATCTGCGAGAAGTTCGTAAATTGATAGGTTTCTCAAATATTTATTTCATCCTAGAGCACTTTTTATTTACATTTCTGGACGGGAGATCTACAAGTATTATAACTATACCATGCTAGAACTAGCTACAATGCTTAAAAACTTTTAAATAAAATGCTCAAAATATAACCAGAAGGATTTTGTGCTCAAAATAAAAAAAAACTGGATGTGAGACTGGGTATTAAATTTTATGATTTCTCACCATTTCGCAATTTGTTTTTTTTTATTATCAACAAGTACGATATTTTGTTTGTCGCTTTTTATCTCGTGTGACCTCACGTTCGATGGGCGACCGCCTTGTTACAAACGCATTATCGAACACTCTGCTCTACATTAATAATATTGAACTCTATCTATAAAATACTATCTGTGAATGCTTTTGAAAACAGAAGCATGTGTTATTATTACCACTAAGCCAAGGTTTCACGTGTGCGCTAGGTGCTCCTCATACTAAATAGTTCTAATAAACGAAAAGATTTCTGGCAGACGGTAGTTAGAGTATTTCATTCATTCATTTTGAGTCTTTGGCTCGAGTATAAACAGTTAAGCACTTCCCTTTAAACCTACTGACGATCTTGGACAATATATCATTCATTATTAATGAAATAAATACTCTACTGCTCTATTGCCTTTCGTATTTCTATACGGTAATACTTGTATAGGATTAATTTGTAAAACACTATGAGTACCTAGTTGACAGAATGTGCGAAAGCTTTTAGTTTTCTCATTCATTATGCGTTTTTTGTCGCGCGCCACGACCCACTGAAACCAGTACTTATTTTATTCAGGAGGTTACGTGTTATAGGCCCCGTGGGCTCGGCCTTATTACAGTAATATCTGGGTGCTAGCTAGCTATTACCACACATTGTTCGAAACTGCAAAGGATGTAATTGAGTTTTTATTTATTCAGGAAATTGTAGTAAAAGGAATAGGCATTCATAATACAATAAAAACGAAGAGGATGGGATAAAATGTTGTAATTGCAGATACTACAATAACTAGAATTTCGTATTATATCCGTGAAGTCAAAATGAAGAAAAACATAAAGCCTTGTAATTTTTTTAAAAGTAGGTAAGTAATGTGCCTATTGCCTAAACTAAACGTTACGCTGGAAAACATAATACCAAATATCCAAAGCAGTGTTGCAACTATCTCGTTAGTTTTAGAGAGAAACTCAAAAGGGCGCGCTTCGTTGGAGGTCCTTCAAAGGATGAGTGGCGGCGTCGGCCATCGTACTACGCGCCGCAGCCTTTGTTCAGGGCGATTCCACCCTTATTGCCATTCGAGAATTCGCCTTCTATCAAAGTTAATTCCAGTTCAATGTGCTAAAGGAGACGGATTGCCTATACAATTCGAAATAAGCAACTTAATATAACTAACGCAAGTATAATAAGATATTGTGCCTTGTTGGGTAAATTTAATGAGTTTCGGGACAATCACATAAATAGGTAACTTAATTTTATTGTTTACACGCCAATTTCCTGTGAAAGTGTTCATGCTGCAAACTCAACTCGATATACCAATACAGGGAATATCTAGAAAGTATCCGTCCGTATACTTACATAGATTCCTAAAATCCTAATATAACTATAACGATTTATGGAAACGAGCAGTTGCTAAAATTGTATATGCTATCCTCAAATCTTAATAAGTATTCAATATAGCACCTATGTATCTCGAATACAATAACACCGTCAACAAAAGCCCTGCAATAACTATATCGTTGGATTTCGTAAGAGAAACTGGAAACGCTTTCGGCTTTCAAAGGATGGGGGGTGCGCACGTCTCGGCTCTGGGTGAGGGCGCCCCTACGTGTATTATCGGGCTCGGCAGCGCCATTCGTGTCTGCGACGTGCCTACAGGTATCACACAGTGCTAATCCTAGTAAATATCCCTTTGACGGAATACATCTTAAAGCGTTTAGGAGCAATGTTAGGTAATAAAAGATTTAGTAATCTATGATTACGTGTTTTCATCATTATGATCAGCAGTCCTTTCCAGTCTCTTCCTTTCTGTCGGTATACCTAAGCTGCTTGGATTGACGTTGTCCCCTCGAATTTTGGTCGCGTCCTATGTTTATCGTCAGCCAGCTCCGCTGGTACCTACTGTACTGTGTTCTAGTATTCCTATAATAAAAGAATTAACAACCTGCAGTCAGGTATCTGTCTTTCTGATTAAATTAATCTTAAATGAATGCTGAGGAGCCTATTTAAAATGACCGCAAGTAGGGGTTGTCATACTTTCAATCAACACTCTTCACAGAATCAAAAACACTGAATCGAAAAGCTATAAAGGTAGACTAGCCCACACAGTAAATCCGATAAGAAATAATGAATTAACGTTGATTGAATTGACCTTTTCTGCTAGACGCTAAGTATAACTCGCATTCGTCACAAAATACGAAAATAATTTGGTTTCTTTTTTACGCGCAGATCTCGATTATCAGTGACCGTATTTTTTTCTGAAGCGAACGGAGATAGTATACTTTCTTATCTTAGCAATATACCTAAGAACGCACGCAATATAACTACTGAACTCTATCTAGCTAGCTACCGATGGAAGATGATAGTGAATTAGATTAATTACTATCTAAAAATACCTACAATATTGCCAAAGTAACATATTTATACCTACAATGATAATAATATACTAATTATGTCTCCAATTAGAGGTAATTTCTATTCATAAATAGATACGAGTATTGGTTTACTACGTAGGAGTTGTTTATTATGTGATCAGCGTGTCGGCGAAACAAGGTAAAATTCTGACTGGTATCAGTACCTTAGCTAGATAGTTATAGTTGTATCAGTTGTATGTATGTCTGGGTATAAGAGTCGTCCTAAAAGCCCTGAAAGTTGGCCGGCCTGTATCGCGTACCCGGGCAGACAAAGCAGTGCCCTACGCCCACCTTGTCTGTGCCCTAACGCCCGCTCCCGGCGGTTCACCTCAACCCGAGGCTCCATCTCACAATTCCACTTTGTACCCACTGGTTTACATATTAAATGAATGACGCCCTTCACATTCAAGATTGTTGAAACGTTTCTGATTGGATTAAAATAAAGCACTTGTAATTTAATTATCTACGGTACCCCTCGGCCGCGCGAATTATACTTATATTTTCTGAAAATTCAATTTTAAATATTTAAAATGAATACCTTAGACATTTGTATTATAAAGATTTCTCTTTTAGTAGCTAGTTATATTATCCCAGTTGAGCCCAAAGCTGTCGCACCCGCGCCTAGCGGTTACCCTGATTTTTTTACTGTGGATGTGTTTATGTGCGTATTTTCTGCCATTCGCTCGGCGATGAGGGAAAACATCATGAGGATACCTGCACGTCTCGGATAGTTTCAGTTTGTCTGGTTCCCCTATTAAAGGGTTGTAAAGATCATACGGCAATCGCTTCATTGTACCTAATTACCAGACTCCCTAAACCTTGTATCATGGTCTTAGCGTACCCTGGACTCAACCGGGAATTTCACGCTAAGGTGAGAGACAGATATCGGGAAAGAATCAGGCACCGCATTTCAATTACTGAACGTAAAATTTGCATGCTTGTATATGTTATATGATGTCGCGATCTTTGGAGATGTTGAAAGCGTCGCTAACGAGAGGACGAGAGCTACTTGTAACACTAAATACCTCGGATCCAGGGATTAAGGTCGCTAGGAGGTTTATCTTGCAGCTTGTGCGTGCACCTCGCCGAAAGCAATTTAAAGGTCCCACTTGTCACCTCGTGTCTGTGCCCATAAAATTCCGCTCGTAACGAGCTTATATTTATGTATCAACTGCCACAATTTATGAATTATTCAGGCTCCTAATAGAAAGTTCGTGTCGTGGAAAATTCGGGCGTGTCTTGGGAAGTTTATTGGTGAAGTATTAAAGGATCCTCGCGGAATGTTGGAACCCAAACAAGTTGTGTTAACTCGATTTGTCGTTGGGTCCATTGCAGATCCGCTTCCATTTCCGTGGCTTAACTTTCGAATTAACCACCGGTGCGTCGAAGTGCGTCGACACGTCAATCGAAATTAGTAAAGTATTTGTAAGTGACTTTTCAATTGCGATATCACATCAATGTCTGGGCTTCCATGTGATGGTTTTCTTTCTAGATTAGGTAATGTGATAAGATAATGGTTGGGTGAAATGAAAACAATGTACATACCTACAAATAATACGTAGTTTAACAACAGTGTATCCTTCATACTCGCTATAGCAGAATGATCGTGTGTGCGCCACGGATATCCGGCACCTTACACAGCCGATAACACGCAACTAATTACTGGATTACAACAAACAATGAACAGCTCATTTATTACCAAACGCCGCTCTATTTGCCAGTGTAACTAGCTCCGTAACTGGAAAAAGTAGTAAGTGTTAATAAATTATGAAACTAATAAATATAGCTCTTTCTCTGCCATTATCTGTTACGTACCTACAGGGAGTTTGGTAAATGGTTATGAACAAGCCGAAATGTATGCATACCTACAACAATCAAACTCTACCATTTTATTGATTTTGGTCGTATAGGTACTTAATGTGTTGGTACCTAGTTACAAATATCTCTTATTTTCGAGTATTTTGATATACGACTTTACAGTTTTATTTACACGGTCTAGTTTAAATGTAAATAATGATAAGCATATTTTTTTTAAAAAGAGATATCAATCTAATCCAAGATAAAAGCGTGCGTAACTACATAGAGTAGGTACACAATAACTACATACAATGTATATAAATATTAACAGAGAGTATGATAGTTATTATTATCTTTAGATTGAATTAATCAGTCAATCTAGATAAAATAATTTATTATCTGCCTGACTAAATCTGGAGTTACGCACCTGTACCCGTGGTTCTGAGAGATTCTGAGACTCGGGAATGGAAGTAGGGTCTTACAAGCTTCCATTCCATAACAGTGCGACTTACTATAAATCGAGAGACTTTTGGATGAAATCACTTACTTAAAGGAAGCGTACGAAACAACATGAAGAAATATCTTCCTTGTGTACTCGTATTAGTGGCACTGGTCGGTAGTTACAGAGTACTAAGATGGTAGGTCACGTAGGTACATTATTTCCGTTCGTGAAATTAATTTCGACTGTAGGTAGATTGCGTGCGTTCAATCTTGACCGCGTGGGTAGTTAGATATTTATAATTGCATACCTACTTATTCATCAAACAAGGTAATAATATTCGAACTCGGGTTATGAAGTAAGCCGTGATTAGTTTTTTATAAAAATTATACAATTGCTACAATTACTGAATTGTACATACTGATGTAAAGCCAGAAAGTATAGGTAAGTAGGTACTTTGCTAAAAATACTAACGATATTCACTATCTTTTTACGATGTTATCCTCCGGCGTATTGAAGAACTGATAACTTAGAGGTATCAAATCTTTACAAGATATCAGTTTTTTAAAATGTAAACACCTTCTTAAGTGCACATGGTATGTTAATATTTGAATATTTGGTTGTGTATGGTTATTAACAGGTGATTAGTGTTACTTAGGGGACCAATAGAAAAACATACCTATGACAAATTAATGTAATTACGTCCTAGTTTAGGTAGCTTTAACTGCTGTCTAATAGGTACCCTTCATAGCGAAGTCGCTATTAAGGGTACTTATTAGTTACCCAATGCAGTCACTGCATTTCTGTAGAGTTATTACTGTAACGAGACGTAGGTGTATTTAAACCGACTGGTATTTAACCAGGCTGAACTCCGAATTAGGCAAGGCTTAGTGACCCCGACATGGTACCTCGAAAATAGAATGTATAAACCCTGCGAAATAAGGTTGTGGTTTCGTCGGTCGCATAAAGTAGGTAGCCAAAAACGGCAGCGGAGAGTATTTACGCACATACCCACTGTCGTCACAGCGCATATAGCGAGCATTATGAAAAATGTATTTTGTTTGAAGAGGCGATCGGGCGGGCGGGCTTGACGTCACGCGTTCTCGCCGCGCGTATATTAGCGTTTCATATTAATGCTAAACTGAGAAAAGTCTCCGCCTTGTCCTTTGTTTGCTAAAATTCGCGTCATGAGCGGCGACCGCGTGATAAACTTTTTGTGAAATTCGCACCATTATGCTAACACCAATTTTTACATTACAAATTATTTACTCGTATTGGTCTATATAACTATTAGTGTTACCTATCTCACTATTTATTATGTCATCGAAACTTATTTACCTACCCTTTATTATGTCTACGTAGGTACTACCTCCAAATATATATCACCATTAATCAACTTGCTAAGATACAATCGATTTCATAAACTTGTTCGCGGAAATGAAAACTACCTATCGAGCACTTGAAGTTTCGTAAATATGCTACCTGTTTAGTACCTACCTTACAGGTAGGCTATCTAAAATCTATTTTACAGCAATTTGTTTATCAATCTTATCATAAACATATTTGGTGCCTAATGCCGCTGAAAATGCGTCATCAAGTCTGGCGTGTTTACATGGATTTTACGGGTGGTAATTAGCCGGCGGGTTGGCAGCATCGGCATGCAGGAGGTCGGCGGCGGGCGATGGCGGGCGGCGGCGGCGGGCGCGACGCCCGGAGAAATCGTAAAAGCCAAGTTCACGGAGCCGCTTCGAGGCGTCGGGGCGCCCACCCGACTTTCCAGCGTTCTATTAAATAACACCCGCGCATTTTTCACACGATTGCGTCAATGGTTAAGCAAAGCACGCGATATTTGCGTCCGAGCGGTTATTAAAATAGAATCGCCTGGCGAAAACTGTACTCATCGACTTTATTTTAGAAAGAAGTGAACGAAGGTAAATAAAATAGTATCCGCGGAATGACTCCGGATTGATGCGCGCTGTGTTTTGTTTGCGCGGTGAAGTGCAGATTTGGACGGGCGCGGTCTATTTCCAGACCACTGAGGTTAAGCGAATATTTATAATCGGATTCGTCACTCCAATCGCAACTATGTTTTGTTAAAGCTAAGTAAAGATCGATTGCTTCGAATAAAATATTTACTTAAGATTATTCTCGGTATTTTCGACGGAGTCTTTCTTTCAGCACATGAAAGCAATAACTCGTATTTTCGGTTAATGACGCATGACCCTAATGTTTAATGAATGATGAATTGGAAATGTCCCCATTCAATAGAGACAGATAAAAATAACTTTTCCTAATGAATGATATTGTTAGGTATTCAGTTCAGTAAAATATAAATATTTATATCATGATAATGAAATTGAGCCAAATTACCGTATTTAGGTACTATCAAATAAAGACTGAATATTTTGACAACTGTTAAAATTAGATCATGATTAAGTACTAAATTAAACTGATGATAACAATTGTTAACGCGTACGTAATGGAAGCGATTATCAATTTTTAGAATTAGTTACGCAGCGTTATAGCCCTGACAATGGCATTCGATCTACAGCCCGTTTATCGTTCGTTGCTACCGTAACCTACAAGTATGTCTACATGATGGTATTTGTCAACACTAAGCAGAAAACCAAAGTAAGCAGATTGGAACATTCAAAAAGATGAAATTACGCGTCTAAACGTTAGGTTTTACTTGTATTATGACGACTGATTTTAGAGCACAGGAAGACTTTCCGTAAATTTACAGAAGGAGAAGGAGATTTATAGAATCTTTCAATAACCGGGTGAATGATTTTTTATGTGATCGGTGCCAGAGGAGTAGACTGATCACCTGATAGTAGATACACGATTGCCGGCGACCATAGGCAAGTGCCTATGGTCGGCAGCCATCGCTCGTGGAATGCCACCAGTGGAAAAACAGCCACAATATTAACAACTAGTAGCCCGCCCTCACTACGTCTCGGGGCTTAATTTACACCGGTACCAATAGATGGCCCTAGATTTCGATTGCATCATGTTAAATGCATTTTTGATTTACCTATAAGCCTGTCTTTGTCTACGCAAACTGTTTATAAATGTTATAGAAGATAGATAGATCATAGATATTTCTTTTCCATTGAATATTTTTTTGTTTCAACATATGTAACTTAGTTTCAATATTTAGAAAACTAATAAGGTTTTTTAAGCAGGTAGTAGATTACAACCTTCTCGGTAGCTCAGTTATACGTTTACGGACAAATGTAACATATAAAACATGTTGTATCTTATCCATATTTGGAATTTGTGCTTTTAATATTAGGTTGGTTCTTTAATCTTAAACTTACGAGAGAACCGTAGGAGTCGCAAATAATGATATTATTAGGTTTGAGAGGAATAGGATATAAGGATTGTTCACGCTTACTTGCGTCACCGCCACGTGTGCGTTACCGTATCCAATCTATCATTGTTGTACCTCACCTTGCATTGTGGCTGACGTTATTGACCCATCAATATGAAGCCCTGTTACTATCCTAATACTAGAAGTATTTCCGTATATTGGTGTGGCAGCCTTGACGGTCATGCTGTGCGCGATTGACGCAACATCCTGGCTAATATTTGCAGAGCTAAGTACCTACATATAGAAAGTTAAATCGAATGAACTCTATGCTAGAGCTCGTTTGTGATACCTAAGTGGTTTCCTTGTGAGTCGTAACGTGCTGCTAACGTTTTCAGTCACACCGTTAAACACGTGCTGTATTGTTTTTGAACTTTGAAATTGGGAACATAAAAGGATTTTTGTGCGTATAAATAGATTTGCCACAAACCCATTCATATTCCACGATTTATATAACTTAACCTTTACCAAAATATCTAATTGTTCGACGTCGAGAGAACAAACAATGGAATCACACTGATGAGATTTCACGTTTAATGTTTTCTAAGGATAAGACTCAGAGGTTAGCCTGATAGCGACTGGGCGTTTTGGAACGATAATCCAATGAAGGTCAATTATTACAATATCAGTCAGCCTTGAAGAGTTGGGGGAGACGTGTGTAATAGTTATCTCTGTTTGTTTACATTGCAATTGTTGTTAAATACTGCAATCCAATTAATTAATAATTGCGGCGTCATTTTATTCGCTTATCCGTTTTATGTTTACTTTAAATCGGAGTTGTTTCAAGATCCGCCTTGTTACAGCTCTATATTGTTGGTATTTCCTCGGTGGAAGCACCGGTACGTCACGTGAATGCTCGTCTGTATCGCTCTCTGCCGAATTGAACGGAAGCGACCGTCGTTTAGCGTCCCATATACGGTTCAACGGCTACGTGACGTCGCCCGCGCGGGCGCCCGGCCCGTGACCTTTTCACCATGTACTTTCTAACTAGCGCCTACCGCGTATGACGTAAACCGTAAGTTAGCTCCTCGACTTCTTACGCCTCGGTGTATTTACGCAGGTAGAGGAATTGTTTGCGGTGGATCGGATGTGTTTGAACAGTGAGAATGTATTCGCTGTCATTTGGTCGATAAGTCAAGAAAGTTGTTCATAGGGAGGGTGAAAGACATAAAATTTTCTAGAAAACAGCGTAAGTAGTTAAATAAATTAGACATTTGACACAGGATATTTGAAGTCGTAGCCATTTGGCTACAAGTCTAAGTACACGCTATAGTGACAACGAACCGCAAAGTTCCCGCTTACAAAGCTAGTAGGGTTCTAGCTTTGTAAGCTATGTGTTGCTACTGTCTATCTTTGTACCGTGATACTAGTCAGAACTAGGTAGGTACACGAATAAAAAAACAAAGAGGCAGCTCGGGGACGGCTGGCTGCGTTCAGTGTACCTACTCATTACGTCGGTAACCATCGATTTACGTCACACTCAGTTCAGTTTGTCGCTGAGAGCTCTGTAAGGTTATTATTTCGTGCGCTAGCGAGCTGCAGACAAAAACGTGCGCAATGCATGTAACGCACGAGTACCTATCTTTGTCCTTCTTTCGTTATTGAGGTTAATAACCACGCATTGAAATACTTTTTGATTCGTTATTTAAGTCTTAATTCATAATTAATGGCTTGGAATACCGCGGTTACTTTAGTTGATAAATTGGTCTGCCAATTTTATACACTTATTGTATGTACTTGAAATATTTAATGAATCTCAGGGTCCATTCTATAATTTTGTTTATTACAGTTTTTTTTTAGTTTAAATAAAAGGTTATTTATTTAGTAAAGTACATTAATATGTTCTCAAAGTACCTACTTAACTACTCTAAAAGCACATACAGAAATACCTACCTCCTTTTAATAATATTATTATCTTTCTTTTAACAGACTTAAAAAAGGAGGCGGTTCTCATTTCGTCGGGATTTAGGGATTTTTATTTAGTTTTTATTCAATATCAAACATCAAACTATGACTTTTTTTACTGTCCTACATAACTGAATATACTCTGAAGCATTAACATAATAATTTCTTGAACGTGATTGCTAGAGAGAGCCTGCAATAAACATTAAATCCTTTTATTTCAGACTGCGAGTCATTAATCCGCAAGATGCTAGTACTGGAGCCGATGAAGCGGTACACCATCGAGCAGATCAAGAAGCACCGTTGGATGGCGGCGGAGCCCTACGCCGTGCCCGCCGCGGCGGCCGACCCCATGCGCAGCCCCGCGCACGCCCCCGCCCACGCCCCCGCTCACGCTCCCGCTCATGCCCCCGCGCACGCCGAGCCCAACGACCAGGTGTTGCGCCTCATGCAGAGCCTCGGCATCGACCCCGTCAAGACCAAGGAGGTGAGGGTTCATTGCTGTGCCTCCCAAACCTATACAACCTTCAAGAAATAACATTTTCCTCTTTATAAGGACTACATCTAAATCTTAGGGATTCCATCGTGATTTGTCTGATCATCTCTTCTTTATGACATATATTAAAAATCTGTAAAAAGGTTGTACGAGCAGTGAACTCCGAAAACAATATTTGATTTCTTTTGTTTAACAAACTTAACACACAGCATTATGCCTAAATCCCATACTCGTATGATGTAGATAATATCATGAAGCGAATTACTGTTACCTACCGACAGATGTGAGCATAAAGATAACACCTTTACAATCGTATCGCACTTGGATTAACTTATGACGTTATTCATTTCCAGAGCCTTCGTTCGAACAGCTACGACCATCATGCAGCAATCTATCTTCTGCTCCTAGAGAGATTGCGAGCGCGGGCGGCCAGCGGAGCCAACGCTGCGGGGGCCGAGGCCCGCACGCGGCCCTCCCGGCGGTCCTCCTCGGTGGCCGACCAAGCACTCGCCCGGGAGGCGCACGACGCCAGGCGAGAACATCACAATAGGTGACACACTACTTATGTACTCCCTACTTGAAAGATCATAGTAGATGTTATTAGCTATTGATACTCAAGAAACACATTTGTTTCTTCCAGACTACTTCATTCCGGAGATTCTCAGACAAGAGAATACAATAGAGCGACACCCACAATATCAGCTGCACCAGCCGATTCCTCGTCTGCTGAAACGCAGCGGCTATTGTCCCTCGCGGGTGTGAACATGACTGAACAGAGACTGCTCCAGCGAAACTCCGACCCGTCGGACACGCATAGGAGCTTTCTAGTCGGGAGTATCGATGCTGCGTCTAGTAGAAGCCATGAATCCGACTCAACTAGGCTCCTTTCAATGAGGAACATTGAAGTATCCCAGTCGAACCAAAGGATAGGAACCAAATTAAACGAAGGCACCGTCCCCACGCATAGATTACTCACCTCAACTTATGAACAGCAACAAAATATACTTAAACAATCCAGCGAGGACTGTCGCCGGCTGTTGCAGCAGTCCACTACCGTTGGACCGGACACCCATAAGAATACCAATGATGGAACCAGATTACTGACGTCTTCTAGTTTCGATTCAAAGTGTGCGATCGATGGTGGACGAAGCACTTCTACGACTGATCATAATGTTATCGCAAATTTTCTTCAAAATTCAGCTTCCGCCACTAATTTCAATGTAGACACTGTAAAGCTGCCCAATTCAACTACATTCACTATGTGCTCGGAAGCTGCCAAACTCATGAACACACTGCAACAATCGCCATTACCTTTGAAAGGTACTGTTAATCTTAGTACTAGTCCGATTCCGACTCAACTAGCGGATACAAAACTCAGTAGCGTGTTGGAGCAACCAAAACCGCTAGAATCGAGTCGGCTGGTCTCTCAAGCCCAACAACAGGACCTAAGCAGATTACAAACAAGTACACCACCTTTTAAAGACTACATGAACCATCATCTTCCAGCCTATTCCTATTTACAAAATACAGTGTTGCCGCCCATTTCTAATGCAACTGAATCAAATATTTCTGTGACGTCAACAGCAGCTACAGGTGATTTATTTCCGAACTCACTCTACCGACCGGACAGTAAATTTTCGCTGAACAGATATACTACTAGTCAGACGTATACTCAGAACCTTCAGAGCAATACAACTGAAGCTACAAAATTTCAACAACAGTATTCCTCCTCCACTGACGAAGGTTGTGAGACAGATATGGAAGACGTGGTGAGCGTTCCTAGTGGGGTACAAAACAGACTGAGTTCTTATGCTAGTTCTAGTTCAAGTAGCGGAGTCGTCACCTTCTTCAATAACAAAAGCTTGAGCCAGAATCTTAGTTGTGATTCATCTCAGAGCAATTTTTCAACGTTCGAAAGTTTGGATTACCAACTCTCAGATTGTTCAAGTGAACTGGCCAGTAGCTTACCCAGTTGCACTTCCAATGAAGATAAATTAGCTTATGAGAACAGTTCATTGGTAAACACTAGCCCCATGCACCCTTGTGTTTATATATCTTCATACAATAATAAAACTAGCGGCACGGGCTTCATAGCGCGACATAATCCATTGAACTATCAATCAGCTAACAAAAACTGTCCTCGAGCTATAACTCGAAGCCCGGTAGACTTCAGGGAAGGGCGCCGCGCGAGCGACGGCCTGGTGGCTCAACAAGTAGCACAAACTAATGAATCACAAAAAAACAGCTTAGCTTTTAATAGTCAGCGATTGAATGAAAATTGCAAAGCCAAGGGAGTACTAGAACTGCATTTAGTTCAAAAAGAAGCTCAGAAATTAAAAACTCAATATCAATCTTCAATTCCAGCTGAAGAAATGACCCAAAGGCAACTCCAGCACAATCAATTTGCAGCTAGTTTCAGTCCTCATTATATGGAAGCCAAAACGCCTACTCCGAAACGTATTAGTCTTCCAGAAACATTTAATTACTCGAGTACATCACCGCCGATGCCTGCCAGCCCGAAGATGGTAGCTCAACTACAGGAACCACCAGATCTACCGCACGGAGCCTCAGTCTCGCAAGGTAGCAAGCCTCCCCTGCAGCAGCAGCTGATGCAGCACAGACTGTTCCAACAAAAACGACAGCTGTTGCAAAAACAGATGACCCCTCCAAATGTTACCCGCACATGACATGGGACCCCTACACAATTTGCAAGTTGGTAGTCTTAGCAGGCGCCAAATGCTCCGACAGCAGAGTTACAAAATAGCTCAACAGCAACAGATCTTGCCACCTTTACCATTGACAGAAACTGAGAACAGAGACTTGCTCGCATTCCAGGCCATAGTAGAAGGTCCCAACAGATCCCCGAAGCCTAAGTTGGAGGAGGCGCAGGACGAGATAGCCAAGTTTGCATATCAGGGGTCTATGGAAATAAGCATAATGAACAAAGATAGACTCGGAAGCGAGAACTGGTCTAACCTGCCTTCGAATCTGCAAAGTGCTTGTCAGATATCGGAGCTGGCGGGGCGGCGCGAGGGCGCGCGCGACGAGGCCGAGGCGGGGCACTCGGCGGTGGAGGCGGCGCTGTGGCCGGGCCAGTGGAACGCCTCGCTGTTCCAGCCGCAGCCCTGCTTTCAGGTATTCCAACAGATCAACTAAGTAGATCTCCACGTAATAGTACTGTAGAGCTGTAGATTTAGTAGTGTCAATTGTGTGCACGCAGAGCAAGATCGTAAACTTAGCTTTAAACCTTGGTCTTCACGTGTCGCGACATACGCTAGATCGACGATTGGTCTCATTGTAGTTTGTATTGGTAAGGCATAAGCGTAATGTTGACGGTGCATAGAGATTATTATGTTGGCATCAATATTGATTCATTAGAGTGCATGACAATAATTAGTGTTTTGAAATTGTGTATTACACCATAGCATTATAAATCAAATTAAAACACGACACATATAATTATTTATAGATATTACTGCCGGTAGATAATAAAAGATTTTCAAGTGATTAAAATGTAAAATACTTAGTTGTATATTTACCTACTTGCACTCAGTATAATAAAATAATCAAAAACGATTTTACTTGATAATTTATACACTTTTACTGTTCATTCCTAATATCAAATATTGTGCATATTGAAACTGAACACCACAAATTCTATTCCATATTTTATGAAGTTACTTGCCAATGTATAATTTTAGATATTTATAAAATGAACTTATTTTACCTGTACCTACAAGCATCACTTGAGAATGTTCCTACATAATAATATATTATATCCATTGTTTTACTCCATTATGTTAAGTTAGATATCTATTTATTATAAATTATGACTCGGTACTTTATTATGTGAAAGTCTGTATAGTTCTTTTTGTTATTATTTGCTAATAACTATATAAGTAAGATGTGATAGCTTTACTTAGAACCAAGTTTATTTAAATACAAGTAATTGTAAAAATTTATAATAGTTGTTTGTTTTATTTATTCACCCTTACTTTAATTTTGCATTTTACTAGCAGTTATTATTTCAGTAGATGACATGGTTGCATGGATTTATACTTTGTTGAAAAATTAAGCGATCGAGTAGGTAATTATTTGTTATTATTAGACACGAATTTTAAAATAAAAGTCGTGCGTTGAAGAAAACGGCATACCTACCATGTACTGCTTTGTGTTACGTTTTACTCACTAAAACCCTCGAGATAACGTTGAGTTGATAAGTAAGTATTTCGATCACTGGATTTTTCATGAACACTTTTTTAAATTTGTTACATTTCCGTAATGTTTTCCTCTTATATTGCAGATCTAACTAGCTAAAAGAACTTTATTTCTTTGTACCTACCTATTAAGATGGACTTGATTGGGTCACTGAATTTTCTGTAAAAGATGGTTCAGTGCTTTTGATATAGTGTCAAGGCAATAATAGTATCTAATTATCTTCCTTCCTTTCCTATTTACAAGATAGTCAATACTTGTCTAATTTAGAAACCTTAACCTTTGACTACAGTTTATGGACGTAGATAAAACCTAGACAACAAGAAGAAAATATCTTGAATATCTATATCTCTACCTACATTGCAATTTGCCTAGGTACCGACTTCTAAATGTTTCGTAATCAGGTAATTAATATATTCCAGCAAAACTGGCAAGGACATAGCTTGCCGTCGGCAGCGAGCATGCTGCCACTCAGCGAGAGTCCAATCCTGGAGCTGACCGAACAGATGGAGTCCATATGAAATAAGTAGAACGCGGGTAGCTGACTCAAGTTACCGCAGTGATCGAGTGCAGAAGTTGTTACTGAGAAAAAATAAGGCTTCTGAACTCATGGAGCGCTTTCTATACGCGCCCGCAGCGGTACCGATACCACTGCTTTGTTTCTATTAAATTCAATTTAATTCATTTTATTTGCATCTAAACTAACGAGATACGAGTACCTGTAATTTGTAATTTGTTGAAGTAGTGCTGCGAAAAACCGCGCTTCTCGCGGCTATAAAATACAGGGAAGGACATTCATCGATATTAATCCGTTGCGTCGGGCCGATAGTAATGTAGAATCCATAGTGTACCTACGTCAAGATCTTAATGAATAAGAAGATAATGAGTACGTCAACGAATGTTCGTAACGTTCGATCGTTAGTCGATGTTTCGTGCAAGGGCGTCATCTACTTTGCTAGATCGTCGTCAAAGCTGCCATTTTAATAATTTCCATGACTGCGTCCTGCAATGTTTGCGCATTCCCAACTGATGCTGGCGCGTGTGAAATAGCGCTCCATGAGTTTTAAGCCTAAAGCGTGTATGTATCGGCTACATTTTCAATTATTCTTCGACTTAAAAAGTTGAAAGTAATGGTGACTGACACATAATCTAATCAATACGCTGTTTTCCAATATCTTTGTTATGAATCAAGAGATTTTTTTAATCAAAGAATGTACATAACTGTACCGCACTGTACTGCACTTCACTATCCTCCAATTATTTACCTCCTCTACTATTTATTTGGTGGTTGTAACCATTTTCATCGTATGTCGACAGAATCGGCCTACGTAACTTTTTTGTTGTTTTTCTCGTAGAAAGATCAGTTTTTTAAGACGAACCATATTATGTCTCTCCTGGTTTTTACCAAATTTTACTATTCGCTGATTTTTTTACATTGGTATTCACTTCTGCACTGGGTGCTGAGTTTTAAGTATTAAATATGTATTAAGTCATAGTTATGTTACCCAGAAAACATTACCTTTCTATCTATTATTTTCCAAACTGTTACGAAACTCAACATCAGTTTTCATTCGGTGTCTATCTACATTTTGAGTTACCTACAACATTTTCCTTAAATTCTGAAGGCTGAAAAATAGGTACCTACGTGTTTATATCTGAGTAACTATTTTTATTTACCATAATATAATATACCTAACCAATTTAGATGATTATAAATGTAGTTTATAAAGCACTACAGTAACTCAATATTTAATTAGCTGTTTCTTGTATACTTATCTAAATAATTCTAGTGATTAATGACGTGACAATATCAACATTAGAATAAGCTGTTGCTAATAATAGAAAAACATGTATTTTATAAACTGAGTCACGGGAATATTTGGTACCAAGAGATAGGTATAATTGCCCGCGGAAGTCCTGCTATTCCTTTATTTTTCAGTAAAAATATGAATCACTGTACCAGAAAATCTACTATTGTGTTGAGTAGCAAATGAACAGGTAGATATGTTGTAATTTTTGTACCAGCCTGCCCATAAAGTATTTCACACAACGAATTTCAGTGGCTCAGTAGCGAATGTATGCAGTGAAAGTCACTCGAACTGGTTACGCGTCAACGCCTACTGGAAATCTGGGTGAATTGCATATCGCACTATAAAGTATCTACAGTCGCCTGTAATACCTAATTAAGCGAATTCCTAGTAACACTAACTAACTCTTAAGTCGCTCTTTAAATAACAGAACCGTAATTTTATACATAAAGAACTGAAATGAAACACCATCGTTTTTGAAAACTAAAAGAGTTGTATTGGACTGACATTTCGGGTGATTATCATCTATTTGGAGAGCTCCTTGTAAATAAAACTACCTCTATTATAGTTATCTTTGAAGACAAGACTGAATTCGGTGTCAATTCAGACCAAACTTAACCACCGTGAGTACGGTGCCGTTCAATCTGTCAAAACCACGTATTTTAAACGCTGACGAAATAGATTTGGTCTAAAGACAAAGTTAACTAAAATGCTGCCGGATTATAAAAATAACTCATTTTTATCAATGTATTAAAATGTTATTTAACCTTTTAAAAGTACCTAATCTCTTTGTCGGGCTGCAGAAAATCGAGCTACTGTTGTGACCATTATTTTAAGATTTTATTTGAACGAATCTGAGAAAACAAAAATTTTCTTAACGAGGACCAAAGAAAAAGAAAACAATTGTAGCTTTTATTATTTATGCTCTACCTACATTTTTTGAATAAATGTAAGTATAATAAAATGTGAAAACTATTTGCATACGCTTTCATAAAATTCCTGCTAGTGTTCTTTACATGACACTCGAATCTATGATAATCTAGTTTATACTTAACCAGTGGATGAACATTTTTACATACCCATGTCCCTTGAATTGTAGCCCGGCAAATGAATATTTATAATATTGCGAGTAATACAATTGCGACATTGCGTGCCCACAATAACATTATCATTTTAATGAAAGTTTAATGTAAGAATTAATTAGACATATCACAATACGGACATGAATGTGATCGCGTTACTCGGTGGCAATTACTAGTGCATGTGTGACATGACGCAAAACGAAGGAACGGATTACATACTTTTAATTTAGTCCATAAGTAGTGTTGTTGAATTAGAACCACGGCCGCAACGCCAGTGATTAACATTAATGTGGTGTTCTGCACTTAATTATCTTGTACTTAACTGTCCATTTAGAGACAAGTAACTGTTGTATAAAAAGTTTAATACTAAGTAGATTATTATCACCACGAATCTGCCTCTGTTGACTTTCGTTGATAAATGTTAAACAGTTTTAGGTATCGCTGTATGTGGTTGACTAGTATCGAGTCCTACTGTTTGTTATAGGTATAGGTACTTAAGCACGTTCACATTTAAAATATTTTAACATAGGGCAGCATTTAAGTATTATGTAATGAAACACAAATTCACTGGTAGAAAATGTCTATCTTCTCTTTTCTTAAAATATTTTGTCGAAACAATCAATGAATGCGAATATCACTTCGTTTAGTCTTTCTCGTACTGGCATAGTAACGCATTGTAAAACACGGTTTTTCATATATTTATTTAAAAATAAGCCCTTATTAACAGGATCTTACAAATTGTACGTTTAAAACCAGTACAATGTATAGTAATGTTAGTACCTGAGAAGAAATCGCCCGTCTAGTGGTCTTAAAAAACCTAAAATAAAATTGCTGAAATATTGACGTCCATAAGGAATAGTTGAACGTGCTCTTAAAATCAGTACTTTGTTTCTGTAATAAAAATAACACATTGCGCACTTGCGTACGCGACGCGGTGGGCACCTTCGGTCAATGGCTCGTCGCTGATCCACAAGAAGCTTTACCAAACAATAACAATAACTTACATACGTAAGATTAACGTAGACTCCAATAAGACGTCGTTTATTAGACAATCGTAGATTAGGTGTTTGGATGCTTTTACACGATTAGTGATATGTCATTGTAATATAGTCCGTCATTATCAAGCAATGTTCGTGGTAATCGCAGTATAATAATCTTAGATGATTAATTAAGTAGTCAATTTTATATACCTAAACGATATTTAGAAAAATAAATACACGGCTTTGAAACAGCTTTACCTAGGTACTACTTATAAGTAGTGGATTCGAATGATTTTTACGTTATTATACTTGATTTTGGTTGTGATAATGTATAATGGCTGATTTGTAATCGATGTATGGAACAGTCATAATACAGAACGTCATTATTTACAATGATTTTTATTTATTCCAAACCTTTACCTACCTCCATTCTACCTATCTTAGCACGTGGACATTCGATGCATCACATGTAATGCACAACTAAAACAAAAATGCATCGCATGTGATGCATGGGCTGTCGACGTGTTAATTTTAATGAAATAGTTACTTACATTACCTACATACTCATCAATTGTTTTTATTCACATCACAACGAGTTGCTACAAGTGCCAATCCGAGCGTGCTACGAAGTTTATCCAGCCGTAGATGTGCTACGCGATCTCTGTAGATGTGCTACGAAGCTACGAAAATTACGTAGCGCGCTACATGCGCACAAACGCACAAAATGAAATTGAAGAAAGTTGCATTATTAATAGAATAGAATAGAATATTTTTTATTTGCGTTGAACACATTGTTTCTTTAATTATTAAGATGTTGGACTGACTGAACTCTTTCATTCCGTCATCATAACATAGAAAATATCTTCATAAACAGTAGGTATAATCACAAATTAAGACAGTCACATGTATTGATTATCCTGGGCGCAAAATAAGGTTTTTCGTTTGGCTATGACAACCATACACACACCTAGAAGACCCAACACAAAACTCTGTCACATTAAAAAAAAACATTTGTACTGGTGCGGGAATCGAACCGGAAAGGTATGGAAAACGTCAGAAAACGATAGGTTGGTGGAACATAAATATTTGCATATAAACTTAAGTACAATGAACAGATGATGTTTCATTACTTATTCCAAATAGATAATAACACTGGCTCTTTGATAGCCAAAACACAAGCGGTACCTATAGCGATATATCGGTTATCAGCTGCTTTTATAAACTAATTAAACTTATAGTCCGTCATATCAGTCACGCATTCAGATTGGCGGTGTGTTGTGTACTAATCGGTAACTGTTAAGAAAGCAAGTTAAGAACGAGTATTGTGAAGGTTAGCCGGTAAATTACATTGCTTATTAGGTAAGTAAGCAATTCAATTATTAAAAATAAGTAGGTAAATGTAGACTACACAGAGCCAAATTTCGAAAGATTTAAAATGAGGGAAAAATATACAGTTTTGAATTTGTTAAATAAAGACGCAAAAATGCTGTCGTAAAAAACTGTGCTAATACTATGGAAATTTAATTTTTTCATACTATAAATATACTCTCAATTTCACAAGAAAAGTAATTTGAAACCCAAAATTTAATGCATTAACTACTTACCTAGATAGTATCGATTTTAGGATTAAATTGTTTTAGATCACACATTGTTGAAGATAAATTAATTAGTACCTATCACCTACCTATTTAAGTGCTTTTTGTGTTACCTACCTATAAGAACAGATAGGTAGATATAAAAGTAATTACCTATACCTACCCATTTGTTTTTTACAGAACATCCCTCGCATTTGAGAGGTTTGCAGCTCAGTGCGCCATAATACACTAAAATGGTTAAACTCACAGACCTGATTAACAATAGTGACCAATTTACGTTTTCTTTTGAAGTAACACCTGACGTAGCTATCGAGGAATTGGACAAAGAAGTACAACCACTCTTCTATTCCGTCACCTGGCATGCCAAGACACACCAGAATAAAAGCCTTGACATAGCACCACTACGGTTAGCCAAGCAGCTCAAAGTTAACAATAAAGAAGTATTGTTACATTTATCATGCGATTTACTGAGGAAAGAATTTCTCGGTCAGTTACTGGCGGTCCTTGAAGGAATATCAAATTTGCAATTTGTTCGTCATCTTAGGAGGTTTGTATGACAATTTTCTAATCAATAAATAAATGTAGGTAGGCACAATTCATACATCCTTTTACGTGTTTTGAAACTGAATAAATAGATAGACATACTAAGTAAGTAGTAAGTAGGTAATTTAAATATGACTATCCATTTTTTGAATTTTAAACACATATTATAGGCTAGCATCTTGGCAGCAAACAAAAACATATTAAAATATTCCTACTTCAACACCTATTTATTTCGATTACCATGATTGATTACCTTTTGGTTTTATTTGGTAATTAGTAGGTAAGTACCTAGGTACTACTAAGCTGATAATATTTGTTTTCTTTTAGAGCGCTATGATCCAGAAACATCAGATTTTAAAACATCTGAAGATTTAATAAAAAGCATTAGAGAAGAAGAAGGCAAATATTTTTGTATTGGTGTTGCTGGCTTACCCGATTGCAATGACGAAAAATTGATGCAGCTCAAAACAAAAGTTGATTCTGGCGCCGACTTCATTCTAACGCAAGCTTTTTTTGAACCAAAATTATACTCAACATTCGTTGCCAGATGTAAAGAGATTGGATTAAATGTGCCTATCATACCGGGAGTTTACCCTATTGAAAGTTATCAACAGTTGTCTAAATTCATTGGCATATGCAAAATAAAGTATCTCAAAACATATTGGATGTAATAAAGGACAATGAAGAATCGAAAAAAAAATCAGGAAAAGAGATAACTAAAGAATTAATTCAATCAATAGGAACTGAAACAGGAATGAAACATTTTCATATCTTTACTATGAATAACTTAGCCAACACTGTGACTATCATTAAACTGTTGGTTTAATGTTATTAAATACGTAACATTTTTTTATAAAACTGTTTAATTTTCCAACTCTTTTTTTACTAAACCCAAAATTTTATCGATACCTTCCAAGTTCCAATAAGTGAAGATCAGTCAATTACTTGCTTAATACATAGGTATCTAGTTTCTTATAGCACATTGTTTTTTTAACGACATGTGATTCGCAATAAATGATTAACCTATTTTGATTCTCCAAACCATGAACACGAAATTCGCGCGGAAAAGTTTGTTTACTTTTAGCGTTACTGTGTTTAAGATTTGGAGGGCTGGATTTTCTAAGTCTAAAGTTTTTTGAATTCCGCGCCTCTCAGTCTACACCACTTTCTTCCCGGAAATCCGGAAAGACGTCATAAATAAATGCATTTTTTATTTAATAAAATAGCAGTTACTAATAATAGCGTACCCTGAAAATATCAAGTGATAAATGTCGCTAAATCACTTGATTTAACCTATTCGCTATGTTTTTTTAATCTGTGGTTAGCCATTTTGGATTTCGATAAATAATGAACAGCAACAGAAAGTAATGTTTTTTTGATCTACCTGTTAATTTGTTATATAAATTCACTTTTCGAATTACGGTTTTCGTTTGAATTAGCTACCTACATACCGTTTTGAGTGCGTGAGCGTCTTCATTCGGGCGAAACTGTTCCTCGACAATCAGCTGTCAGGGACCTTTGACGTGTAGAACACAAACAAATCTGATAATACTGGTTTGCTATGCTGTTGTCGAGATGAACAGCACCTTTTATGAGCAGCTCGGGGGCGTAGCTGGAATGTTCGAGCAGTGGGGTGCATGCGAGAAGACTGTGCTGGCGTGTGCCCTGGCGCGGAGGGTCCCGTGGCCCGGGCTCAAGCTGGTGCAGCGCGCCGTGGAAGCTGCTCTGCAGAACCATGTGGAAGACGAGCGCCTGGAGCGGGACGCGAACGACGAGACGTTGCTTGCCACTCTCCTCACGCCACGGACAGACGATAGTGACGATGAGGGTAAGTTACACTACACTAAAATTCTGATAACAATTTAACCTTTAGCCTTATAAATACCTACTCTTAGTGTAAACGGTTTTATCTGCCTTATAATCTAACATTAACAGGATAAGGGATTAGGAGTAATTTTGTTTTGAATTAAGCTTTAATGCACATTTAAAATTTTATATTTATTGAAGGTAGGACCATTTAATGAACTTGGTAAAGAATGTAATTTCAATTCATAGTTATTGACATGGTTTGGATATCAAGTAACATACTTTCCATCATGTAGTTTATTTTATAAATGTGGATAGTCTATGAATACTTAATTTAAAGGAAATGCTTTATTTAAAGTAAATACTCTCCCATTGATCTCAGTGATATAATAGATTAAGTTAACTTCACACACACAAAGCAAAAACCACCCATAGTAATATTTAAATAAGTGAATAATATTACGGGTGGTTTAATTCTAAAAAAATGTCCTACTCTTGAACATGACCAATTTTTGATTAATCAAGTTTTAACAAAGAAATTAACTTTGATAGTTTTAAATGTATGTTACCTTATGTGTAAGTTATCTTTAGATCATAATGAAGAAGTTTTATATTTCAGTAGATTGTAACATTTTTATACTTAAACAATAATTCTCAACTAGGTACAATGCAACAACACAAGTGGTTGTTGGGTCTGGGTGTTTGTGGTATGTTTATTGTTTCCTGGTTTCCATAGTACAAGGGAAAACCTTACTTTGGGACCAAAACAATGTAGCTGATTGTTGTATATTATTTAAATAGATTTTTAAATACACAAAATTCTCTTAATACTAATTAAGTTTTTAAATGGTAAAGAATTCTAGCCCAGTTGACTGATTATTACATTTTCTACTTTCATTTATGATTCAGGTGAACAACTCCTACAATTATTGACACTGCTGCCCCTACTGAGGACTGACAATGAACGGGCTAAAGATGTGTACATGACGGCTACTCCTGCCCTGGTGCAACGCTGTGTCGATGCCCCACGGAGATCATCAGTTGCTCCTGACCTGTGCCGACAGTTACTGTCCTACTTATTGGTGCATCCAGCATTAACTCACCATGACCAAAGGTAAAATCTTTTTTATTATTTTTGTTATTGCAGGTCCCAAGAACAAAATTGTCTCTGCTAAGTAAAATATAGCAGATACGATTTTGTTCTTGAGACCCGTCGATATGTATTCTTTAATGGGCGTATAGGAATGATGAGTAAATATTAATATACTTTAGAGTCAACATTGTATCTAATAGCTTTTATTCTATAAGTTACGAAGTACAAGATGGAAAATCCTATTTGCTTTCTTATGTAACACAACTGACATTAGAACTTTCAAATGATAAAAAGTAGATCCCTCTTCATAGCCCCTTTTTTATTCTTTTACAGTACTTTGACACAATGGCTACGCTATCTAGAAAATCACATATCAGGTAACAGAAATACAGATTCAGTCTGGCAACAAAGGATAGAACCATGCCTTTTGCCAGAAAGCAATATTTGGGGCACAAACAATAGCTTTAGAAGGACAATTGGAAAAAATGTTGAATTTAGAGGAATGCTTGACACACTTGACTCATGTTATACTGACCTGTTACAAGAGTCGTTTTCCAAGAACGGCAGAGATGTAGACCTAAGCTTAGAAGGAGAGAAGCTAAATTTTGACGCGGCAATTTCACAGCCAAAATCACAAAGATCAAACAGTTTGACGCCCCCTTCAACTAATTTCATGCAAATGTCTTCCTCTGCCGAGAATTTGAGCGACGAGCCGTTTGTGCAAAAACCGCGAAGTTTTTCACTTTCAAGCGAACACAGTTTAGGTCAAATGAGGCCGATTAGCATAATGTACGGGACGACGGGGAGCGAGACGCGTCTAGACGAGCTCAAGTGTAACAACTTCACGGATCATCCGGGGATGTCGACTGTGGCGCAGTGGCTCAAGAGTTTAAGGCTACACAAATACGTCTGGCTATTCACTAACATTACGTATGAGCAGATGATGGCGATAGACGAGAAGTATTTGGAAGAATTAGGTGAGTAGTAACATTTTTGTACCTAAGAAATCTAACTTAAAAGTCTTATATCTAAATTGGAGTTGAATGACTTTTTGATGGCATTTTCTTGCCTACGCATTAGGGCGATGTGCATAGCGTTGCACATCGCCCTAATGCATCTTTTTTGTATTTTAAACAACTTTTCGACCTCACATAACACACTTACCCCAGAGATATAATTAACTTATTGTCAATACACAGATGATAAGTCATTTAAGATTGGCTACTACTGCATGATGGTATTCGGAAATATTCGCTTGATGGTATATTATAGGAATGATGTTCGTCTTCAAGGTGGTTATTCTTTTACGTGATAGGTGAAACTGTCAACATGACGAAAGAAACACCAAACGATGTTGAAGTTGGACCTCAGTCCAATAGCGGAATTTTGCACGAGATAGCCTCCATTGACCTCCCTTATGTTAATATATAATTTAACATGTACTGTTAACCACAAAATAATAGTTGACCTTGCGCTTAATTATTCCATAGGTGTTAGTAACAATATAGTAGTATCCCTCTGGTCGAGTCGGCCGATTCATGCCGAAGCGTGCCACGGTAATAAGATTTTATGTTTGTTAAAATCCATTAATCAACTCTATGGTTTCAGGTGTGACAAAAGGCGCGCGGCACAAGCTCCTACTGTCCATAAAGAAGCTGAGCGAGCGGCCGGCGACCCTCGAGGCGGTGGAGGCGGAAGCTGGCCCCGGGCGTGTCGGCGGCCGCCGCGGCGCGCGCGCTGGAGCGCCTGCGCGGCGTGCTGCTCAGCCCCATGCCGCCTGCCTCCGACCTGCCTGCTAAGATACTGCACGCCTTGGATTTGGGTAAGGAGACAAGCCCTCTAGGCCAGCAGTGACTAGGTACTTCATCGTGGGAGAGCCGCGAATGAAATAAAAAAAACGGCATGGCATGAATGAAAATTGAAAACATTTTAAATCCCGAAGATTTTTTTTCACATTGAGGAATATCACTCCGCCTAATGGTAATCAGCCGGAATATCCTACGATACACATGATTTTAAAGATACGCATGATTTACATGAATTGGGATATTTTATTACAGAAAACGCGTCTGTTAGATTATACAGGGCGTCCCACGGCCATGCCATGTGGAGGAAAAGTACCTTTAATATTGTAGATAGAACATTTTACAGAATGAAGACATTATTTTAATTTCAAAAACAATCTTAAACTGCATTGGTAGATTTTTAAATAATTACATGGTTGAACCGGGAATCGAACCCGCTACAGGAGAAAAAGAAATACCCTGTAGCTTAATAATAGCGATCGGAAGGCTTCATCAAAAGGATTATTTTTTACTAAATAACATAGTATGAGGACCTTTTATTGGGAGAGGAAAAAGGCATTATCTTTGATAAAAATGTTAATAAGAGTGGCAATTATAAAAACTAAAATTTTATAATTTGAATGTTTTAGCGTCAAAAACGTTGTGCAACGGTGTGGGCGTGAACTCCCGCGTCCCGGCGCACGCGCCGATCGACGACTGCGATCACGACTCCCCAGTTGATCCTATGTCACTGCACTGTTGGCTTGTGGAAAAGGTAATGTCTTATTTTATCTTATCATTTATACAAAGTGAATTTTTAATACTATCTTATGAGTTTTTTGCATGGACTTAAATTGAATACTATTTTCGTTTCATTTCATTATATCGATCGCGTGATCAGTCTGATTTGTATGAAAAGTAAAAATATATATAAAATAATTCGACCCATGTTTCTAAGAGAAAGCCCCCCAGGTGGTTCTCCGGTACCCTCACTCACTAGGCGAAACACAGCACAGGGGCTGCTTCACGCCGGATTTCTGTGACCTGACGTCAACGTACCGCCATCTATCGGATTTTGCATTTGCAAAAACCCTCATTAATTGATTGAATTGGCAACACAGGCTTTGCACCACGAGGCGTTCAGCCGGGCCGAGCTGCAGGAGGCGCTGAAGCGGCTGCGGCACCGGCTGCCGCCGCGGCAGTTCTTCCACCACGTCAGCGACATGCCGCTCAACAGGAGATGTCCTAAGCCTAGGTATGTGCTCTTACACTGTTACATCAAGAAAAAGACTCGTTTTATTTACAAGCGTTACTCGTTTTATTCGTGTGAGAAGAAAAGAGCGCATTTTTTTCTAAAAAAAAGCAGCATATGGGCGGCGGCGATTACTTACCATCAGGTGACCCGCTTGCTCGTTGGTCGTCTTTAGTATAATAAAAAAAATAGGAAATATGCTAAAATACTGGTCATACTTCTATCGATATTTTCGTCTGAAAACTATCGTATTGTCAATTAAATAGGCCTGTTAATATTATCCATAAACCTGTCAATATTATTGAATGATTGCAACTCGTTATATTGAACGTCTTGTTACTTGATAAAGAGCAAAATATTTTTGGACATGACAGCATAAGTTTCCAGAACAACAAAGTTATCTGTGTAGCGCGCCCTTATAAATAGGGGGAATCGGGAGCCAGTGGGTCAGTTCCTATTTAGCGAAGGAAGCGAAAATCACCGGCAAACTAATAGCGACCAAGTCTATCCTTATAGGGATAGTATACTACTGTCTATCGGTAGTTAGGAAGGTCGTAGGAAACGTCATTAAATATAAACATGCGTGTACGTTCGCAGATGGCGCGTGGTAGGGCACAACGGGTTCGGCAAAGCGCTGGGGCGGAGGCCGTGGGGGGCGGCGACGGGCCCGGGCGTGCCGCGCGGCAAGTCGCACTCCTACCCGCCCTTCCCGCCCGCCGCGCTGCCGCCCGCCTTCCGCCCGCCGCCGCCGCCCTCCGTGCTCAGCGACGACTACTCCAGCCTCGACGCGCTGTGTCTGCAGATGACGGAGCAGGCCATCAACTGAGACCTCCCGACTAACGAACGTATTAGATACCTACCCGAGTAGGTGAGTCACGGATTTTGGGACGCGACCCCGAGACCTTGAGGTACTACTCCGGCCTCGACGCGCTGTGTCTCCAGATGACGAAGCAGGCCATCGACTGAGATCTCTACTAACGAACGTTTTAGGTACGGTCGATTTGACAGATGCAAAATGTCAAAATGTATAGAAACTTGACAATTGCATCTGTCAGTTTACTCCACATGATTAAAAACCAGAGTATAGGTGAGTCTTTGGCACGAGGACGGTCTTTCCCACACGACTGCCTGTAAAACACGTACGAATACACGGAGGTCTTCGTATTTGTAGCATTATAAAAGTAATTGTTATAGCTGACCGGTCCGAGTAGTCGAGGGTTAGATTCGATTGCAACATAAAAGGTTTCTATTGTAAACGGAAAGTTCTCGGATTTTGGAACACGACCCCGAGAGCCGGCAGCTCGGCATCGATCGCTTCCACGTCGCTTAAACACGAGGTTATGTTTAACTACTAACGTATTTAACGAAGTGAATTCGATTCACTCATCTCTATCACAAGTTTTCTACCCCTTTGCGATCCAGGGTAGTTAGTGCAGGGTTAAGCGTTTACCTGTATTGCGATTTATGTACCTCCGTAAATAGTGATGGCCCTCTATAATTAAATCGGCACCAGGTGGCAGGTGACTGTATTGATTATACAATATTTCAGTTGTGCCAGTTACGATAGAGATCTTTGATAGGATGTAATGTCAATGTGAAGCGCTTGCTCATCTCCCTTGACTTCTAATAAGACTATTGATGGCGAGAGCACCAAGCGGCCAAGGTTGCCGGTAGCATAGTATTGGTATAGTTGGAGGCGCGCGCGGGCGACGACCACGCTCGAGCCGCGTCGACGGCCTACGACGTGCAGCGTGCACAATATTGTACATGTTGTACTAAATTTAGTTTAAATGTATATTTGTCCTGTCTACAACATTGCCATAAGTTCTATTGGACTTCATTCCTCGCGCGACTTATTTATAATGATGAACTGGTGATGAGAAAAGTAACAACTATGTTCATAACGTTTAATCTTCGTATTCCATAATGTTCATGTTGTTGTTTTATTTATAAAAAAATACGCTTTTGGGTTCATCTTAACATGGACGAAGCTGCACACATGTCAACATTAATCCATTTAAAACACATTTACTAATAATCCCATGTTACATTTTAGATCCAAATTGTCAAAATTCACGGTAATTTAAAGTTAATAGTCCACTGACAACGAAACTATTAATGGTATACCATTTAAGTGTTTGAACAGTAACCAAAATACAGTTTAATGTGGAATAAATAAAATAATGACTACTTTGTTTCTCTGATAATAATAAGTATGAGCAAACTGCAATGTGCATGTTATTATAAAGTTTTAATTTATATTATTTTTATATTGTTATGGATATTATGAATTTATTGATACAGATTTTATGACTAAATCGAATAGTTTTTATTTATATTATTATGAACTGGATGTGCACCGAGCAGTGCTTAACCATTTATTTATCCCTGTGTTATTTATACCTTGTTTGTAAAACATTCATTAATTATGATCCTTCATTACGTTCTATCCCTCCTTCTCTAATATGTAGATAGTATGAATGCTTTTAAAATAATGATCGAATTGTGTATGAATGTATACTTTACTTTTACAAAGAAATGAGAGCTAGAGAAATGATGCCTTAATTTACCTAAAATACAAATTAATATTTGAGGTTGTAAGCGAAATTCGTCTGACCATTTAGGATTCAATAATGTAATAGATATTCGCCTTCGTTTTTAACATTCGCTAATCGTAATGTAAATACATAATTGTAAGCATTATTTAATTATAACATGAACAAAAAATCGGCGACAACGATTCTATTCGATTCGGCCAATCGAAGTACTACTATCAATGACACTTAAATTTCTCTGGTGCTGAATTAAAATTTCATATTCTGCTTGGCTTAAGAGTTATTACTTATATGGGTTGCCCTAGAGCTAGCAATCATTGTTTTATGACACAAATCACTTGTGCTTAGGTTATTTATTGTGAGCGGCGTGCATCATTTGTATAATAATTACAAAGTTGGTTGTGATGCGGCGCCTATAGCGACTGTGAGTTGTTCATGTGTTTGTTCGACGTGTCTTGGTACGTTTAATAGATAGCTGCTGTTATCTAAGGGGTTTCTGTTTGAGGGTAGTTCGCCTCGGAATGAGTCGGTAGCGCGCATATACAAAGGGCCTATTATTATTTGGTATTTTTGGACATGTTAGTTTCTTGTAATTGTTGACTTGTTACACTTAGCACGCAATGGCATCTTTTCTAAATATTAATTGAATGTTGATGTAAATTAGATGTAATCTGTTGACTGATGATTGAATAATTTATGATGTTTGTGTAATGGTTTTATTTATTTAGGTTAATACATAAATCTATTAAACATTTTGACTGGATCAAAAAATCTGATTGTAACATGTGCAATTTTTTATTTTTATTTACTTACAAAATGTTATAGATTCCATGTAAATAATGGACTAGGTTGCAATGTATTTATTATTATAAATATTATGATAAGGTTATTGTTTTGTACAAAACATGCAAGATGTGTTGATAATGGAATTTTATTATAAAATGTGACTCTGGATATACAACGTTAATGCTCTGTGCCATTGATGGATATTTTAGTATAAAGTAATATAAAGTAACTACAAAAATAATAGCATAATTTTTAAGTTACTAATTAAATCTCTAAAATTGTGAATTCAAGTTTAAATTTAAACAATTAGGTATTATAATATGTTTAGTTAGTTGATTAAAATGTTTCTGTTACTAAAGATTCTGTGAATCATAACTAAACTGAGTTATCCATTTACTTTTTATATCCAGAGTCTATGGACATAAATAACCATTTTATTTGAGATAGATTTATTTTAATTATTATGCCACAGTCCATGATGTTATTATTATGGTGACAACTGTATACTTAGAATGATTTGGGTATTTTACTCTCTGTAAATTTCATTTTTAAAACTAAATTGATAATACAAATAATGTTATTTGTGTTAAAGTACTTGGTGTTTCTTTCTTTCTCAACTGTTTTTAATTTAGTTATGTGGTGGACTGTGATATGGTTTATTTTTGGATCATGATATTCATCAGCACTAAATAAATATTATTGTATAGTCAAAAATGTTTTATTTTTAACTTTATACCAATAAAATATGGCTGTTACAGTGATGTCTGTATTGGCTATTTAATTATTACATTATAAGACTTATATGGGTTTATAGGGATAGGCATATTGTGATTAAAAAGAAATGTTTTAGGCATTCAAATACACTTTATTGCTACATTTTCAATTTTTTTTTCTGTATAAATAAAAGGGTAGGGAATGGACAATAAATGATGCATAAATATTGAGGAGTCATAGCAATTTTTCTTTGTGGGTACCTATCATATGTCTAGCAAGATCATTTTTTCTATAGAAACCTCTAGGGCATTTGTCACAAGGGAATACGAAACGGCTCTCATGTAATTTGGCAACATGAAAATCCAACATAGCCTTTGAAGGGAAACTTCTAGGGCAGCTGTCTACAGTACATTTGTATTTGTCAAAGTGGTTATGGCGGAAGTTCATGTGGTGAGACAGAGCTTTTGCTTCATAAAAGCTTTTGGTGCAAAGCTCACACTTGAGTGGACGTTCCCCAGTGTGCTTCCACATGTGCACTTCAATATTTGACACAACTTTGGAGCAAGTCTTACAATAGCCAGACTTCTCTGAATGTACTCTTTTAATGTGAATCTTAAGGTTCCCTTTGGCATTGAAAGTGCGTCCGCAATGGTTGCAAACATAACTATTTGGTTCTGAATGAAGCTTGTGATGTTTAGTAAGATTGTGTTTGTATTTGAATACACTTTGGCAAATGTGGCAGGAATATTCTTTGTTGCTACTGTGAACTTGTTGATGTCTTTTCAACTGATCTTTGGTACAAAATCTTTTACTGCAAATCTCACATATTTCAGTCTTGTCTCCCTTATGTTTCTTCTTATGCCGGATTAATGAACTCAACTGTGTGAAAGAAGATGGGCATTCAGGGCATGCGTAGGGAGTCTCACCAGTGTGGGTGCGCAAGTGTGTTATTATTTCTGTAGCTGTATAGAAACCCTTTCCACAATTTTCACAAATAAACCTTCTTTCCCTTACTTTCAAGTGATTTCTTTCAGAGTGCCTTTTCAATGTGTTAGGGTCTTTATATTTGTTATCGCAGAATTCACACTGGTATGGTTTCTCATTAGTGTGTGATCTCATGTGTATAGTTAAGGTAGAAGGGTTGGCACATTCACGGCCACATATTGAGCAGTTTAGGGACCCTTTGTTATTGAAAAAGTTTTTAGACCGTTTAGTAGGTTTTTCTGACCGTTTCACGTCTTTTTTTACTGAACTTTTAGGTTTTACTTTCTGGAAAATTCCTGATAGAGGCAAGTCCAGCTCATCTGAGGAGTTATAACTAGTAGGTTCATTGTTACTCAGATATGAATCTATATCAGCTTCTTCAAATTTTACTTCAATTTTCGTTGAAGGTCCCTTGTTTGCGTTGGAATTTATATCAGAAGTTAGTGTACGTAAACTTCTATCAGTGATCTCGCATTTGGATATAAATCGGTAGGCTGCAGCCAAATCGTCTTCACAACATGTGCATATGTATGAAGGCAGTCCATCATTTTCACTTATTTCTATTTTGGCACAACAATACATAATTTTTGAGCTTATTAAGATACCATTACAGTCGGTATCAAAGATATACAGATTTCCGCTATTTTCGCAGCAAATGCGGCAGATTTTGTGGTCCATGGCAAAACCTTATAATAACGCTTTAATTCCTAACTTCATAGTTATTGGTACTTGTTTTATATTAACTGAAATAACTTCAAAATGTTTAAAAATCAATACCCTCGATTGGTAATCAACAAAATATTTTTTTGACAGTTCACTTGACATTTTAACTGACATTTAATGTCAAGTCAACAATATTTTTTTTTTATGAAAAATCAAAGACCATACATAAACAGCCGCATCACGTGATATTTTAAATAATAGAATGATTTGTTCCAATAATAGTATTATATTTTAAAAGTAATACTTTGTTGATTGTCTGTCTGTGTGCGGTGAATAGGGATCGATGGAAGGACTCGGGGCCTTTGCCCACTGAGCAAGTAATCACTACGTTTACCTTTGCCCAGTGGGACAATGTAGGCTAAATAAAAAAAAGTTGATTGTATTGGTGCAGTAGCACAAGTCGCTGCTGCGCTTGAGGTGCCTGGATCGATACCCTACTTGTACGGAACAGCCACACTTTGTTTAAGCAATCCTTGTTGGATACATTAGAATCCTTGCCAATAATATATTCAATACGAACGTCTTTCACGCTAAAACACCGCAACATATAATACATACAATACAATAGAACAAAATTCATGTCACCCAATGAATCTTTAATCCCGTAACTTTAATACCGGTTATTCCCAGTCGTCGCCACTGGCTATTTCGTTCCCACTCGCTGTGCATCTCTTTTGTTTGGATGCGAAAAGTATATCTCGTTCATTACGGGATGATTTTGAGCACTCGGTCCCGATTTAAATATAATAACTAGAACATAGTTTAAAGAAGTCTTTCTCAAAGTAGACCCTCAGCCATAGGCCCTGTGATTGACTTTTCTGCTTTAATTAAATGTACGGCGGTCGCGTGTACGAATACGTGCCTATTAAATTTTTAATATAAGAATAAAATAAAGGCTCTCATTGTCTAATAATACCTAACATAAAAATAGTTTTGAACATTATGCTTCCTACCTACTTCCGGACATCTTATTCAACCCTTCACTTGCTCAATAAGATGTCACGGTGGTCTTGACGTCCGATGTTATCCGGTTTCAGAAACATCAAAAGCGGCCATCAAATTATCCATTCAAGTGAGACGAAGGACATTAAAGCTAATCTTTACTTGAGCATTCATTCATGAAGGATTAGATAGCTTAGCTTAAGTAAGTGTTTCATGGAGCGACAGCGGGAGCAGCGTATTGCTTAAGACTGAGAGGCCATGGTACACTATCTAGCTAGGAAGGCAGGCTAATTGCCGCACTTGAGAGACCTTAATTAAACATTAACAATCACTTTATGTTTATGTTATGAATTTGACTCTTTGCATGCCGTACATAGGCCAAATATGGAGAACCTCCCTTTATTAAGCGGGGGATTTTTTAACCTCATTTTGTTCTACGACTTGGAAAGTTACCTAAAAAAAATTACCTTTTATTTATACTTACTTACAAAGTCGGTCATGTGAGTAAGTATATTAATAGTTTCAATGATTTTGAATTCGAATGTCTTTATATTAAATTTTGTAAATGCCTAATAATAATTTTATGGACCAGAATTGCCAGATTTATTCTTCTTTATGAAACTTTTATACTTATTTCGACTACTAAGTCACTTCTATGCCATCCATCCATCGCATCATTAACTAAACTAGATATAGATTCTGGGGACCTTTTACGATTATTTAGTCACCTAGATTTTTAATTAGAATTCTGCACGCCGTCTCCTCTACTCTTTTCTAGCAGAGATATAGGTAGGTATAGACACCTACAAGCTATAATCTGATGTAATCTAAAACTGTCTTGACTTACTGTAGAGTTAAAGGTAGCTCCACATGGTTACCTATAATACCATGGAACTCCGTAACATGGACGTAAAAAAGAATATTTCTTTAACGTCCGTGCTCTGTGTAGAAGTTCCTCAAGAATAAAAATGACTTTCTTGATGCATTATACGGCATCACCTACAAATATATACCTACTTAATGTTTAATTACTTTTACTAACTTCTTTAAGGTAACTTTTTTTTATGAAGAACCTACCTATTTAGAAAACGAAATAAACTTAGGTATATGCAACTGAACTCCAATTATTTTCTTACGTAGATACCCAAATATTGATGACGCTGCACCAACAAGTAATTTTGTCAAAAATATCCGTAACGCGTAAATAAAAGCGTCTAACATTTTGTTGTCGTGTTAAACAAAGCATTTGTTGGAGTACGCAATCCTTTCCCGGGAATTCTACGATTAACTCGGCAGGAGGTTCGCAAAACTGTACAATATGCAAATTGGGAAAGAATTAGCAATTTGTAAAGACTCATTATAAAAAGGGTGGACTGTTGTTTCTGGAGTAACGGTGAACTAGGATACAAAGGACTAGCCGGACCTCATCATCGATTTTGAAAAAAGTAGGCAAAGGTATAGAATTTACAAGAACTTAAATCTGTATACCTTAACAAATAGATATTAAGTATGTAGGTAAGATAAATAAAAACAAACTCATTAAACATTTTAATGGGGCCTAGAACTAATGTACCTGTACTGGATAATATTACTGTGTATAATTAAGTAATTAGGTTGATTAAATATTAATGGAAGGGTGTATCGTTAACATTTGCATCCCAGTCATAATAATCTGCTTTAGAAAAGTCGTAGAACAAACGTTCTTCAGAATGGTTGGTAGATGACACTGTATGTTATAATCCTAACTAATATTATAAATGCGAAAGTAACTCTGGTCTGTCTGTCTGTTACTCTTTCACGCCAAAACTACTCGGATTTAAATGAAATTTGGTATACAGATGATCTAGACCCTGAGAAAGAACATAGGCTACTTTGTATTGCGAAAAGGGGGTTGTAAGGGGTTAAAAGGGGGGTAAAAAGTTACTTTTCCACGCGGACGAAGTCGCGGGCGGCCGCTAGTGACTATATATACGTAGATATTAGTAAATGTGTCTTATTAAACTATTGAGGTAAAGTTCTACATATACCTCAATGTATCAGTCAAATGTTTTTCAAAAAAATTGTGTTAGTTACCTATGTCAATTTTACAAAATAATATTTACGTGCGTAAAATGGTATGTAAAGGCCACGCTGACATGACAAAGAAGTCACGCTATTCTAGTAAGTAAAATTTGTTAGAATAAAATATGATACAAGAACACTTATTACATAACGAAATTATTAATTGATAAATCATAGATTTACTTTTAAATAAGAAACTGTATGACATCCCGTTAAAATGCAGCAGGTAAATAACCCTTTCGACACCGTTTCAACGGGAACAATCGCACCCCCACCCTTTAGACCCCGCCCCTTCGTCAAAGGGTCGCTTGGGCAAGCTCCCGCAACAGCCTCAATCTTCACCCACGTCCTACGCGAATTGCATCCTAGTTGACTCACCCGTTGCCATGGCCCTGTGGACGCCGTACGTGCAGGAGGCCGCTCTGGACCTGAGCCGCTCCACCGTCAAGAGAGAGCGGGAATCGCCGAATATTCTACCAGTGACCGCTTCTTACAACGAATACGTGTATCGCCAGTACGCGACCTCCCCGCAGCCGAGCCTACCCGTCAACACGCAGTACTACACAGGATACACGGAGCAAACCTTCAGTGTTCCATCAGCTCAAATCTCACCGGAGTCCGTTGGCAGATGGTCTCCGCTCACATACAGACAGAAGACGATCAGCTCAGCCCCGTCGCCGCCTCACTCGCCTGAGTTATACGATATCGAGTCTTTGGACGATGACGTAGAGTACCAGGCTTTCGAGCGAGACGCTCTAAGAGCTATGGCCGAGAAAAATGGAGGTTCGCTGCTTGGGAATAATCCTCGGATGCGCAGAGCAGTTCAGACGAACCAGGCCGCTGACGACTCGTACAGGAAGCAAAGGGAAAGGAACAACTACGCCGCCAAGCAGAGCAGGGATAGAAGGAAGCTGAGGGAAGTACGCCTGGCTTTCCAGGTCACGTTTCTGAAGAAGAAAATGGCTGACTTGAGGGCAAGACTTGCTGCGGGAATCTGCGGGCGTTGCCAACAGATTTGTGAGTGCTGACCCGTGAGACATAAAACTTACTTGTGGACCATAGCTATTAGTATAGTGTGTTTGAAAGATTTGTTGTAAATAGTGTTTTGGTGCAATTTTTATCTCTAAGCTATTTGTAATTTTGTACATTGTAAATACGAGTGTGTACTTACTTATTACTTAGGAATAGGGACAGTATGTTATATGTTAGTGTGACAGGAAATAAGTTGTAAGTTGTGATTATTACAATAGTAATAAAAATGAGTTTCATGTACGAAATAGTAATGAACTTATATACAAGTAGGTACTTAATCATGGAAAATTTTACAATGAAAATGTAATTAATTTTAATAATTTATTTGTACAGTCTACGACTTAATATGAGTGTATGTAAATATATATCTATTGTGTGTGCAATTTCAAGGTCCATTTTCAGTTTAGTATATAAGCCTTAGTTTTAAGGAAACAATATAAATTGGCAGATATATAATAAATTTATTTCATAACACCATTTGAATTTAATTTTTCAAGATTTAGTGCTGGAATAAAGATGAATGGCATGAAAACTGTAAAAACGTCCACATTTACTTTATGCTTAAATAGTTTGGTCGTTACTATTAAATGTAGACCAACAGAGAGAATAGGTATAGTTTTCCACTGAAATCATACATACCAGAAGGGACCCTGCCACAGGGACATTATTTACTTTTTATTATTTTATATTAAACTCTTAGTTTAGGTTTCACTTTTGGTGTTCTTATTTTGTCCAATAAAAAGCACTCCCAATAAATGGTAGAATTTAACGCAAATAATTATTTTAAAATTGAAAGATATTGAGGTAGGTAAGTACGCTCCGTCTGCGCAAGGGGTGGCTTGATACACCTAGTTACCGTGATTTTATAACAGTCTTGCAAACTTCGAGTGCATTTATACTGCTGAAAACAAAAATAAAATCCCCATCGAATATAGGATCAATCTACATTTTAAACATTAAATTCAGTTACAACCGATTAAATAATAAATTCAGATTCAACTATAATAGTAGGTAATAAAAGTATTTCCAAACCGGTTCAATATGTATGTAATCCTGTTTTTACTGAGCATAGCAGCGAAACTATTCCTGTACGGGAAACTGTGTCCATGGGGTAGGTACTCGTGTGCGAGGCGAGATTAGCAGACTAATAGGGAAGTCCTAATCTAAAAAAATATATAAAGGTAGGTAGCTATGTACCCATATGTTTCATACACGTCAGAGCTGTGCATTGCAGTTTTTATTATGTTTTTTTAGTTACGTACAATAATTTCCACTATTTATCGTATCTATACTTATCTATCATATTTCAGTTTCATAATTAAGATTCCTTCAATCAGGCTAGAAAACAGTTCCTAAGATGGCTGGTTGGAAATAGTTTTTACAATTAATTACCAGAGTTATTTATTACAACCGGTACATACCGGTACATTTACAGACTTACTTTCTAATTTTCTTCGAATTTTGTAACGAAATTGGACTGTAATCACCACCGAATATATTTTTTTCAATTCAACAATTTTCGTTTTGGGCAAACCAGGATCCGACACGCGTCAACCCGTTGTTAAAATATTTTGTTTCGAAGTTTCCACGAATTCTTTCTGCAATATCGGCCCGATCTCATATTCCGCGATATAAAGACAACATTGGCACGCGGCGACCTATAACAACAAGCCATTTGATTGTCATCTGGAGGAGGAGCCACCTGTTGGCGGATTATGATCGTATCGGCGGCGCGCGCGCATCAACCTCGTGCCAATTCAAGAGGTTATTATAATAGATCTGATAAGTATTGTGCAGCTGTGGAAACCTATCGATTGTATGGACAATAAGAGATGGCTCTTTTATCATATTATGTAGTTAGTTATAATGTTATTCAGACATATTTAAGTTACGAACCTGCAATTTGTTTAATGTGGAGATGAAAGGATGAGTTGTATTAACTAAGTTAGATAACTAAGAACTAATATTAGTAGTCACTTATATAATACTACTATAACAGCATCTACTAGTTATATGCCACCAGATCGTTTTTGAAAAGATTAAAATGTAAACTATGGAGGATTTATTCTAATTTGTTTAAAATTCAACACAAGTAGGTAATCAAAATCAAATCTTAACATAATGTTCTTATCTGTAATCTAAAATAAGAATTAAAATAAAAAATACCCATTTAAAGGCCAAGAGTGAGCGTGCCACCGGACGCCGCACTTTTATAATTAAAATTTTGAGTTTCAGTATTTTTCGAGAACTTTTTGGTTCCGTTCGAAGTCACCCCAAAGTGACCAATACAATCTCTCAGATCATCCAAATTGACCAGCATATAGAAATCGATCGATAAGTTAGTTACGTTACATAACGTTGAGCGAGGGGTTGCGCAGGGGTGCGTCCCGGCGCCGACTCAATTAGACGTGACCCTCACGCTTTCGGAAGGGTAAGAATTTAGATATTGCGATTCGGGGCTGGCATTGTCGATATCTAGACGGGAATATGAAATAACTGAAAGAAGCTTTGAGATAAACAAGACCTAAGGCTGGGACTAATCTTAATATTTTTTGTCGTGTCTTTGGATCTGACTGTATGGTAAACAAGTGATTACTCATCGTTAATAAATACATTTCTAAAATATACCTCGATTTGAATTCAGCAGATTATCCTATTATCTGAAAAGCGAAGCGAAAAAATCATACCTAAACACATCACAGATATATGAACCCAAGATCGTTTGAAATATAGATAGTACCTACTTGTACATAAATAGGAAGATTTACATTTCCGTTCGTACGTTCGTAACCAGCTAGTGTCTGTTTTTTTAAGGAATTATTAATGTGGGTTGGTAAGTGGTTGAGTGTAAATCTATAGTAAAAAACTGGTTGCAAGAACTTAGTTCTGAAGAATATGAGTCTTTAGTCCAAATACGTCGGGCAAGCTATGGAAATTCCGAATAAATTACGAGTTCTCTTGCAATAGTAAAGATAATATACCTAAAAAATTAAAACGCATTAAAATTTACACATTTAACGCCAAAAGGAGTCTCGAAACCTTGCATAGGTACATTTATATGTCTGAGGCAATTAATAAAAAAAAATTCTATTTCTTTGTATTATTTAATCCTTTTTGATTATAACTTAAAGGTTACTTTCTAGGTTGGTTCCATTACCTACGTTTCAAATCTAATAACAAGGTACCTATTTATAAAAAGGTAACATTTTATCACTTCGGTGGCTCATATAGGTAGATACTTTTGTCATTGACTGTACAAAGCCTTCTCACATAGGCGCGAGTACTTCACATAACACTAAACTTACCTGTGCTGAGAAAAAAGTTTATTGATTCAAAAGCCAAAACCCGCCCCCTGACCGGGTTGGTTTAGAAGGGCGTTGCACAACGGACATTATGTGCCCTGCCTACCTCGTGCACAATGGCATTGATGCAATGTAACACAAGGTCACGGGGCGGTGTAGCCATCCACAGATAAAGGACCAAACATAAAAGGGAGATTTTTGCTCTAGTCGCAAGGATGGTCGAGAAAATAAATAATAAATTCACACAACATCTCATACATTGACCTGACTCCGTATTAAGTAGCTTAAGCACTTGTGTTACAGATATTAGACAACAGAGGATCACCAAAATACCTAATACTTCACTACCCTTTGCTCAACCCATTTGTTCATTTGTACCTATAATATTAAGACAAATATTGTAAACTGTTAGTGTATTTTGAGCAATAAATTGATTTTTATTTTATTTATTTATTTACTTAAATACTTACATTTATAACACCCAGACACTGAACAAACACAAGTGTCCATCACACGAGTGCTTGTCCAGGATGGGGATCGAACCCACGACCTTTGGCGTATGAGGCAGGGTCACTACCAAATGCGCCATCCGGTCAGTCATAAAAGTACTCATCCATTCAATTCAATTCTAAAGTTTGAACCCAATCTTGATTGTAAGAGACTGATGCCTGATAAAGGTTTCAAGAGAAACCCGTGTTACAGGTCACCAGAGATCTCCCTCCCTACGCTACATGATGCAATAGAATACAAGGTCAAGAGGCGGTACAGCTATATTAATATAAAGGACAAAACATAAAAGAAAGGTTTTTTACTGCACGCGCAAGAAATCGTCGAGAAAAAAAGTAAATATGCAACACGATGCAATATACTTAATACAAGGATAAAGGGCGGTACAGCGTACTATTATGTATTCTGTGGTACAGCTAAATACAGAAAAGGTCAGAGTAGACAAGTTTTTTACTTATGTCGCAAAAAATGTTGGGCAAAAAAAGAACCATGCAGTATGCTACGAGTGTGCTACGAAGCTACGACTATTTCACTAACGCGTTGATGTTTTATTCACGTGAAATATATAGTCAACTTTTGTATAGTAGTATAGCCACACATTAAAGTATACAAAACTGTCAAATTTCTTCAATTATTTCTCATCTTATTGTCAAACAAATTAGGTTGAATATCAACTGGCGAAATTGGACAGATGGTGGTAACGTGATGTATGGTCATTGGTCATGTATGGCTGTCTGTACTACTCTGATTTTTAACTATTTCAACTAAACTCACAGATGCAAATGTCAAGTTCCCATAAATAATATATTTTGAAAAGAGCTTCAAATGTATTCACACACATTACTAGGGTACATCACATTTTAAAAATAAGAGTTCAATACACTACATGTTTTATTCTTATAACATTATCTATTTAATTAAAAATTAATTATAATGATTTGTAATCTTAATTGACAGGGTCTTTTTGTGAGATTAAGAATTTAAAATACCTACATTTACAGCAAATATAATTTTCAGACTTAAGTATATTGGTCTTAAATGAATGAGAATGCTTTAGTTTAAGACTAGCATTTCCTGGCGCATTTATTTAAGTAATTTTTTTTATTTAAACAATGAGCTAGTGCTTAGATGAAAACAGATAATACCATTTTGAGTTCTCGGTCTTAATGAAAAATAACAGCGGAATAAACCGCCCGCAGGATTAAAAATGCTATTTATGAAGCATAATCTCGGGGATATCCCACAAAACAAATAAGACCGATCGCCAGCACTAATCCGGCCTAAAGTGATTTCTATATAAAACGTTTTACTCATCCTCATTACAAAAGGCCTCGTTTTATTGTCTCGAATGTCCTCTAAACGATTGCATATTAGATAAGAATTGGCGAAGCCTTTGTTCGTAGGTACCGTTGGCGATTATTTGGAACTCCCGCTTTGTTTATAGGAAACCTTTAGGGATCTAATCCGTCACAAATGCTGCCACAGTAAGCCGAACTTTTAAATTTGCATGTTGCTGTTTTATTACTAGGTATTCTTCGAAGCGCAACCATTTCTTCCAGCCGGAACTCTCGGTTTCGGTGGTAATAGCGATTAAAAAGTATGTACCTATCTCTAGATATTTTTTTTCTACGGGAAATATTATTGTGAACGTGTAAACACGATCCAAATGGTCTAGACCATTTTCGCTAATGGTTTGGAAGATCAGACGGCAGTCGATTCATTGCAATTGCTGATTTCCAATATCCTAGATCATGCTCTAAGTGTAACCTAGGGCCCAAAGCGACAGTTTTGTACGTAACTGGGAATATCTGGGTTTCCCGGATCGAGCAAAAGTATGTTTTGAATTTTTCGAACATAACTTCCGATTTGTGATCACAAGGTCGTATTAGGTGATTGAGCTTAGTCCCGTGATCCCGTCATAGTAGCGATGCACTGATTTTTATAATGAAGGTCTTTAACCTGTATTGGGACAGAATATAGGCTGATACTTTGTAAGTATTCAGCTTTTCTAATAACGGTACTGCGACTTCACGCGTGTGGTCAGATGCAGTTAATCAATCTTTGCTTACGTCGATGATCGTCACACCCTTTTTCAAATACCGATTGAATCGCAGACGCATCGCATTGTGCCAGCGGAAGCCCCATGCCACGCGGTACTGTTATGCCAAGTGTCGTGGAGCTGATTGATCAATCGATTTGTCAACAATAAGATCTGATGCCAACTGCATTTGGGAAATAACAGTTTAATGATCATTTTAGAAAGTAAAGGAAGGAATGTGTCTTCGTTATAGATACTTTTACAGGTCTACGATAAAATTTATATATTAAAAAAGGCATCACGAAAATATGCAACGACATTTTTGGACTATAGGTATTACTTATAGTATTTCTTAGTATTTTAAATTAGTTGGGTATCTGTCTAGGCAATAGATTTTTAAGTAATATAATATGTTAGACTGTAAGGTATTATTATATGGGCCTATGACATATTTGTTAAATGTATCTTGTTGCCTGAAATAATTGAATTATAAAGTACTTCTATCAGCCAGCTAAACAAATAAAAAATAACACAAGGAAACATTAAACGTCCTTCAAAAAATATTAGACTTTATTGCCGGGATTAAATCCTGCCTTTATTTCCGTTTACTACCTACCTTATTGCCAAGCTACAACTATTAATCTTGAATGTTAGTCTTAATCCAGTTTACCTAAGTTAATCCTCTTTGCCGTTTATTGCGCGCGCGCCTTTGTCGTCGGTTCTTTATCGGTGTTTTAGCGACTTCTGAGCCACGTGCCGGCTACCTGTGATGCTCCCGCGCTGGTGGTCGGGACTCGGACCACTGACAAATACTACTACATACAGAAACATTGCGTTCACTTTGTTTTTGAAACTTAAATGATAAAATAAAAAGAACCCTATTTCTCAGCGTGAGAGTCTACTATTGACAAGGTGATGGACGTTAAGACAATTTGTTTTGGAAATGTCTGCGCATGTTCTAATGAACAGTAGGCCCGCATCGAGACTAATTTACTGAACTTTAAGTACTTACTGAATTGTTTGCACATAATCTGGTTGATTTTGATTTCTAGTCTCGGTGACCATAGCAAAAACTTTTCTGATAAAAGAGCCATTGAACATCTTAACCGTTGCATTCATAACTAAATCCATCTCAATTCGGTATCGATGACAAAGCCGTATTCTTTTCATACGACAGACCACCATGACATCATTATTGGTACAGTAAAGAGTTACCAAATCGCCATGTCCGGAAGTTGCGCCGGCGCACAATAGAACCATCATCGCGACAGTTGCATCGTTAATAACGCATGGACGCACTTCTGTGAACGACTGTACTGGACACACGAGTCATTAGCTGGTGGCCAGTGTGCGAGATCATCCAAGCCATGCTGCCCTTTCCGTGCTTATGGGAAACGGATATTTAATTGTATAATGGATATTTTTCTTAGAAATTGCCATATGGCAATGGAAATTGTTATCATAACGCTTTATTCCAGATGGTTGGAGAGAAGTTCCATGTGAAGGGAAGTTGAACAATCGAGCGAAATTATACTTACTTATTTAAATGGGGGAAATTGCATTATTTATGTAAACTGAAACATTTAATTTTTACCTTCTTGCCTTACCTTAAAAGAATATCTCTTATTAAGAATAGGAATTTAACACCATCTGCGTTGTTTTCAGATAACTTTGAAAACAAAACGCAAATTGTTTTGCATGGATTATACAGTAAATCCTCAGACATTAACTTAGACCCTCATTCATTTATAATTTTACCTTACCTCCCAAGAACATATTAAAAAGTGTGAAAGAGATTAAGTCTCATTAGCTTATAATTAAACTAAATAATCTATTGTCAAAATAATTAAGAAAAGTTCACTAAACAAACAGACTCATTACCAATTTCGTCGACGCTAAAAAGGTAAACAATATCATTTAAAAAGTGGGTACTCGGTTTATAAATGCTTAGCAATGTCACATACCAATCAGTGGTTTGTTTAGGTTCTGGTCGTAGACGTCGGTACTAAAATAAATAAATAGAAAAGTTTTGGTTGAATTGGTTCACAAAATCAGTGATATCAGTGAAACAATTGCGAACGTAACCACAGCTCGTGGTCATTGTTTTAATTGCGGTACCGTTAGGACGCAGGTAGCAAGTAACCCTTCTTTAAACAGTCGACGGGGATAAATCCACCCCTCTACGCGAAGCCCCGCCCTCAACTACAAGAGGGACGCTTGGGCAACTGGGACTTTAGTTACTTGCGACTTGCCGTGCAAGAAGGATACACCCAAACAATCTACTACCATGGCTCTTTGGACGCCTTACGCTGACGACTCCGCCTTGGACTTGACCAAGACCACAGTGAAACAAGAACGGGAGGTAGACCTCTCTCCAGGCTTCGACCGATCTCCAACCGGAGGATATGAATATCCTTCGTTCCCAACTTTACCGGTTGGTCATCCAGCATTCTTCAGTGGGTACCAGTACCCCCAACGGGAGTACGCAGTACCGTCCGCTCAGATGTCGCCGATATCAGGCGGCAGTACGTGTTCCTACGACACCTCGGCACCACCGGCGCCGCTCAGTCCTCACTACACAGCGCGGACGGGGCCGCTGTCACCGCCAGAGTCTCCTGTGTCACAGGCTTCGAGGAGGCTACACATGGATGTGGACGCTTTGTCCGACGATCCAGACTTCCAAGCATTCGAGAGGGACGCCTTGAGGGCTATGGCAGAGAAGAACGGCGGAACACTTCTGGGGAACAATCCGAGGATGCGACGGGCTGTGCGCTCCACCAACCAGGATTCGGCGAACGACGCTTACAGGAAGCAACGGGAGCGGAACAACTTCGCCGCGAAGCAGAGCAGAGACCGGAGGAAGATGAGGGAGATCCACCTGGCGCTGAAGGTGTCGTATCTCAAGAACGAGATCACAAACCTGAAGGCGAAGTTGGCATCTCGAGTTTGCGGCCGGTGCCAGCAACTTTGCTACTGCTGACATCGTGTCAGCTGTAACTTATAATAATGTTTAAATTTTGATAATTTATCTTGTGCAATTTTACATTGTAAGTCGTTACATTTAAGATATGTAAATAGTTCGCCTAGATTTAGATACTCGTATTCGGTACCTAATCGGTATTTTTTGGATTGTATAATTAATTACAACAATTACTTATTATATTGTATAAAAAGTGTGTGCAATTTACTTTAAAATAAGACTGATTTTGGTAGGTAGGTAATTTATGTAGCTATGTAATATAATCTAGTCTTAATATGAACAAGATGTACATATTACTTATATTAAGTACAATAAAAGCTTTTATGGTATTCAATTTTTTTTTCATCACATTCACCTTCCTGTTATTTTAATATTAAGCATGAAGTTTTCTCAAACAAAAATAAAATACGATTTAGGTAGACTTTGGTACTTATCTACTATTAAAACTTTATATTTTAGTTATATTTACACACAGTAATATATAGTAATAATTTAAATAACTATAAGATTACCTATCCGGGGTCTTAATTATTCTATTTACTTATTAATTAAAATAAATAACCTAGGACTAAGACGTGCTTATTTGGGCACCAGATAACTAGGTTAATTTCTACATTGCTAACTTATTTATGGAGTAGATATATAATATAAATAAATAATTAATTTAGTCAGCATCACATAGGTCCCAAACTTAGATTTTCCCTTCTACTAGAAATAACGAAGGTACCACAAACACTCAGATCCAATACAAATCATCATCAATAATTTGTGTTGGTGCGGGAATCGAACCCGCGCGGCGTGCATCTCAACCGGCGCGCACTACGCTTACCAGATCGTCAAACTACTAAATACTACTGCTGCTAAATAGAAATGTAGGTAGAATTTACTGTTGTCTTTTTAAAATAATACCGTTCGCCCGTGTAAGTTTCACTGTTTTACTTATCAAAAGGAATTATTATCGCACATTCTTTCGCTAACATAAGATTATATTTTCTGTTACTCATTTGAAAACCATTTATTGCTATCTCTTTGACTCACGCAATTTTAGATAGTTTAGTTTTAGTCACAAAATAACTGCTTTCGCGACTTATAATCCTCAATGAGTGAGTACAAAATTTACAGACAATTTTTTTTATGAAATCACATAGCTAAATCGCACCGTACTCAAGCACCCTGTTATCCATAGGTAAACGAGTCTCTTTCAAAATCGTGTAAAACTATCGTGGTTTAGTTTTTATAAATTTCATCCAACATATGTTTATCATCTGAAAGTCAAAAGTGATTTTTGTTAGGCGGATGATCTGCTTCAAGTCTAGAAGAAAATAGATAGTTACGTTACACATTAAAAGGTTTAGATTTTCCAAAAGTAAGAAGACATGAAAATGCTGATGTTTTTGTAAATTGAAACAATAGGGTTTTTGAGTTTAGGTTTACGTTTTTGTTTTTGTACAGAAAAGGCATTTTTATCTAAGTTTTCGGTTACCGTTACCCGTTCTATAAAATTTGCAGGTGCTAAAAACCACATTGTGGAATCACGGATTATCCACTGAACAGAGATAAAGCCAGCTTTAGATAAAATGTCTACTACCATCGCTAAAATAGGCCAAACAGATCCTTAAATCTATACAAATAAAAGCTTTACTGCCGGATAAAATAGATAAAGGGTTATAGAATTGCAGAAAAGAGAGCAAGTATTGTGTCATGGAGTTAAAAGAATACAGTTAGGCGTGGATTGTGTTAAATAAAATCGTGTGCACAATTGCGGCATTTGGAAGGCGTTCCCGCAACATCGATTGTGTCAATTGTAAGGGTTGTGGGCGCGATTCGATGCGCTTGGGCACAGGCTCCACTAAAAGTTCACACACACTTTTGATAGACTATGAATCTTATTACCTAAGAAATAAAGATCAATAGTTGCTCACAGTGAATCATTTTTATGCGTAGGCGCAGGGGAGATAGCGGGATATGATGGGTTTGATTGACGCCTCCCCGCTGGGCATTTTGGATCGCAAGTGGTATAGGAAATAACAGCTTTCGCAAAATACAGGCATGAAAGGACTTAATCATTTCTCGGTGGCCCATTTCCACTTCAGTGAATAAAGGGTTTATGACTTTCCCAGACCTAACGTACTTTATGATAAGAAAAATAACTTGAATTAAATCTTTATGAATTTAAGAATCTCATGGTTATTGGTTACACAGCTTTTAAAAAAGGCAGCACAGATTTTCATGATCTTTGATTTATGAAAGTTGTCTTGGCCATAATTAGCAGAATGCTTACCTAAATAACTAAAAAAGCAAAAAATTAAATAGATTGAAACAAATTTCACCTTTACGGGATACACTACTCTAGGTCAGTAACCAAAGACACAAAAATTTTGTTAGGGTGCCTTAAAATAGAGGGTTCTAGTATGTGGGTTAGTGGTTAGGATAGATAAGTGCCAATATTTAGTGAATAAGTAACTTTGCAACCTCGTCTGGTTACTATGTAAAAAGGTGCTGACGATGTAGGTTGCCAACAATGGTGATAACTAAATTAAAACAAAATATTTAATTTGGTACATCCTATCAAATCAAAGCTGCCTAATTCTTAGAACACATATTATCATAAATGCGCGGAATGTGCATTGAAGTTTTCTAAGAAGCCAAAACAGATTTCAGAAGTTAAAATTATTTGGGTAACAACTAAAATAACAAACGCAACGTTTGGGACAGGCTACGGCGGAGATCACGTCCTGCTGGTGCATGGTGTCCAGCCGCTGTTATTGTTTGGGATAATCGGTGACCGCCGTGGAGTGCCCCGTGGGACAGCGACAGTTTGCATCTGCTAACGCAAGCAAATATGCATAGTGGGCCAAAGAAGGGACGAAAGCGTTTTACAAATATTGGCTTAACGATAAACTTAGTTTAAAATCTCGTTCAATAAAGATAGAAACAATAGAAAACGATGACTACGTAAAAAACAGTCGCATATGGCACCTAGACCTTTTTGAATTTCAGACTTCTAAAAGGTAACTCGTAGGGGTGTTTGACATCCCCTCAGGGTATCCAATATTTAGAGGTATCCATGAGGTTGAGGTACAGTCAACGAATTTTACGGTGTACCAGCACTAATCCCTGCGCTCACACTGGGTGCAGTGCAATTTTACTGGCTAACTGGAACGCCGTTAATTTGGCTGTACCTAGAATATTGTGCAAAAAAGATAGCTTTTAGTTCATTAGGTAAAATGCAGAAATACCACTACAACGTATTTACCTACTTTTACTTCGTACTTATAACAAAGATACTTTTTTATACATGCCTAGAAAATTTAATATTTTTATAAGCAAATAAATTTAGTGTAGTAGGTAAATACCTACTCATAGGATTCATAATCCTAAAATTAAAATTACTCTGTTTTAGTTCAAAGTTACTGCCACCTCTTCCGCTCATAACTTATACTTGCAAATTATGGACCATACCTGCTCTTTTTGCGGGTTATAATCCGCTAATAGTGGGCATTGTCCACAGATGACGGACATATCTTGAAATATTTCTCCTTCTGTTAGCATAACTTTAAAGTCAAAGCAATAGAGTTGAAATCGCACATGGAGTCACAGGCGACAATGGGCAAGAGTTGAGCCACCGGCACATCGGCCCTTCCCGGGAAACGTCGTAAATCATATTTGTGTAAGAAGGCTACTAAAAAAACACAAGTTTATCAGTACATTGATAAAAGTTGCAGAAAGTCCATTGTGTCGCATTCTCCTTTCGCAATTGTCGATTCAGCTACTTACAATACAGTTTGGTTATTACAAATAACTGCAACTTATTATAAATATCTAATCCCAAACCAATATTACGCAGTAGGAAACCATGGGATATTCTATGCTATGGGGATTAGTTTTGTAAAATTATATTTTTCTTAGAAAGGTTGGAAGCTTCGCGTTTTCATTGACAATATTTTTCGTTCAATTTTGAGTAGGCTAGCATATTAATAAATAATAGGCAAACACAATAATTAGGTAAGTCGATCCAAATTGGCTATCGTAATAAATTCTAATTATTTTCCTATGCAAATGAGTTTGTTTTCGTTCAATCTGTTGGTCATTACTGCAATGGGTAATAAAGCAGATATATTGTCTTGTCGGTGATGTGATGCTAATTACACCAAGTCTTGTATAGTGATTACAAAGTATTACATAATTGTACTATTTACTCTATTGCAAATCTTATCTTTCAATGTTTGTTTACTCAATTAAGTGCTGTAGGAATAACCCAATACATATTGATGAGGTTATTGGAACAGAAAAAAATTAGGAAGGATCGAAATAAATATAACGACAACTAAATAATATGTTTATAATAGGTAATAATATGTCAATAATTAAATGATATAATATTATAATGATATAGGTGGGTACTAAAATGTTATTGTGGTAATTAATTTGTTTGTAAAAAGGTTTTTTCTTTTGTAAACCTTAATTAGCCCGGTCCCAGTCAGTTTGTATAAACAGCCACGCATCAGTCTAGTACAATCTGTCAAATATCCTCAATTGATAACGAACTAAACGTGTATGACCTAAAGGTGAAAATAGACTGTAAAATACGAGTTATTTTATAAACCTTTTTTTTGTAATGGTACGGGCATCTGATCCACCTTTGGGTCTAAACCGGCGCTGAAACTAGGTAGGTACTACACTAAATGGTTTCTCAAAATTAGATTAATTTTTGAAGGCTTATATGACCGCCAATTATTTAAAAAAAGTACCTGTATAGCGGTTATAACGTTTTTCTGACACAAGTAATTTAGCTCTATAAATATCACACTCATTTTTACCTATCTACTGACGGTTTCTAATGGCTGATATATTTGTAAACCCTTTTTAAGACCTACCAAACTGTTCAAATAGCGATTACACTACATTTCAATACAAACTTCCGTATTTAGTGTCGGACACAATGAGGCTTCTAAAGCACCGATGCGGTCATGGGTGATGCATCGATTCACGGCGCATGAGAAAGTCCCCGCCGGGGCGGTCTCACGACGCCACCAAAAGATACATAGCGGTGTCTTTGAATCTCGAAGGAAAAAGTAAAGTAATATAAATAAATAAAGTAAAGTAATATAAGTAAATAGGTATATAGCCCGCTACCCCTGTAGTACTTTACATTTTCAAGCCTAATACTTTACTTTTTCAAAAATGGCAAAGGCCTCCATCATTTCTCGAAGGAAAATTTATAAGATACCATAAGAGAGTAAGAAATAGATTAGAAAGCCTTAGAATTAAGAGATAAGAAGCTGTAAATAAAGCGAAATAAAGTTAGAATAAATTATAGTACGAATCTATAAGTAATTCTCATGCCAGTTGAAAGCAACGATTTCCCATGCTTTGATTATTATGAATGAGCGCTGAATTTTAGTCAGACTAAAATGAGGTATCGAATTTAATTTTGAAAATGTAGCAGTTTTCTGTACAGCCTTTGTAAGCTAAAACAAAACACTAGTGGAGAAACTGACCAACAGTTGGTATGGTTGGTTGGTAGGCTTTTGATATCATAATTACTTATCGAGAAGATTAATTTCTTTTTTTTTAATATTCTAGCTTTCTATAATAACAACAATTTGCTAGCGTAGAACCATAGACTAAAGTTAAGTAAAGATTCGTATTGACCATACAATATCTTTTCATAGCAATGAAAAATTTTAAAGGAATTACCAATTCGCAACATTTTTTGCTTGTCAAAGTCAAACTTACGCTGAAAGAGTATAAAAGGCTCCAAAATTGGTGTGCGTAATCGCAAATAGAAATCTCAAGTCATGCAAGAGTGCCACAATGTGCACAATGTACGGAGGTGTGAATGGACGAGATTATGCCGGCCGTGGTCAGCTCGCTGAATCATCCACCCTTACATACCCCTGTTTTTATTTGCGCGACTGTACTCGGCGTATGGTCAGCAGACGTGGATAGCATGGAAACACCTTTATGTCGTAACCTATTCTGGACTAAATTATCTAGTTACATCAGTCAGGTCAGGACTAACATAGACTAGAAGACTAGAAAGAACTGGCGGAATCTAGAAAACTTTCTAGGTATAATTTTATGAATTCATAATGAAATTGGTAAGTACACGTTTTGAAAAAAAGATGCAAATATAGTTAAAACTTAAATTAAATTTAAACTAACATTATGTTAAGAAAACTGTACTCATCTGTAAGTAATACATGTATACTTTAATATGATTGCAATGTACATATAATGAACAGTTTATGCATGTATTGTTGGTGTGTCTTAATGAATAAATAAATAAATAAAACTTTTTCCAGTTAATTTCTGCTAACATCTCGGTCATAATACTCATAATAAATCAAAGAGATAAAACCCGATGTCTTTTTTAAAGTTACGGGCGTCCTTAAGTAAACATGTCGCCAAATCCAAAAGACAATACAAACTTATCTCCTATACCGTTAGGTGTTACGTTTCCAAGGCGTCCAAACAAAACGGTTCCATTACTTACGTTTCGTATTGCAATTTTTTGCCGACCATCCCAAATCCTCGGGGACATAATCCGAACGCGGAAGGGTTCGCTAAATGACAGGCGCGCGACCTAACAATCACTAACAAATATTATTATTGACCACAACTCTTCGAGATCCAAATTAAACCTTATGAGCTAAAAGTGTGGGTGCAATGTGGAGTGCTTGAGTTAATGCAGCTGCCATATTAGATGCAGATGTTATATTTAGCGTTGCAAAATAATGTGTCCGCTATATTGACACTTATTGCGATTTCCTATGTACGATATACAGCATCATGTGTGAGCACACGCTGTTATTGATCACATCAATGTAAGAAGCAATGAAATTAAGTACACATTTTTAAAACTGAAATATTTTTGAGCATAATACCTACAATATACTTATCTATTAAAAATCCTCTCCCTGGTTTAGTTCCCAAATTGTTTGAGCTATTTTGAATGACCTACCCAACTCTAATAAGTATCCTACATAGTAAATACCCAACAGTATTGTAAATATTTGAATATGCAGTAAATAACTTGCTAAATTCTAGACTGAATGCCATGATCGAGGTTGCACTATTTAAAGAGTTAGAATTTATCGACTAACCCTTCCCCTTCCACGTGAGAATCTCCCTGTCTGCCCACGAAAGTGTTCAGAAAAGTGGTTTTATGTAGTTTCATCATAAACCACGCGTTCCCCCAGTGCCTCATTATATCAAAAAATGTTTTTCACCAAACAAGGACAACATTTTGCGCCCAGGTTCTTTGTAACTACTAATAAATCACAGGTGGTAAGTATTAATAAATGAAAATCCTCATTAACTTATACTAAAACCTATATAATCTGACTACTAATAACAAACGTAACATAAACCAGTTTAGACCTTCTGCTTGACAACGTGCGCGAGGTCGTACTTGCCGCGCACGCACTTCAACTTCACTCCGGGACAATCCTTTAATCTGGAATTGAAAATATAAAGTATTAAATTAAATACATAAAGCGAAAACATCCGAAAAGGCGAAACAGCGCCATCTAATGGTGTAGCGTGGAAATAATGACCCGAAAAGAAAGAGCGGGCCACTATATGTAATTATAGTTATACAATAATTAAATATGTCAAGAAAGTTTTCGAGGAACTAACGAAGCTTTCCCATGCTATACCAATTTGGGTTACCATTGCATTATGGCGAAAGCGGTAATGACGTCATAATTTCTCTTCACTACTTCATTGAAAAAATATTCTTATTAATGTTCTCCCAAAAGTTTGCAGTCTAAATAATGACCATTTGTTACCAAATGCAAAAGTATAATCTACACAAATATTTAAACTAAAAATCTGGACTGAAATTTAAAATTCTATCACCTCTATAAGTTACATAATCTTAGAGTAACATAGATTTACTTTTTTCTACAAAAATATAGATCTTTAGCTTCAATAACCCACATTTTATTCACTATACCTGGAAAAAAATCTTCAATGGATATCATCCCATTCACTATCAATGAAACTACATTAAGCTGTGATTGTCACTGTTTAGTAACAGGTTTGTTTTATTGTTTATTTATAACAACAATTGGAACATTAATGCTTTGGCTTGGTAAAGTCTAATTGTTCTAGTAATATTAAGAATAAAATAATGTCAATTCTTTTTCTAGTGGTTGTAGATTATGGTATTATAAGAATGAAATTCAAAATGTAAATCTTGACCACAAGCACAAAACCTAAGAAAAAACAGGACCAATTTAAGGAATGGAGTAAGCTACATAGAAATCAGCTTGGCTTAAAACTTAACTCCCGAAACATAGTGAGGGCAGGCTACGAGTAAAAAATAAATTTTTGGTCAAAAAGTTAATGTTTTTACCTGCCAACTCGGACTAAAACTATGTTGTGCTCCTGCAAATTGTGACCGATGCCAGGAATATAGGCAACCATTTCCTTGCCATTGGACAGACGTACCAGCACACATTTCCTGTTAGCCGAGTTGGGCTTCTTGGGTTTTTTAATTACTGTTTTTAGGACTACACCCTGGAATGAGAAAATTCATATAAAATATTGGTACTTAGTTACCTACTTACTCTAGTATTTTAAAAAATTGAGGTCTCTTGAGTACCTACATGACATTTAACTTTGATAACAATAGATTTCAATGAAAGCTTGCTTGATTTTTTGTAATCATTTTGACAATTACAGTAAAGGTTGCATTTACCATGTACCCAGAACACAGATTTATCATCTTGAAAGCAGCACCTTTATTGATATAAAGATGATATATCATGCATAATATAGGTAAATAGGTACCTTAGCAAAGGGGTTTCCATTTAGGGGATTCCTAGACTTTCTAGTTTTTATATGGGGCCCTGTTCTGTGCATCTGAGTGAGAGACGCCATAGCACGAGACAACAACCCTTGTGATGGAGCCAGCTGAGCCGCGGGACCAGTTAATAAGGAATTTGTAATAGCTGAAACTGTAAAATTGGCATAGTTTAAAATTTATTAGAATATGATATAAATCCATTCTAAAAAATAATTAATGCATAAGCCACTATTTCTAAGTAAGAAACTAGTCAATTAATGGTAAAAAATACCTGTTGGTTGCGTTAATTGGGATTTGATCCCTGTTGAGAGAAGTGATAGTCCTTTTCTTAAGAGGTTCATCTAAAATAAAATTTTAGGGATATGTGTTAATGACAAAGCACAATAAAATGATAAGAATATATTCAAAGATAAAGTGTCAATACCTTTGGAAGTGAGTATATACAGATTATTTTACAAGTTAGAACGAATTTTTCGAAAAAAAAGTAACATCAACATAACATAACCTAACTTTTTTGACACTTGACAGTTGTTTTTGTTTCTAATATCAATTTGGATTGAGACAAAGAAAACAATAACTATACAGCCGCCACAGATCACAAAAAAATTGCATCTAAAAATATCACATGCCAGAAATATATCTAGAAAATATCACGTGATGAAGCAGAATATTGTAGGTTGTCTTTGCCATTTGCTTTAGCATAGTTTTTTTTACCGCCAATAAAATGGCGCTTATTTTTAAAACTTGTTTTGTACGTACTTACTTAATCTACAAACTAATTGATTTGTTAAGTTTCGCGTTACCTATGTTTTTAAATTGTTCTTAAAACCCTCTGAGATAGGTAAGTAATGATTAATTATAGACTTTAGTTATCAGTTTGTATGTCAGTAAACAGTCTGCTTGCTGGTAAAACAACATAAATGTACATAAGACATACAACTGTGAGATAATGAGGTTTAAAAATACGAATCGATTACTGATGTCGTCACATTTATCATATTTTGACTTTAAGTATTTTGGGATAAAATTACTGTATCAGTTATTTTGTTTTACCAGTCGATAGAGCGTAAAAAACTACATAATACTACATTGTTAACTAAGTGCATTTATTATGTTTTTATCAGTAAGCCGACGATATGGTAGGTTCATATAGGTATGTAGCATGGTAATGGTAGGTAAGTTACCTTGGTACCCACAAGTAGGTATATATCTATCTACTAGTACCTATCTACCTACCTCATTAGTTAATTATTTTTTTTAAATTGAAAAGAAATTCAATATAATGAAGAAGACCATTAAAAATTGTGTTTCTTTGGAGAAATAAAACGGCCAAATAATTATAAAAATATCATCGTATTTATTTATTTATAGACTCTGTCTCTCTCTCACTCTCTCCTATAATCATTTTGCCAATAGAAACTTTTGATAAAGTGAATGAAGAAGACGTTATTAAAATTATATCTTATACCTACACCAGAAATTGAATTAAAAACTTCTCCCGTAATCCATCAAAGTTTTATTAGGCCCGGCTCTTGAATATTTGACTTTAACATTTATATTGAAATTTTAACATAATCCTGGGAAACGCTGTGGAGTCATTCAACGTGTACCTACAGGAAAATTAGGTAAGTAGGTGTATTAAGGCGAATGCCTTTAGACTGAGATAAGTAGGTAGTTCATTTTATCATGTAGGTATGTAGTAAAGCTCACATTCAATTGCATTAATACATTAAGCTGTTGATGCTACGCCTGATTTCTCTTCGGTCTTGTAGAGGAAGAGATAATGTAAGTACTTGTATCTGCGCACACTCTTAGTTAACCGACTTCAAAAAAGGAGGAGGTTATCAATTCGTCTGTAGGTATGTATAAATTTTGTCCCTTAAATGACTTTGGAAAGAAAAGTGGCTTCGTGAAAGCTGTAAAGTATTTTTTTTAGTACATCTTACGCGACGTAGGGGCGTGATAAAGAGGTTTGACTTTTTCTACTTTTTGTCAATTTTCTATTTCATTACTTAACATAATATGTTCTTTATTATAATCAGTTATGGAAGACTGATTACCAAATAAAATTACTGACGTAAAAAAGAGAATATAGACACGTTAATGTTGGTATTATTGAGATTTAAACCTTAAGTACCCCGTCTTGCCCCCCTTTCCCCTACTTTACGTTTCTACATACATTATGTTATCTAGGTAAGTAAGTACTTAAAGCATAAAAGTACCTAAGGCCTGTTGTAAAAGCCAAAATAATTAAAAATGTTTTAGGAATCGGGAGAAATTATGTAAATTGATATTGAAATCTGTGTTCTCTATAGATATCTTATAGCAGGGGTCACCAATAGTTTCGTTTGGGTACTGTTTTCAGAAGGGGAATAACCACATCATAGCTATTCTGAAAACAAACAAAGAAACAAAGAACCACGTCTACAACCAGGGGGTCCCAGCGGTTCATCATATCGGTTACGATGGGGGCTCGGCGGCGGGCTATATGCGACCGATTTCCTTGACCTGTCTTGTAGTACTTACGTATTTTGTACAGTCAACTCCAAAAATATGTATACACTTTAGGACCTTGTCATAATGCATAATGTATAAGAAAGTAGAAGTTCTTATACATTAGGTATGCATTATGACAAGGTCCTAAAGTGTATATACATACATATTTTTGGAGTTGACTGTACATAAAGGTTAATGGAGGCCATCGCGTGAGAAAAATCCGCTAGATGGCGTACTTGAGAACTGAGGTCCAACATCGACGTCATTGTTTTAGTGACATATTGACATCTTACATCAAAACTATCCAATCACAGTGTAGATGGACCTCAGTTCTCAAGTACGCCATCTAGCGAACTTTTCACACGCAATAGCCCTTATTACGAGTAAATATTGTTGTTGTGTCTTTCTTTATAAATATTCTATTGGTAAGAATAAGAATCCTAATATATTATGTTTAGATTCAGTGAATAAAAAAGCACGAGGATTTTTTATTTTATGCACAATTTAATTTCAGGACTAATTTAGATACAACACATAAGTAATTCTCTAGGCAGGTATTATTATTCCCAGAGAAAAATTATATAGGTTTCCCAGAGAAAAATTATGGCGATTTGTACTAACACTTTCTTAGTGTTCGATATTTTTTGCAAAGGCTTATGCCGTAGTTTGGATCTCGCAGATGTACGGCTGTCTATGGTGACACCACCAGTCCCGGAGACCAATATTCATGGCGTCCATACCAACGCAGTGAGGCGCCTTAGGGTTGTCACTGAGGATAAAATTAACACATAGGTTAAGTAAGCACTATTTTACTAAATAACTTGCGATGGTGCTAACAGTTTTCCTTAACGCTCAGACGGCAGCGTTTGTGTATTTTTCTATCTTAATAATATAATGTAGAAACCAAATAAAATAAAATGGAAATAATTTCTTAGGTGTATACGAGATGCGTCCTTATTTGTCGTAACTCGATGTGTGGCGACAGGTATAGACTACAGACGGCGTCGGGTCAAGTTCCCCCGCAGTGCAAAAATTGCACTTGTGTCTCAGACATAAGGACGGTTGAACGTTCACAGGTATAACTCAATGTGTACCGTGTGTACCTACTTAGGTGCATTATATTATTCAGGCATGCTATCATTTGCATAGAAACGTAAATATTCTTTTTCTCTAAAAATCCTTTCGATATTAGGTAGGTATAAAAGAATCCAGGTTAAATTGTAAGCGTTCGCCTATTTTAAAATAACACTTTATTAGTAACTAGTGGCCCGCCCTCACTTCGCTTCGGGAACGTAATTTAGCAATGAAGCAATAGATGGCGCTGTGCTCAATTACATCGCGCAAGCGTTTCTTGTTTTCGGTTTACCTATAAGCCTTTTCGTTGTCTATAAAAGTTATCTCTTTATAAATAGTATAGATTTTAAATAATCACCCACCTAGATAATCCGTTGTATTTTCCAGCCCAAGTGTGGAATCCGGTATCTTCTATGTTTTCCCCTGAGCAAATAAAAAAAAAAACAAATTACTTAGGTATGCATCTTAGTGGTTGAAGGTATTTAAAGTGAACTTCGTACTTCCTTGTACTTTAACAGATTATAATTAAAGCAATAAAATGAATATTGTATTCTTATTTAACCGCCATGTAAGAAACATTATGGTCGTGCTGCATGATTATTAATTTAAAACACTAGACAATTTTGTTTATGGTCCTAAAGCAGATATCATTATTTAGCTTCTACTTTCAGTTCACTTCAAAATACAAAAAACTATTTAGGTATTTTTCAATAAATAAAAATAGTACGTATTTAATAAGTAGGTACTTTTACCATCAACATTCTTCCAAGTGTCATAGTTATCAATGTTGCTGATCCCGAGCCAAACTAAAAGCTTGTATCTGGTACCGACTATACTGGGGTAGTGCATACTCCGGACTAGTTTTTGGATAAATAAAAATTGCTCCTGAAAATTACAAGCCTTTTTATTAAATTAATAACATGTAGGTATATAACTAATAAAAATATGGCTAAAATTGAAAAAATAAATAAAAATATTTGTTTAGTTTGACCCAAATATAAATAAATAAGTGGTACTATATTCCTAGTGAGTAAACCACGCAAAAATACTACAAATGCAACAAAATGAAGAAGGACTTTTATAAGTTTTACCAATTATTTTAAAGAAACGTAATTCCTTGCAATACATCGACCACCCAGTTGAATGGGAAGGGAAATCCAACATTAACATAAATTATGACGCGTCCGTAAGAATTCCGGTCAAATAACATAAGACATTACACCAACCTGGGGAAATTTATAGCGCCTACTTAGTAGAGTGGGGTAGAGCAGACGGCCTCGATTAGAAAACAAAAGATACTGGCCTGATTAGCTACGGCCAGTTGTGGATTTTGGTGAACGAGGTTTTTCGGGCGCCTTCGATACGTGATAGAAAAATGTGGCGTAGATAATAAAATGTGGCTATTCTACCTGAATAGCCACATTTTATTATCTACGCTCGAAATGTTTTAGTCGTTCATTATCATGGATTTTCTAATACCTAACTACGTACTTACTTACGTAAGTTATTAATTATTCTACAAATTAAAACTACTTACATCTCAGAAATTAAAAGTATTTTCATTTTATTCTTATCAGTCTCGCAGACTTTACCTAAACAGATGCTTGCATCCACGAGTTTCCAAAGAAAAGCATAGAATATTATCTTTCAGACTTTGAGTATTGAGTAAAGTATTGTTGTTACGGTTCTTTAAAAATAGAAAACT